>SNQJ01S0007507.1:96012-128121 GCA_010110895.2 Picea sitchensis | reverse complement strand
CTGAGCCTAAGGATTGTAATTTTTATTTATTTCCATGTTTGTAGTGGAGAAAGGGTTGATCAACAAGGACCATGATTTAATTTGTATCAGAACTCATAGAGCCTCCATGGATTCATAGTTCAGTAATACAGTTTTATGTTGTAGGATTCTTGTAACTATTTTGACTGATGATGTGAATCCCTCTTTGTAAATTTGTTTCTCTGTTATCATAATTAATTTCTGCCTCTGAATTATTCCAAGAAGATTAAGAACATAATTGGTTTTAATGTACCGTCTGTCTCTGGCTTGGTATAGTTTTTTATGTTTTCCACTAAAGATTAAACTCAGAATTCTTAGTTTCTCTGTGTTTAATTGGATTTCTTGACCTGCTTCGTTTCTCCCATTTCATTTAAATTAAAGGATCCAGTGAGTTGTCTACCTTGCCCTGCAAATATTAGCTTGTTGACATGGATTTTTTATCATTTGTTGCAGTAACTCCATAACCCATGGTTTCTCTTCTCTGCCCCTACCCAATTCCTAAAAACAAATCCTATGTTCTGCATAACTAGCCTAATATCATATTCCAAACAAATCCAAATTTGACAGAGAGATCCATCTCTGAGTCTTGGAGGGCTAGATCCAAGACTCGAAGTGGTTTTGATGTTGCCTCTGTGACTGCCTCCATAGCCTTGGGCAAATTACAGATTGCTAACATATATAACCATGCAAAGCATTATCCTAGAGTTTTATGGAAATGTGCTAAGGCCCTCTTAGGTTTTTTAAAGTTTTTCAGTTGATAAAACATTTCTCGTAAAACAAGATTTTTTAATTGTAATTTGATTATGTATTAAAAACGTGGTACTAGGAGGCATTATATGCCTTGGGGGTACTCATTGTTGGACTTAGAGCACCCACTTTACTTAAGTACCCACTTTTGTGAGTAAAACTAGTGATTTTAATCACTAAAAAGTCAATTTTGCTCACAAAAGTGAAAAAGACAAAATCAGAAAAAAATAAATCAACAAAGCTATTTTTTGGGAAACATGTCCGGGACATCTTTTTAGTCAACTCACCCTTGATTTGAGTTAACTAAAGTGTGTTGGCAAGTAAGTGTAAGTCTTGGGTGAGTTATGAGAGTGTGAGCTTGAATTTGGGGAGATCTCCAAGAGAGGGTGTGCCCCTCTTAGAGAGATGTGACACACCCAAGAGGAGGTTTCCTACCTCTTGAAAGGTGGCGCTCCTCTAGCCCACTCTTTCTCCCATGTGTCAAACGATTGGAGTGTGGAGAGAGGTGGAACCTCCATCTCTTACACTTGGCATGACATTCCTCACCAAGTGGTGCACCCTCCCTCCTTGGGAAGTGCGCCCCTCTTATAAATTGAAGCTACTTCTCCCTTTGCAAGCTAGTTGGAGGTTGGGAAGAATTACTTGTGTATCATTGCTATTGTATCATTTCATTGAATTGAAATAAAAGGCTTTGGAGGATACAATTGCTGTGTCAAATTTCATGTGTGGAATATCTATGTTAAGTGCTTAATTGTGAGGTAAATTGTTTTTTTGTGCTCTTGTTTCAATTGTTAGTTAGTGGCCTTCAAGTGGAGCTATCTCCAAGTAGGATAAGATTAGAAGATCTAGGTTGCTTAATAATCTTATTTCTTATTTGCATTTGAATTTTTTATAAGACATATCCATTTCGGTTAATGTTTATGCTTTTATGAAACATATTATGTAGTTAGCACCATTCTACTAATAATTTGTTGGAAAGAAGTCTCTAAGTATTGCAGGTGTTAACACTCTGTAAATTTTGTCCAGTTGAATAGACAAATGACAGAGGTAATTGTTTCAACCTACTTTAGAGCTGGGCATTAGCCCGCTCAACTCAGAGAGGGCTCTCTTGTGTCACTTGATATATCTATGACAATCGGTGGCTAAATTTGGTTTGTTTTGGGGGGTATTATAAAGTTGTTGAAGAAGTGGGGGGGTGACATTTGGGCTATGGAGTCAGAAATGAATAATGCAGTGGTAGATCATTAGAACTATCTAGAGGAGAAAGGCTAAGTGAGGCAATGAGTCTGAGTTTTCAAAATTGAAATTTGCATGGAAAAAGAAGAAAAAGGAAAACACATAACTGCTTTCAGAGCATGTTAAAATGAATTCTGAAATAATCAAGAAGAGAATCACATGCATTTAAATTGCTAAGTCTAGAGCATCATCAGATGAATTCCAAACTTTTAACTCTCCAATTTAAAAGAACAAACTTCAAATGGTAATGTAAGGACACAGGAAACACACACTATGAGAGAAGACAGAACTCATATCATAGTCGATTAGAATCTTTTCGTAAACAGTTCAAAAATTGCTTTTGCATCATATATTCGGTTTAGCTCCATGATTTTACAAAATCTACCTGCAACGAGGGCAGGCCCCCTCTTTCTCTCTCTCTTTCTTTATCCTTGGAATGATATCTATATATATATATATATAATTTACATGCGGGATTCAAAACGACACACCTTCCCCACAGTCTAAAGATAGAGATTGGTTACACAAAAATTAACGCATAACAACTATTCTGCTACACTACAGGGAGCGTTATAAACAGGTCTGACATATCTGAGGCTCTTTCATTGAACTCCATATGTCCAAAAATTTCTGAGACGTATTGAATTCAACTTGAGAACTTATTCTAGCTTGACGATTTCTTCTTTTATAGTGTTCAACTAGACTTGTTGATTTTCCCCAACGCTTTCGACCACCTCAACTCTAACTCCTATCTTTTGCCGCTTGCTCCGCTTCCTCTTTATTTCTCATTTGTAGTGCCTGTCCACGTGCCCGTTGATGATTAAATCCCTCTTGATAGGATTTAGTCCGACCTCTGATTCTGGTTTGGTCGCAGGGTTAGTGTGGAATTTGGTTGCTAGTATTCATACGATCGACTTCTCTTTCTTACTCATCGAAGGATTTTCCATGCTAGTTGAAAATCTTGTTTCATTGGATGTTGTTTGATCGGCTTGGTCCATGTCTCCTAGTTTTTCAAAAAACATGATTTTCATCTTCCTTAGCTTCACAAAAATTAGGAAGTTGATCTAGTTTGAGATTACTCTACTTACGAATGAAGCGTTGATTGCCCGAAGTAGAATAACGACATCCATATTTTGAAGAGCGATATTCATCGAGTTTAATCATGAATTGTTGACAAGAGTACCTGCAGGTAAGTTGGTTTATCACGTTTGGCCAATCTATTTCGAACGATGAGCCTTTGAGTTAGTTATCTGACGGCGTTTACCTGGCATCACAAAGACGTAAAGTACCTGAACGAGTGGCATGAGGTGATTTGTCGGGTAGTCGCCTTTCCCCACACGAATTGTTGATTTGACGCATTCAAATGGTATTAGACCATGTGACATCGGGGCGTGGTTGAGCCGTTTCGCAATCTCCCACTTTCCCCCTCAATATACTTTAGGGAGCGCCGCGTGTCCACATTTTGAAACCGTGGTGTTTCCTTGGCCTGCCCCCAAAAATTTATCCTTCTCGCTACTTCAATCTTTGATGTGCGTCTTGGTTGTTGATCTGGACCGCTCCAAGATCTACAGTCCGCTAGGATTTAGCAACTTCCGACATCGGGGATTTGGGGAAAACGGTTGTAGGCAGACCGCTTTTTGCCCCGATGTACCTCTAAAGGCGCCAAGTGCCCGTGAAACAAAACCATGGAGTTTTCCCCGGCTTGCCTTAGAACAGATAACCCTCATGCTATTTCAATGCCTGATATGGTTGCTGACCATTGATCTATGACACCTGAGATCTGTGGTTGGCTGGGTCCCATCACTTCTGTGTCTCCTCTATATTTATCCATGCACCGCTATATGTGACCATTCTTCTCCAAACTATCTTGCCTCCACAATGATGTAGCTTCTTGCTAAATTTTCGAGACCTTGACCCTGTCTGAAAATTGTTATGGTGATAACATAGGCTCCTATTGGGGATGCTATCATCCCTGTGAGGTAGCAAAGAACTATATACCCGATGCCTTCTTCATTGGGCTTCTTTCAAAACATGTGAGGGTACCCTGTTACGTCTTGGAGCCTGAGTGTCAATTTTAAAATTGAACTTTGCACACTACTCTCAACTGGATGCTGGACAAAAAATACCGCTAGAATCTAACTATACATACTACTGGAAGTTAAAAAAGAATGCTTGACCAACAAGCTTATTCATACACTCCTACCTACCCTAACTGTTGAAACGAACTGCAAAATCAAGAAAAATCATAATGCCAATGCAGCGACGACAACATTTTATCCGTTGTTTGTTTTCTTTGCACTTGCTTGTACCAAATATTTTTTGATAATTCATTCAAAATTCCACCCATAAATCCAAATCTCAAAAAATCAAGAACATTTGAACTTCTAATTTCCTCCAATAAAACTTCAAATGGATCTTCTAAAATATGCACAAAACAACTACCCTGTTTCACCCCTTCCACCACACTCTTCTTTTCATGCGATTTAACCTATTGATTGCCATCGAGAAACTGACAGGTTTGCTGAGAAGTATGGAATTAATAGTTTCTTGAAACATAAGACAACCATGGCTAAAGAACATCGTCTTGTGTAAAGCAACCCATATTTAATACAGACCTCAATTCGTCACTCCCTTTATCCTTAAGCTTGCAACCCACTATCCTCTGTAGATATTGATTATAAATTTTTTCCATATAACGTGCCATGGAATCATGAAACACAAAATAATGTTTCTTTTTTAGGAGCTAAGACAGGAAAATATGCTTCCTTCACAAGTGTTTTATGCTCTTGCTTCATTTTTTCAATCTTGGGAATATTTTCGGATGGAATGTCAGAAATAGGTATGTATACTCTTCCATACATATCAACAAAAACATTCATACATTCTTGAACATCTTCAAATCCGACAGCCATATCATGTGCATCATCCTTTTCATCATCTTTCTATATTTCTGATTGAGAAATGGCAGGATTGGTATGTTGCTTTCCTGAAACTCTATGTTATTTGTTTTTTCGCTACTTGAAGTCTCCATAGATGTAGTTTCAGAATCTTCATCCATGTTTAGGTCACTTAGAAATTGGACCACCACGTCATTTTCAGGGGCAGAAAGACAACTTTGAAACACCTTGTTTTGCTGGAAATATTTTTGAGTATCTATGTTAGTTTCAGGAGAAGGAAAATAACCTTTAACAACAATTTCTTGATCAACTTCTTCTTCTTTTTTAATTCGGTGGTTAAGCACGGGTTGCAACTCCGAATTGGAGTATCCTTTCAAGTAATCAACTACATGATCATCCAATGCATGTTAATGTGGTTGGTCTTCCTTACTGATAACAATTTCCTCATGTAAAACAGTGCCACTGTGAATGCAGTCAGACTTCCCTGTTTCTTTTGTTATATTATGATTTGCTTTCAACCATTCAAAGAAAGAAAAACATAAAGGAAGATAGTTTTTATTTGTAAGTCCACTTCTTTCTTCATATTCAACATTATGCCTGGAGGCTTTCTGATTTGAAACATTATAAACATTTTGTTTCAACAAATTTAAAGAAGCAAAACATAATGGAAATGTTCTTTCACCTGACTCAAAACCTCCTTCATTTTCTTCACTGTTGTCAATTCCTTTGGATTTCCGAACACACTCATTTTCCGATTTATCTTCAACCAATGGCTGCAATTTTGAACTGACAAGATCTTCTACATAACAAGTAACAGAGTCATCAGACATATGAGGAGATTGCTGCAATATCTTGTCAATTTGTTCCAGTGAATTAGTGTGATTTGGCATTAACACACATTCCTTTGCTTCAATGATGACCTTAAGATTTTATTTCAACAATTTGAATGATGAAAAGCATAAAGATAAAGAATTTCCTTCAGCTGATTCAATACTTTCTTCTTTGTAACTGTGATATGTAGGTTGATTTCTTTCATTACATTGCTGAAAGAGAATATTTTCTGGTAGAGAACATGTAGTTGGTTTTTCTAGAGAGTCAACATCATAATCACCATCATATTCATCATATATAGGCAAATCAACAACATATGCAATGTCATCTAACAAGAACAAACTTGGAACATCAACTTGTTCTTCAACAAATTGATTTGCAAACTCATCTTCTTGACTATCTACAAATGAATACATAAAACTATCAGCCCCCTGCTTATCATGGGATGGATAAGAAACTAAATCAACACCTCCTCTTTCAACAAGTGGGATATAATTTTTTGCAAAATTATGAGCATTGAAAACTCCAAGAGCAGCTATGATATTATTGACTCGATGTTCAAGATTCTAATCAACCCCTTCTTGTTCATATTCACTTTTATATTCTTGAGCATTCAACCCCTCATTTTGGATCTGTTTACATGCTTGGATGTTGTGTTGAATGTCCTGAGCATCATTAAACATTTGTTGTAAGGACTTAGATATTCTTTCCATCAGGAGGAAGGACAAATCTGGATGAAGAGTAGTAGCATAATGGAGCATGGCAGCGGTTTCAGTGGGTTGAATTTCTTTGGGCAGATTGTAGTAAATACTGGAAAACCTCTTGCTGAATGTAGAAATAGTTTCATTGATCTAACTTTTTAAGGCATAGAACTCTGTAAGTTGTAGATCCAAAGATTTATTCTTTCCCCAAAACTTTAAAAAAATATTTTTCAATTGCTCCGATGAGCTAATTGTCTCTGGCTGCAAATGTTTAAACCAGTCTTTGGTATCACCCTTTAAGGATTGCGAGAAGGCTCTCATATAAACATCCTCATGATCAATCTCAAACAAATCTATAAAATGCTCAAACCCTTGGATGTGTTTTTCAGCTGAGATGGCATCAGGTTCCCTGTCAAACACATGTAAGTACTCATAGTACTTTGGAGGGAAATCGTGGAGGACTTGGGGTAGCTTCAAGGGTATGTATCTATGTTGGGTCTTGGGGGATGTTGGATCACGTACAGGAGGTGAAATATCAACCTTGGATTCATGGGGCTCATCAAATTGGTCATGGTTATCACATGGCTCGGTTTGATTTTTTTTTATCAAAATCGGTGATACAGTGAAGATATGCATGTACAAATTTAAGAGGAGGATATACAATTGCAATATACTCATGATCATCATTATAATGCAGCATGTAAAGAAAAATTTGTTTGACATGTTCAAGGAAGGACTAGAGGCAACTTATAACAAACAATAAAATGCCTTGAAAAAATTCCAATTTTAAGTACTTGTTTTCTTCCATAATGTCTTTTGATACCTCTGTCAAGGGATCTCATTTCCCAGTGGAGTCTTCTGAATTACATTCGGAGCTTGAGTGGAGTCGCCAATAATGTTTTGGAAGCTTTATTATGCATTGAGAGTGGAGTCACCATTGAAGTTTTGAATTTCTAGATTCTTCTACCAGTGGAATCACCTTCAAGTTGATTTTTGATGCGTGGAGTCGCCAGAGAAGGAATACAACCAATATGTGCCTAAGTGTCTGCTGCTCTCAGACCTTAGAATTCAACCATGTCGATCTTTTTCAAGGAATATTTTTTTAATTTTTTCACCGACAATGGCGCCAAAATGTTAGCACTCTGTAAATTTTGTCTGGCTAAATAGACAAACGACATAGGTAATTGTTTCAACCTACTTTAGAGCTGGGCACTAGCCTGCTCAACTCAGTGAGGGATCTCTCATGTCACTTGATATATCTATGGTAATCGGTGGCTAGATTTGGTTTGTTTTGGGGGTATTATAAAGTTGTTGAAGAAGTGTGGGGTGACATTTGGGCTATGGAGTCAGAAATGAAAAATGCAGTGGCAAGTCATTAGAACTATCTAGAGGAGAAAGGCTAAGTGAGGGAATGAGTCTGAATTTTCAAAATTGAAATTTGCATGGAAAAAGAAGAAAAAGGAAAACACATAACTGCTTTCAAAGCATATTAAAATGAATTCTGAAATAATTGAGAAGATAATCACATGCATTTAAATTGCTAAGTCTAGAGCATCATCAGACGAATTCCAAACTTTTAACTCTCCAATTTAAAAGAAGAAATTGAAAATGGAAATGTAAAGACACAAGAAACACACACTATGAGAGAACACAGAACTCATATCACAGCCGATTAGAATCTTTTCGTAAACAATTCAAAAATTGCGTCTACATCATATATTCAGTTTAGCTCCATGATTTTACAAAATCTACCTGCAACGAGGGCAGGCCCCCTCTTCCCCTCTGTCTTTCTTTATCCTTGGAATGATATATATATATATAGAGAAAATTTACATGCGGGATTCAAAATGAAACACCTTCTCCACAGTCTAAAGATAGATATTGGTTACACAAAAAGTAACACATAACAACTATTCTCCTACACTACAGGGAGCGTTATAAACAGGTCTAACATATCTGAGGCTCTTTCATTGAACGCCATATGTCCAAAACTTTCAGAGACGTACTCAATTCAAATTGAGAACTTATCTTAGCTTGGTGATTTCTTATTTTAGAGTGTTCAACCAGACTGGTTGATTTTCCCCAATGCTTTCGACCATCTCATCTCTGACTCCTGTCTTCTGCCACGTGCTCTGCTTCCTCTTTACTGCTCGTTTGTAGCGCATGTCCACGTGTCCTTTGATGATTAAATCCCTCATGATAGGATTAAGTCTGACCTTTGATTCTGGTTTGGTCGCAGGGTCAGTGTGGAATTTGGTTGCTAGTATCTGTGCGATCGACTTCTCTTTCTTACTCATCGAAGGATTTGCCATGTTAGTTGAAAATCCTATTTCACTGGATGTTGTTTGATCGGCTTGGTCCATGTCTCCCAGTTTTGCAGAAAACACGATTTTTCGTCTTCCTTAGCTTCACATAAATTAGGAAGTTGATCCAGTTTGAGATTACTCTACTTACGAATGAAGCGTTGATTGCCCGAAGCATAATACACCATCCATATTTTGAAGAACGACAGTCATCGAGTTTAATCATGAATTGTTGACAAGAGTACCTGCATGTACGTTGTTTTATTACGTTTGGCCAATCTATTTCGAACGATGAACCTTTGAGTTAGTTATCTAGTGGCACTTACCTGACATCACATAGACACAAATTACTTGAACGAGTGGCATGAAGTGATTTAATCGGCCGTCGCCTTTCCTCACACGAATTGTTGATTTGACGCATTCAAATGGTATTAGAACACTTGACATCGGAGCGTGGTTGAGCGGTTTCGTGCTCACCCACTTTCCCCCCCGATATACTTTAGGGAGCGCCGCGTGTCCACATTTTGAAACCGTGGTATTTCCCTGGCCTTCCCCCAAAAATTTATTCTCCGCGCTACTTCAATCTCCAATGTGCGTCTTGGCCATTGATCTGGACCGCTCCAAGATCTACGGTCCGCCAGGCTTTAGCAACTTTCGACATCGGGGATTTGAGGAAAACGGTTTTAGGCATACTGCTTGTCTCCCCGATGTACCTCTAAAGGCGCCACGTTCCCGTGAAACAAAACCACAGAGTTTTCCCTGACCTGCCTTAGAACAGATAACCCTCGTGCTATTTCAATGCCCGATATGGTTGTTGACCATTGATCTATGACACCTGAGATCTGTGGTTGTCTGGGTCCCATCACTTCCGCGTCTCCCCTATATTTGTCCATGCACTGCTATATGTGACTATTCTTCTCCAAACTATCTTGCCTCCACAACAATGTACCTTCTTGCTAAATTTCCGAGATCTCGACCCTGTCTGAAAATTGTTATGGTGATAACAACAGGTTCTCACACTTGAAGAGGGGGTTGAGATTTGTTTTCACTTTCCTTTCCCTTCAAGATCTAAAGAAATACATAGTCTGTCTTTGATCCATCAACACGACTCCATTTTGCCCAAGATTTCAAGAAGTTCAAGCACTCCTCTTCCTCTCTTTCTCAAATTCTAAATCTTCTACTTTTAGGTTACTTTAAATACATGCAAAGTAAAGTTCTTATTTCAAAGTTAAATCTATAGATTTCTTTGTTTGCATGATAAAGCAAGTAGTTTAGATCTCATTTTGCAAAGTATTATTCATAGAGTTGATCTAGCTTGATAGTTTCTATCTTTTGGCTCTCTTAAATAATTTTTTTAAAGCTAAAGGTAGTTTGATTTCAAAGTGTTTAAATTCTGAGTTTGGGAATCTTTGTTGATATTATTTACTGTTTTAGGAAAGCAAGTAAGATCATCAAGAAAAGACTATCTTTCTTTGTTTATTTAGGCTTCTTTTTGCTAAGTTAATGTAGGTTTACTTAGATTTTTTTTATAGGTTCTTGTGCAATTTTAACCATCTTTTGCAGGCACTTTCTAAAGTTTTTTTTCAACATTTTTGGCACAAGTATTTTTTCATTTTTTGTAGGTCATTGAATAAACAAGGGGATATTCTACCAAAAATTTGTTGATTAGGAGCATTTGGGACTTCTAGAAGCACCTTATACCTTCCTAAACTATTTTGTAAACTTGTAAACCTCTTTGATCCATCATTATAAGGATTCAAAGTCTCATTAAAAAGAGACCATTGTAACCGAGGCAATAAAAGAGTGGGCTACAGAATGCCCCATTTGCGTTTCCCCATAGGGGGTGGTGTCTTATGTCGTGATTATGTATTTTGTTTTAGTATTTCATTTCATTTTCTTTTCATAATTTAATAAGCATAAAACACAACAACAACAATCACATAGATTAAATTTCATTTTGGAAAGTAATCCTTAATTGCTATATTATATTTCTCTTTTTGCAATTTTTTTTTTTTTGGGAAAATAAATCAGTCCCCCTAGCTCCTCTGTAAAGAGGCAGGACAGTGTGGACAATAGTATAATTAGAAAACATTTACATTTCTGTAATTTATTTTCAGTCTTTTATTTTTCTTTTAAAATAAACATTTCCCCTCAGCTCCCGATGTATGCTCTGAACCCTTGTGAGCTTAGCTCGATCTGGGGAACTCATTAGAACCAGGTTGATTAGTGTGGATTAGTTTAATAAAACAATATTGAAAGTTACTATTTCTTGGTTTAGAAAACCACTTAGAGGGAGTGTGTGAAGTTTTTTGGAATACCTCAGGCTTGTTTCCCTCCGTGTTGGACCTCTAACACCTCTAGTGAGCTTGTTGGTGAAACCGTTGGGTTTCAACATGTTCTCAAGAATTTTCTATACTAAAGGGATAGTCTCTTGAAAGGCCAAATTTAGTGTAAAGTTGATTTCTTGCAATCGAGTTTCACTAAAATAAATCCACATTAATTGGACTCTAAAACTCTAAAATCAATCTCCACAGTGTACTTTACATTTTCAGCAACATAACACACAGTCTCAACATTTGGCATTGGTTTAATTTTCTATATTTTAAGAAGCCATTTGCTTCAAGTATTCACCTTTGCAAATGTTTACTTTAGCTTGAAGTATCTATTTTGTTTATGGTTATTTTACTTTCAAGCATCTGTATCCTTTGAACATATTTTATGCAATTACTTCTTTAATTGAATATCTATCTCCATAAAATTTTACTTTGTGAATGAATGATATATGTTGTTAGTATAGAGTTACTTTTGTTGCAATAAACTCCTAGATTTATTTCGTGTACTTAGATTAGTTCAATCCTTAGTATATTTTGGTATGGACTACCCCCCTTGGCTTTGCTAGGAGTTGGCCTAGATGGAGGAGTCGAGGATCAGGTGACAACACCTTAACTCGAGACTTGCCACCAAGGACACAACAAGTGGATTGAAGATTTCTTCCGTGTCTCCTAGGTGTGTATAAATATGGAAACATATTTGGTGTCGTTGTTGGGGATAAATCTTTCTATTCTCGGAGTGCGGCCTTGTTTTCCTTTTTCTTTTTACTTAGTTTTTCGCACATCCTTCAATGCCTGCCGATAGCATCAAGTGCATCTTCATCAAGCAACCACTTTGGAAGCACCTTTCCTTTCAAGGTACAAGTTAATTTTGATATTCCCATATTTGAAGGACTGATAGATGTGGATGCCCTAGAAAAATGGTTAAATTTGATAGAAGTTTATTTCTATGTTCATAATTTATCCGACACGAAAAATATCACCTTTTCACTCCTTAAGGCTCTCCCCCATGTCAAGCATTGGTGGGAAACTTACTGGGAGAAAAGTTCCACCGAGGATTCTGGAATATACGGGTTCGAACCCACTTGGGATTTTTTTGTGGATGCGATCAAGGAACAATATTACCCAGTTGGCAACTATGAAGACCAATACATGAGATGGACCACGCTATGCCAAGAGAGGGGCCAAGAAGTGTCGGAGTTCACCAATACCTTTCATACTTTGCGCACCAAGCTGGGTATCAAAGACTCTGAGCGGCATTTGGTTCTGAAATGCTGTGGGGTTATACACAGATACATCCAAACTGAAATGGATTTTCTGGACATCTCATCACTCAGTGTTTCTTATCGATATGTTGTTAAAATCGAGAAGAAATTTAAGCACCAGAACAAGCAGTAGTTCGGTTCTGCAAATAAAAAACAACCAAAGTATGGTAAATATGCCCCTAACAACCAGTCTTCAGAAAACCAATCCAAGACACGAGAAAAGAAGGGTAACAAAAAGACGAAGAAGGAAACTAGAAAATGGTGCGATTTCCACAAGATCCCCTGGCACAACACCGATGAATGTCGTTGAAAAAGTCATTGGTGGTCGATATCAAAGACAGGGAGATGAACCCTGATTTAGAAAATACTGCTAGAAGACAGATCATCGACGCAGACCCCACTATTATTGTCGCAACTGCAACAATTCAACCAGAAGAACCAATAGATCTTGAAGAGGGGGGGCGCCCTTTTCATTCACATATGTGGGTGAAGGGGACCCCACTGCATTTTATTATTGATAGTGAAATCTAGAAGAACCTCATATCAACAGAGGTCGTCAAACAATTGAGATTTTCGACAACACCACACCCGCAACCATACAACATCGATGGATTTGCGAAGGATGAGATCTTCATATCAATCAACAATTCTGATTGTCATACAAAATCCATCCCTTCAAGGACAAGGTATTATGTGATGTTGCCCCGCTAGATGTCTGTGATGTTCTCTTGGGCCAACCATATATGTGGAAGCGCCATTCTATTTATGAGTCTCGACCCCGTAGTGTCATTATTACTCTGGGGGGTTATCTCTACATGATACCAGAGTTAATTCTGACTATTGTACCACCTAAACAGTTCCACTAGGTAGTATCTCATACTACAAAATTTAGCTTCTTCATAGTATGTTCAAAGCGTGAACAGAAGAACACCATTGCAGCCTTAGTTCAAGAACCTTCTATCCAATAGAAGCAAGTCGACAAGATTGCAACAAAGTTTAAATATTCCTTTTGCACACAAGAATCTCATGTATCCAGATTGGCTAAAAAGGTCCAACCCTTCCAGCCACAGGTTTGTGACAACCTTCAACAAGCTAAGCACCACAACTTCTCCAACAAGGAAAACAACTCATCAAGATGCAGATTTAACAAATGTTTTTCCCTCTCCCCGAGGCACTCAATGCAATGGAGAACATTTCTTCCTAAGGAGGGAGGATTGATCCAAGCGAATATCGGTGGCCACCCACCTTTTCCAACTGGCTCAAAATAGTTTTTTGGAAATTTTGGAAATTTACTATTGTTAGTAGTTTTTAACTTCCGGGGCCTTTTTGAGGGATTAAATGAAGGTTTTTTTTTTATCGAGCTTCTCAATGATAGTCGAAGGCTCTAATTGAGGCCCAAAAATGAATCTCTTCAACAATTCCTTTCCAATGATCTATCGTGCACCCCAAACAGAGATTGTATGCCAAAGTTACGCCCCCAGGAAGTTGATACACCAAACTACCCAAAACAGGGTCCACAAAACTGTTGGATTTTCATCTTCCAGAGTTAGGGTTTTGGATTTTCTTTATGATAAAAAAAGCCTTTGGATCCTCATTATAAAATCATCTTCTTACGAATGCAAGTAGCCGTCACATCTCTTCTGAGAGAAAAGCTACCACCATTCTAGCGAGCTTTTCACTCTGTATTTTTACAGTCTTTGTACATTTTCGCTCATTAATTGAAATTGTGTATTACTGTATCTCTGTGTTTATGGTTGCATCTTTGATACATTTCTGTTATGTTATTGGATATCCAAGATATCTCTATACATTTCTTTATTATATCTACGTTCTCACTTCGTGCCGAAAATAATCCAGATCAAATATTGCACTAGGTCATCTTTGGGTGCTTGGAAAACTTTTGTAATTATATCATCATCTTGTTGCCAAATGTCAAAATTATTAGGAAGATCATATGATTGTTGTAAATGAAACATTCAAATATATCCTTCCATATCATAAATAGGATCCTGATCTGAACCAATCACATTCCACTTACGTCTTCCAACATGTATGAACTCATCAATATTATCAACCATGTCACTACCTTTGTCATAACATGAAGGATTTAAAGCATCCAAGGGCTCCTATAATACTTTTTCACTTTCCAAATCATAAAGTAAAGCATCATCAAAATATTGGAAATGGAAATAACCTACTGTGTTCACTTCTTGTTGTGCAGGAGCATCAATGGCTTGGATGACTTTATCAAATGGAAGAAGGTCCAGTACATCATTCCCAAGACTTGTCTCTTTAATTATCTTTTCATCATAAAATGAAGGACCTAGCTCTTCCAAGGGTTCCTTTACTTCTTCACCTTTTGAATCATAGAATAAAGTGTCATCAAAGAAATGAAAAGGAAAATGTCTCACCTCATTCTCTTCATCTTGTGCATGATAGATATGATCTTGGAGAGATTCATCGGATGGAGGAGGGGATACTAATGCTTCATCCTCATAATTCACTTCTTTAGTTAAATATTTAATGCATCCTATCGAATCATGGGAAAAATCGTGTTCATCTTCAAGAGGTTGACAACTTTCTTCATAAATCTCTCCTATATTAGAGGGTTCTTGGTATTGAGTATGGTACACATCCTTGAGATTTTACACAATCTCAGTGGTGAATCCTTTGTCCTCTAGGGATACTGTGAGATTTTGAAGGACATCTTCATATGTCTGGAATTGTGGTTTGACAAACTCAATAAACCTACTGATGAGGTCTACGAAAGATGATATACCCCTATCTTTGCAACAACCCTTAAAAAAATCTTGCAAAAAAGATGGCAGAGAAAGTATGAACAATTTTTCCAGAACATCCCCCCCTTCCAATTCTATCTCACTTATATACTTCAAGAATTATAGAATGTGAGTAATTGGGAGGCCTCTGAATCTTGGAGAGTTGTTTAACCATTTTGTATCAAAATAATGTGGGTATACTTGAAAACTTTTGAAATCAATAGTCAGATACACTTGTTCCCAGGGCGTCATGGTCCCATAACTTGAAAATATCACAATATTGAGAGTAAGGCGGCACCTTGGAAAATGTTAGTGGACTCTCTAGATATCCTCTTAAGGATTATCAAAGGGATGAGGGAATCACCCTCAATGGAGTCGCCAGGTAAGCTTTGTGAAAACAAGGATTTAGATAAAGGCTTACCGAAAACGTGTCGTTGAGGAATATTGACTCAGTGTTCGCAAGCAGCAACGCCAAAATGTTATCACACAATCTGTACTTGCCCAAAGCCCAAGTCAAGTGAATGCGATATTGGCGCAATAGGGAGTGAACTATCATTGCCACCTTAATAGGAAACCATTTTCTATTTAGGAGTATATCAATGTAACCCAAGGGAGATGTCCCCAATGACCTGAGGGTTTGAGAAGGCTAAGACAAAAGTACAATAAATTCCCCCACCAATCACAGGTCACTCAATTTCAAATGTTCTGTGTGTCTTATAGAGATGAAGCCAAAAGATAAATGAAGTGTACCTTCCCAAAACAAGACAACAATAGAAAAATCATGCAATTTCAAGGTACCATATGATGTTAGTGCTTTATAAAACCACGAACCTTTGAAAAAATAAGTAAGATGATATAATAATGTAACAAAGTAATTATTTATAACAACAATGAATGTTTAGTAACAACCACAATAATTATGCTTAAAAAATTCTTGAAAATGACAAGAGAATATAACTCTAATTTGACAAAATGATAACAACTTGTCATAAGCAAAATTTGCAATGTCTAATCAGCTTTTAATGTCACTTTTGGAAATGAATTTGTTGTTGTTAGATGACTATAGGAATCGTTTGCAACAACAAAAAGTTGGTTAGTGGATTAGTCTAGTATAAGGTTAGTAGAAGTTAATAAATATTTCAAGGACGATAGTTTGAGAGTTGTTTCAATCATTCAATCACTATAGTGAATCGACTAGTGCCTTTCAGGGTGTATGGAGTCAACAATATCAGAAACAAATATTAGAGAAAAATAACAATGATAGTACTTAGCCAAAGGATATGAAATGGATGGAGGAGGTTTTGGTAACCCAAGGCCTCAACCATCCAAATCCTAAGAGATAATCGGCTATAAAGTAAGAAGACTTAGGCCCTAGTGGTTTATCTTTCCTTAGACAACTTTGAAACAACACATGCAATGGGAAATTTAGAGTAGGGCTACTAGAGTGCTAGCATTTAGGGCCCTAGTAGATACTTCTAAACAAGGTGCACTTTAAGGAATTTAAACAAGTGGAAAACTATAGAGAGAAAGATAACATTTTATGTTTCTCTCCTAGGGTTTTAAGCAAGCAATTTCATAATCTTTAACATGAACCAAGCAAAATTTACCACAAGTATTCAACGACATAAACAAATTGCATATTTTCTACTTACTTCACCAAGAATAATCAAGCCAAACCCTAGTTGAAGATCCTCCACAATGAAAAATAGCCAAAATACACCAAGATTTTCCTCTCCAAGAAGTTGCGCACCACTTAGTTCAGCCAATAACCCTTAAAGAGGGTTGAATTTCAGACCACACACTTGTGTTATGAGTGAATGATGATAAAAATGAGAGTTTTATCTCTCTATTTATACAATATCAATGACCTTTAATTATAATTAGGTCATAAAAAGGACGACATGGCCAAAGTACATTTAAAATCCAGTTTTTACACAAATGACATTATTTAAACCCTAAAATCATATCCAAGGGTGACGTCATGCCCTTCTGGGGTGACGTTAGGTCCCTAGGGTGAAATGTTAGGCCTCAGATGTAGAACATTTGGCCTCCAAAGGACCTGAATGCTGACACATGTGCCAACTAGCACAAAACTGCCCTCATAAGTGCAAACCCCAACTTTGGATGATGTCAGGGTCATAATGATGATGTCATGTGCTCTCAAGGGTCAACATCCAGGTTGAAAGGAAAGACCCCCTTGGTTCTAGGTCTGTCGGAGTGCCCCTATTGCAACTTCCTTCTTTCTTCCCGATGCAAGCCTCTGGTGTCTCTCTCCCCTTGCTGGGGTCACAACATCCATCTGTGGGCTTTCATCCCCATGGAGGTTTGAGCTAATAATTCCCCCATATGTACCTTCCCATCGGGAAAAGTATTGCAGCAATAAAAAGTACTCCCTCCAGGGGTTCATAAGTCACATGGATCATAGCAATGTTAATCACATCTAATAATTAAATTACCCAAACATGTGCATCAAACCTCGCTTTTCCCAGACAAATACTCAAGGAAGTCATGCAGTTTAACAAGTAAGGTTTGGAGAAGGTATGAGGATGTCCTATTGGGATAATCTTCCTTAAGTTTGGGGTTTTTCCCAGGTGAGAACCAATCTAGGTCATGTAAATGTCTGTGAAGTGGCGTAGGGGAAATGTTTGGGAAGAGGGTACAATGATAACATGAAAATGTAGATCTTTCCTGTGGGTGCCTATGTAGAGGGTAAGCCGCACCTTATCATGGATTCCATTGTTTCCTAGCCCATTCAATGCCTTTTATTCTTAGTCTTATTGCTTTTTATTTTATGCTTCAAGGGAAGAGCTGAGGGACATTGTCCTGGCTTGGTGACCAGAGGTGACCGACTTACCCACAAGCATTTCATGGAGATGAGAAGGATGGCTCATGATGAGACCCCCTTTATCTTAGCTATGCCACTGAGAGACACTACCCTGGTTTGGTGACCAAATAGATGGTAGTGTCATTCCTCTACATGCCCATGGTCTTAATAGGTCGACTCATGATGAGACCTCCCATCTACCAGCTAATACTTTGAGGGTTTATTTATCTTACAGGTTCCATTTTCTTAATGAGAATCCTTTTACTGCTTTCTCGAGAATCCCTGGGCAAAGCATCTCAAAGGTTTAATTTTGGATTTTAACTCTTGCCAACTACTTTTACCCTCTGGGCCTTTATTCCCTTTTTCCCACAAGGCAAGGTACAACCCTTCCTAGTGTGGCAAACCCAATGCCTGAACAAAGGTAGGGGGGAAATGAAAGGAGTAAGGATGGAAAGTGGTAAGTATGGAGGGAATATATGATGAACTTTCATAGATCCACCCAGTGGCAACTCATCCTAAAGGGGAATCAACTTACAGGGGAATTATGTCAACCTCCTAGGTATGAACAAGTTAAAGAGCATAATTTCCAAGAAAACATTATGAAATGAAGGAGAATTCAATGCAACATACTTAAGTGCTTCAATAATCAAAGTGACACATACGAGAATTCAATGCAACATACTTAAGTGCTTCAATAATCGGAGTGACACATACTATGATACACAGACTCATTACCTAATGGAGAAAAACTTACTGCTACTCCAGGACCAGGATGGTGTGATGGATGTTGTCAAGGTTGGATGATGGGCTACACCTAAGAAAATATAATCTCCGGCCATGCTCAAGTCATTCAGCTCTCGACACTCTATGTATAGGACCTCTGGGCCTCAAGACATGATCTCCTTAGTTATCCCTAGGATAGGGGATAACTTTCCTCATACATCCTAAGGGGTCATGTCTCACCTTAGGGCAGGTGATTGGAGATAGGGATGATAGACTATACATATTGCTTTTTCATCCCCTGCATGCTTTGGCAACGAGTAGTGACAAAAACAATTAATTAAGTGAGTTGTGGCATCATAGAATGGCTCACTTTCATCATGGGACTCTTGGAGGAATGAGAGAGGTTGTGACATGAGTGCCATAGTTTAGTTCAAAGCATCAGGATGTGTGTAGAGGGTGTGCGCTTGGTAAGTTTACCAAGGCTTCCTTTCCCAGTAGTGACAGTAGGTCAGCTGGGGTATTGGATTTAGTACACACAGATGTGTGCGGGCCCATGTCTCGGGCGTCCTTGAGTGGTTGTGAGTACTATATCACATGCATAGATGACCACTCCAGGAAAACCTAGATCTATTTCTTGAAGGCCAAGAGTGAGGTCTTCAAGAGGTTCCAAGAGTTCAAATATCTTGTGGAGAATCATACAGGAAAGAGGATCAAGGTCTTGTGGTCATAAAATGGAGGAGAGTATTCCTCTAGGGAGTTTGTAGACTTATGTACCCATGCAGTGATCAGAAGATAGATGGTTGTGCCTTACAAACCCCAACATAATAGGGTTTTCGAGAGGAAGAACAAGGCGATTATAGGTGCAACGAGATCTATGTTGCATGATCAAAGTTTGCCTCTATACCTTTGGGCTGAGGTGAGTGCTTCTTCAGTTTCTCTGCAGAGCATGAGTCCCCACATGATTTTGGGGAAGAATACTCCCGAGGAGGCCATCACTGGTAGGAGGCTCGATGTTGAACACATCAATATTTTTGGTTGCTTGAATTATTCTCATGTCCCCTTATAGAGGAGGACAAAGATAGACCCCACAACCCAGTAGGGGATTCTAGTTGGGTACTCAGAGGTCTCAAAGGCCTACCAAATTTACATTTCATCACAGTGGAGAGTGGTGGTGAGAAGAGATGTTAGATTTGAGGAGGGTAGAGCTTTACGAAGGTCTCTTGAGCCGAGATTCAGTATTGAGTATGATGCAGAGGCACATATTGATGTTCCAAAGGGAGCACAACCTCAGGTGTTTGGTACACCAGTTTCAGGGTTGACAGGGTCACCTTGCATAGTTTCAGGTTCACATTCATAGGGGGTTCAGGAAGAGGGTGCAGAGGATTTAGGATCTTAGAGTGTTGGGATTATATCTGAGGTAGAGACACTTGGGCGAGAATATATTACTTCTCCCTTGGTTACTTCAGGGAAGAGGAAACTGAGATGGTTTCAATAGACCCTGAAGGAAGCCAAGGAGAATGTAGGAGATCCCAAGAGATAGTTCAGAGAGACCAAAGCACGAGAGAGGCTTGGGTCCTACTTGGTGATGGTGATGA
Source organism: Picea sitchensis (assembly GCA_010110895.2). Taxonomy (NCBI): domain Eukaryota; kingdom Viridiplantae; phylum Streptophyta; class Pinopsida; order Pinales; family Pinaceae; genus Picea; species Picea sitchensis. Next base: position 107,874 of record SNQJ01S0007507.1, on the reverse strand, counting down.
GAATCATAGATGCAAAGCCACAAACATTTTCATAGGCAGTTGACCAACAGGTTTGACGAGAGGCCATGCTGGAGGAGTGTGACTCCATTATGTGCAATGATGTTTGGGAGGTGTTTCTGAGGCCAAAGGGGAAGTCAATTGTGACTTCAAGATGGTTGTACAAGACCAAGTATGCTGCAAATGGAAGCATAGAGAAACACAAGGCCCGGTTTGTGGCACGTGGGTTCTCTCAAGTAGAGGGAGTTGATTATGATGAGAAATTTGCACCAGTTACGAGATACACTTCCATTATGAGTATTATTTCCATAGTGGCAGAGATGGGTTGGAGGATACATCATATGGATGTAAATACCGCACTTCTCAATGGATTTATTGAGGAGGAGGTGTACATTGAGAAATTAAAGGGGTTTGAGGTGAGTGAGAGAGAGTCTCACGTGTGCCTTCTGAGAAAGGAACTGTATGGTCTAAAGCAAGCTCCCAAAGTTTGGTATTCACACATTGACTCGTATTTTCTTCAGATGGTATTTGAGAAGAGCGATACTGATCCTAACCTCTATTACATCATTAGAGGTGAGGACACACTCATTCTCATTTTATATGTGGATGACTTGTTCATCACGAGAGTGGAGCATCTCATAGCTGAGTGCAAGCGGGAACTTGCATCAGAGTTTGAGATGAGTGACATCTGTTTGATGCACTATTTTTTGGGCATGGAGGTATTCCAGGAAGAATGTCACATCTTCCTGGGACAGGGGAAGTATGTTGTAGACATTTTGAGCAGGTTTCAGATGGAGGACTGTAGGCCTATGTCGACACCCATGGTCACCAACTGGAAGAAGCTTAGTGCTTCAGATTCCCATTTGGTAGATGCTATAGGATATAGACAATTGATTGGATCGTTGATGTATTTGGTCAACACTCAACCATATATTTTTTTTTCGTGAACACTCTCAGCTAGTACATGGTGGAGCCATGGAGTTTTCACTGGATTGGGGAAAAACATGTTTTAAGGTACATTGCAGGGTTAGTGGATTATGGCCTAGAATATGTCAGAGGGGATGGAGTGATTTTGGTTGGCTACACAGACTCAAACTGGGTAGGATGTGCTATTGACAAGAAGATCACCTCAGGGTGTTGTTTTGGGATGGGGTCAGGGCTTGTTTCCTGGTATAACCTGAAACAAAAGTCAATTCTTTGAGTTCAACCTAGGTAGAGTATATGATGGCTAGTCAGGCCATTTGTGAGGCCATTTGGCTTTGTAAGCTGTTGGTAGGATTATTTGGCCAAGAGTTTCCTCCGACTGTCATTTATTGCGATAATCAGAGTTGTATCAAACTCTTTGAAAATCTAGTATTTCATGATAGGTTGAAGCATATAGATATCATATACCAATTTATCAGATATTGAGTTCAACGAGGGGAAATAGAGTTGCATTATATTCTGACTGATGAGTAGGTTGCAAATATTCTCACCAAGGCCCTGCTAAGGGGAAAACATGTCTACTTCAAAGACAAGATGGGCTTGGTGAAAAACACTTTCCTCGATAAGAGGGAGTGTTGAGTTTTAGTGTACCTTGGGAAGTGGTCCCCTTGTGGTTTTGAGTCTCTAACCACAAGTGTGAAATACATTGGAACTATGTACATTGTACTTTATCTCTAGTTCAACTTTGACTTCACTTAAGTCAAAAAGTTGAATTTTTGTCACTTAAGACAAAAGTGACTAATTATTCACTAAGTGGGTGAATGAGGGGACATAAAGTGGAGTTAGGGAACTTAACCCAAAGTGGGTTTGTGAGTGAGATTATTGTGGGACGATCTCAATCTTTTATTAGAGATGGGATGGAGAGATCTTAGCCATCCATCTCTTAGGTTTCCTTATGGAGTTTCAAGAGGGGTACATAGGGCCTTTGGAGGCTCATTCACTCTTTTGTTCACTTGGAGAGCTATAGGAGAGAAATGGAGATGGGAATGGAAGTTATGGTTGAGGGAATATTGGGCACCTCCTTCCATGGAGGGATCATGGAAGCTTAGACCCTCTTTATTTTGTGGTGTTCATTCTTACTTGGAGGAGGGCGCACTATAGGAGGAAAGACACACCTAGTGGGGATGATCTAGACTTGGCCAATTGCAGGTTGGTTTGTTTCATTGGAGAGGTAGCACACAATATATAATCTGTGTGCAAGGATTTATTCTTCAAGGAAACAAGGAGAAAGGGCACAATTTTTGAGTGAGATAGAGAAACAAGTGAAGAGGGTGCACTAGCTTGGGCACATTCCTCTTCTTGGAACCTCATAGCATCTTGAGACGAGTTTCCATTGTAACACGTTCCATTGTTTTAGTGTACTTGTTGTATCTTATTCTTCTTACATCACTTATATGAGCTTACTTTCCAAACTGGTTTTCCCTGGGGGGGTTTATCCAGGGTCGTGTTGACCAAAAACACTTATATGAACTTTCTTGTATCCTAGTCCATATTTGTCACTGCATGGACTTTGATTGTTGAGATTTTTTTCTAACACTTCAAAACTTTTCAAGTTCTTTCTGATCTTGTTGACTTCAACTCTCATTGACATGATTTCCTTTTCAAGCTTCTCACACTCTTTTTCTTTCTTTATCATCTGGATCTACATTACTTCTTCCATTCTCTTTCCTTCTTCAAGTTGGGTTTTCAAGGAGATTATTTCTTCTTTGAATTATTTGTTTTTATTCCTTTCTGTCTTCATCTCAGTTAAAGAACTAATTAATTCTTCCTCAAGATCCACTTCACCTTATTCTTCGTCGCTTTTAGGAGTTCTTTTCTTAGTTTTTGTAGACATAAAGAGTAATCTTTCTGAGTCACTATCGCTTTCATCATCTTCATCAGATGAAGAACTGTCTTCTCTTGAGTAAATATTTTTCTTGAAGGCTTTCCTTGTATCTCCTTTCTTGTTTCCATTTTGATATCTCTTTTATTTCTTGGGAATTTCTTCTTCATCACTATATGACTTCTTAGCATAAGGAAATTTAGTAGAAAAATAACTAATTTTACCACAATTAAAACATTTTAAGGGAAGCATACCTTTGTACTTGTTGGTTCCTCTCTTCATCTTCCTTACGAAGTTGCTTATTTCTTCATCTTCATCTTCATCTGAATCATCACTACAATTGCAACTTGGCTTTGACTTTGGCTCTTGTTTATTCTTTTTTGTCTTCCTAGATGCCTTGAATGTTGCTTCCTTCCTGGGTGGATTATCCTTCTATGTCCTCATTTCATAGACTATAAGTATCCCATGTAGCTCATCCATGATCAACCTTGCAAGATCTGCTCTTTCTTTTAGGCCTGAAATTTTAGGATCAAATCTCATTGGAAGAGATCTCGACACCTTTTGAACAATTACTGATTCTTTAATTTCTTCTCCCAATCCTTTAATGGAATTTACTATTTCATCAACTCGTAGAAAGTAAGCTGCAATATCTTCATCTTTCTTCATATTTAGTTGTTCAAACTTGCCTCTGTAGGTTTGAAGCTTTCCCCCCTTTACTTTAGTATCTCCTTCGTAAATATTTTGAAGTTTGTCTCAAATATCCTTTGTCGTATCATAGTGCACAACTTTGACATATACTGAGTGATCTAAGATATTCAAAATTGCATTTGTGGCCTTCAGCATGTTTTCACTCAGTTTCTTTCCATATCTATATGTTGGAGGAGTAGTAGATGTTCTGTATCCATCTACTACTGCTTTCCAGACATCAAATCCGTGTGCTTGTATATATGTTTTCATCCTTCTTCTCCAGAAGGCATAGTTTTTTCCATCAAACTGTGGTACTCCAATCTTAGTGTACTCCACGATCTTCCTTCCAGTGATTAGATTGTTTTCTGAAGGACCTACTCTCATTCCAATTGTTGGAATACTGAGAGGGGTGGTGAAACAATATGATACATTTTTACCACTTTCAATCACAATATATAAAATTCAACTTTATCAGTGGTATATGATTTATGATTGCATTCAATATATCATGAGCATATAACCATAAGTAGTACCCTTCAACAATATCACATCAGATACACATTACACTAGAATTTATGTGGAAACCCAAATGGGAGAAAACCATAGATGATTTCTTATATATCAAGATTACATTCATAGGAAGCACCAACTTCCAAATTCTCCATCACCAACTAGAAGGAATCTACATCTCCCCGCATTCTCCAACTACAACTAGAAGGAGGATCCAACTCCCTGTATTCTCTGGCTCCAACCAGAAGGAGGCTACGACCCCCTGATTTATAGGCTTCAACCTGAAGGAAGCTACAACTCCCTGAATTCTCCAACTACAACTAAAAGGAGGATCCAACTCCCTGTATTCTCTGGCTCCAACCAGAAGGAGGCTACGACCCCCTGATTTGTAGGCTTCAACCTGAAGGAATATCCAACTCCCTATATTCTATGGCTCTAACAAGAAGGAGGCTACAACCCCCTTTTCTTTCCCCATCCTATTTCCTTGAAATATAAGTGTAGACTCAACCTGTCACTACCACTGATACATCAACATGTCACTGTCATTGTCACGTCATCCTAACATCGTCACTGTCACATCAACCTGTCACTATCACTATCACATCAACCTTTCACTGTCACTCTTTCACATCAACCTGTACCATATCATGCATGTACCAAAACTTGTACCATATCATGTATCCTCAACCATAAACCATATCACTCATGACATGTCTCAATCATGCCATACACCATGTACCATAAGATATCATCAATGAAGTGCCTCAAGCATGTGATAACATCACCATGAAATATACCAAACCATATACCAATATAGCCAAGATATGCTTATAATCAATGTACCATAACGTAAACAAGGTGTACCTCAAGCATATGCCCAAATCTCCAAACCATGCCTCAAGCATGTATTAAGACACAACCTTCAAAACACATGTAAAACATACCTTTAATCTTGTAATAGACCTGATACACAAGATTAAAGACCTGTAGCTCTTCGTCAGCCTCAAAAACCTCGTACTATCATCTTTCTCAAAAACCTTTTCATAGATTTGCGACTTGTACACTATCAACCCGCAGATATCCATGCTTTTCTCTTCTACGACCCACGTACATATGCGCCTTGTCCACTGTCAACCCATGGATAACCTATCCACACTTTGCTACACTGTGACCTGCATACATCTATGCTTTGATGAACTATGACCCGTGGATAACCTCAGGAAGCTAGTTCAATCACATCTGTTCACTTTGCTTCTTCATACTTTCCCTACTTCAGATATGCTACGAAAAGATAAACCATATCACTTACTTAGAAGATATTCAATAGACTTGAGTATGTGAATGTACTAATGAGAGACTCCTTGAGGTGTATTTATACTTTTTCAAAGTAAATTCTCTCCTTAAAATTAGGGCTTCTTGGTACAACCACTTTACCCTTTAATTAATGACTTTTAACTGTTTAGGGTCTTCTTAACCATTCTTTGGGGCTTCCAACTTCAAGAGGGAATAACTCTTAAACCACGAGGGACCACATGACGTACCACCTACCATTGGAAACAAAATGATAAGGATTATCCATATATGAGTGTGTTACATGCATTTACATTATCATTCATGCTCTTATTCCTCAAACAACTTTGGGCTTCATGATCATACCTTTGATACTTTTAAACCACTTAGCCATCTTTCCGGGGCTTCTTCTAATGTATACTAGGGTTGAAATCAATGAATCTAGAGTTCATATAGAGTTGACATCAATGAAATCTAACTTTCCAATGGTGCGGCAACCTGCAGTACGTCCCTCCTTTCGGAAAATCTACCATTGTATGGTCTGCACAAAAAATATTTTCCTACAAAGAAAAGCTTCTTGTTAGGGTTTTATTTCCACGTGTGTTGTACTAATTTCCCTGCAAGAAATCACTGGATCTATGAAACCTTGGTTTCCTCCTTAGATATATGGATCTGATACCATTTTTATTTTTACTCACCCAACAATTGGTAAATTATTTCATAACAAATACCTTGCTGTAATAAACTTATCACTGCATATTTACTAAATAAAAAACACGGTTGAGTTTTAATGTTTTAAATAAATAAATCAGTGGAAGAATAAATAGAAAACCATCATTATGCACACATAATTTATGGTTAAACACCCTTGGAAAAAACCCTAAGTGAAAACCAGTACCGTGATTATTTTATTATGATAAAATCAAGGCACCCGTCATGGGAAAATGGCCCCTCTGAGGAAAAGTACAAAATAGAAAAATAATTGATCACACCTCAAGAGATATCCTTTGATGTCGTTGGACGCTACTCCTTTGTTTTCCCTTTCTCCCTTCCTCGAACCCTACCCCTACACACTTGGATGAAAGTCCTTCTCCACCCAATGCAATGAGATCTCACCATCTCACTCTATGTGTGTCTCCTCCTCTCACGTTATTTGTCTTTTATAATGTTGACTTTACCCTAAATCCAAAACCCTAGATCTCCAAAGTGATCAATGGTTGAGATTATATCTCACCAACACTTGATATCAATGGCTAAGATTTAATTTAATTCACTAATGCCAAAAACTTAGGCATTTCATTAATGTTGGAATAATAATGCATTTAAAATAGTCTAGATTAGTTGTTATATCTAGAAGGTCTAATAGATTTAAAGAAATATGATGGAGAAATTTATGGAGAGATTGTTTAGTGAATTAAGGAGTATTTGTTGAGAGATTATAGGAGATGGTTGACTCTCAATACATCTCCTCTTTATGTATAAATCTATGCTTTGGTAAAGAATAAGTTTGAGTTGGATGTGCATTATTGTTGAACTTAATTGCTCTGTTAATTTGCTAGTGTGTTTCTTCATTTGGTATCATAGCAAGGAGAACAACGTGGATGATAGAGGAGCGTCCAATGTATGATTGGAGGAAGGTACAACCGTGTGGATAGTGTGTGTGGTACGACTACCAAGAGACTATAACATTGTTGATTAGTGTGTGTGACCTTCATATGGTACATGGAAAACTGCATGGTGCAATTTACATTGAGTGGTGTGATCTGCATATGAGTGGCACGATCTGCGTTGAGTGGTGCAATCCACATGGTGTGTGGCCTACAAAAAAAATTATTTTTTCTAGTGCAAGGACAGTGAGAAGGGTGAGCTGCTACCTGGAATTCACAACGAGAAGATGCACGTGTGGCTATATGAAAGTTTGAAATGTGTATATCCTTTTGGAAGAGGTGTATGGAGCACTTGGTGCAGTGAGTGTGGATGCATTTCATTTATGAGTTTGAATGCATTTCATATATGTCGTAAGATATCCTCAATGTGTTTATCATTTTCAAGTTTCAAAGTTGCAACATGAATTTTCCAATAGGATGCCATTATACATAACATTTATTCATATGAGAGGTACTTTTAAAAATGATTGGCAGTGTAATTTGTGTTAGAATGTGGATGTGAGATTTTTTTGTTTTTTTTTATTTCTAATATATATATATATTCTCACAAATAATGTAAGAAGGTGTAAAAAAGGGGTTATATTACCTTTTTCTCTTATTAAAAGAGAATGCATTGAGGGAGTTTTGCTAGTAATTTTTCAATAATTGAATTTATTTATAAAGATTATAATACCTTTCTTTGAAAGGTTATGATTTTATTAAGAGGAATATTGAGTGGAGGATTTCAATTTGTGTGAAAAGGGTTGATTTAAAGATTGAAAGTTTTTCATTGTAAGAGGGATTACATTGTGCAATAGAATTTTTTTTCTCTTATTTAAAGAAAGTTTGATTGTAATTGCACAAGTATTACGCTTCTTCATTGTACTCAAAATTAATAAAAGATACTTAATGGTGATGGTTGAGTCCCGATTTTTGGAACAATTGTTTCTTGTCCCGTGGTGAAGTGGGACACATTGTGTTTTTTTTGCACCTTCTCTCTATCTCTCTTTATTGTTCTTTGATGTCGACAAACAATATTGTGTTGCTTAAACTTGTTGGCACAAATTAGTTTTGTTGGAGCAAACGCATGCAACCCATATTTATCACTAAATATTTATGGGAACTTGTAATTGATGGATATGGTATGCCTTCTGCTGACAAATTCAAAGATTTGAGTGATGATGACAAGAAATCTCTAAAGGAACTTATTAATAAATATAATGAATCTCTTTCTCTTATAGGGAGTGCAGTTGAAGAATCTATATTTCCAAGAATTAGTGTTGTAGAATCATCCAAGCAAGCATGAGATATTTTAAAGAACATATGTGAAGGTGTGGCTATAGCTAAATTGCAAACTTTAAGGAAATTTTTTGAAAATGAAAATATGCATAGTAATGAATTCATTCGTGATTATATCACAAAAATGCAAGATCTTGTTAATTAGATGAGGTCATTAGGATAAGATATTCCAAAAAGAACGCTAATTGAGAAGATTTTTAGAAGTGTTCTACCCAAATTTCATATGGTCACCACCAGTATTATGGTCTCTAAATATTTAAACACAACGGAAATTTATGATTTGAGTGATTTTTTGATAACTGTTGAAGAAAGAAATCACGTAGAGGAAACATAACATGATTTTCCCATAAGTCATAATGAAGAGGAAGAATTAGGGATCAATATCACAATCAGAATTATAATAGTCATCCATAATAGTCATAGAATTATCAAGGAAACACATCCACTTCAAGAGGCAGAGGAATAAGTCCAAGTCAGTTCAAAGGAAAAAGCAGAGATTGTTCTCATGGAAGATGAGGAATATATGGATCTCGAGAAAGGCAAGGACCACCACGTTATTATTGTCATATGTTTGGTCATCTTGAAAAAAATTGTTTTGCAGAATTGCGAGATATGGAACATGAAGGTGCCGATACAATTGTTGAAGAAACTAGGAATGATAAGTTATTCATATCAAGTTTTATGGCACACAATGAAGAAAGTGAAGCTTGGTATATTGATTTGAGATGTTCAACCATATGACATCTCAGGAGGAGATGTTTACTAGAGTAGATGACAATTATCCTGGTAAAGTTATATTGGGTGATGATAGAGAACTTTATGAAGTTAAAGGGAAAGGCACATTTGTAATTCCAACATTGCATGGAAAGAAGAATTTTATTGAAGACACATTGTTGACACCAATGTTGAAGAAGAAACTACTTTCTATAGGTTAGATGATGGATCAAAACTAAAAGTTAGTGTTTGATAATAAAAAGTTATTAATCATGGATAAGTTTAGTAAAAATGCAGTAGTAGAAAGAGGAGAAATGACTAAAGACCGAATCTTCAAACTTTCTTTTGATTCAAGTAACTCACACAGTATGAATGCTACAAAAGAAATGAAGAGAAAGCTTTGGGATTTAAGGAAGGACATTTGAATTTTCCGAGTTTGGTGTTGTTATGGAAGAAGAACATGGTGAATGGTCTTCCTTATATCAAGAATGATGATGGAATCTATGAAGGGTGTATTTTCGGGAAACAACACAAGGAAAGTTTCTCAAATAGAACATGGAAGGATAGAGAACGTCTAGCACTAGTACATTCATATTTGTGTGGTCCAATGGAGACTATGTATTTTGGAAAGGCATGTTATTTTCTCACTTGCATTGATCATTGTTCCAAGAAGACTTGGGCGTGTTTTCTGCAAGAGAAGTCTGAAGTGTTTTTTCATTTTATTGAGTTTAAGGCATTAGTTTACAATCAAAGTGGTTTGAAAATTCTCACCCTACATATAGATAATGGGGGAGAATATAGGTCAAATGAACTTTTGAATTATTTCAGGATGAATGGAATCAAGCGAGAGTTTACCAACACTTACTCTCGTCAACAAAATGGAGTTGCGGGAAGGAAAAACATAACAACAATTGAAATGGCTCAGAGCATGTTGAAAACTAAGTCTCTCGAAAATGATTTTTGGGTCGAATAAGTGCACATTTCATTGTATACTCTCAATAGATGTACTATGAGATCCATATTGAATTCGACTCCAGAAGGAGCATGGTTAGGATATAAACCAAGTGTTACACATATGAAAGTTTTTGGTTGCACTGCATATGCACATGTTCCTAAATAAAAAGGAGAAAATTGGATGATAAAAGTGTTAAGTGAATTTTCATTGGTTATAGTATTGAAACAAGAAGTTACATCATGTTTGATCCTCAAGCAAATAAAGTGATAATAAGCATAGATGTTGTTTTTGATGAGAAAATAAATTTTCAGCTAGACAATGTACATATTGAATTAAGAAAAGATGCAGTGGATATTTGTGATTCATCAAATTCTAAGTCAACAAAGTCAGATGAATTCAAGAATAAGCCTAAGTGTCTTGAAGGGGGTCATTTAGAAAGAAATATGTTGGATATAAATTTTGAAAGAAGACTTATTAGATCCCAAAGTTGTCTTGTGAATTATTCACTTATGTCACAAGTAATGAAGATGGATGAACAATAGAATTATGTAGAAGCATCAAGAAAGAAATAATGTAATGAATCTATGGAAGCATAATTGAATTCCTTGGTGAGGAATGATACTTGGGACTTGGTCAATTTACTAAAAGGAAAAGATGTAATTAGTACTAAATGGGTTTATAAAACTAAGTATAAATTAGATGACACAATTGATAAGTATAAGGCTCATTTTGTTGCAAAAGGCTATGCATAATGGGAAGGAATTGATTATACTGAGAAATTTTCTCCAGTGGAAAAGTTAGATACAATAAGGATGGTACTTGCATTGGCTGCACAATATAAATGGAAAATTTATCGGATGGATGTTAAATCATCTTTATTTAATGGTTATGTTGATGAAAAGATTTATGTAGAGAAACTAGAAGGTTTTGAGGTCCCAGGTAAATAAGATTGTGTTTACAAGTTGAAGAAGGCCTTATATGGTCTCAAACAAGCACCAAGAGCATGGTATTCTAGAATTGATAAATATTTTCAGGATCATGGCTTAGTTAAAATTTTATCTGAGCCCAATATCAATATTTTTTAGTTAGGCCAAGACATTATGATAGTTGCATTATATGTTGATGATTTGATCTACACAGGGAACAATGTTGAACTATTTCAAAAGTTTAAGTCACATATTATTATTAAGTTTGAGATGAAATATCTTGGTGAGTTGCATTATTTCTTGGATATTGGATTTTGGTAGAAGGAAGATAGTGTTTTCATGTCACAAGACAAGTATACTTGGGACATTCTGAAGAAGTTCAAAATGTTGAGTTGCAAGTCAACGACAACTCCTTTGGAAGTTGGGTTGAAGTTATACGGACATGATGAATCCAATTCAGTTGATGTTACTTTGTATCTTCAATTGGTTGGAAGTTTGATATACTTAACTAGAACTCAACCGAATATATCTTTTTCATTTAGTATGGTATCAAGATTTATGGCAAAACCCAAGGAATTGCATTGAAAAGAAGCTAAGAGGATTTTGAGATATTTGCGTGGTATAGTTGGCTATGGTTTAGTATACAAATCTACAAAATATTTCAAGTTGATTGGTTATACAAATTCAGATTGGGCAGGCTGCATGGATGATATGAAACCAACTTCGAGATATTCATTTAGAATGGGTTCAACAACAATTGCTTGGAGTATTAAAAATCAACCTACAATTTCTCTCTCCACAACAGAAGCAGTGTATAAAGTTGCAACGACAACAACATGTGAAGCAATGTGGTTAAGAAGAATTCTGGAGGATCTACATGAGTAGAAGGAACAACCCACTGTCCCCGAGGTGTAGGACAGTCGGTGACGGAGTGTGTTGTTAAGCCACTCCGTGTTGTTAAAGTCACCGGTTCGAAACCTGCGGGGACAAAAAATCCAACCATGTTAAGGGTTGGTGTGGCTCAGGCCGGGT
>SNQJ01S0007507.1:15046-88238 GCA_010110895.2 Picea sitchensis | reverse complement strand
CCCTAAGGCATCCCTCCTTCCCATGGTGTTCATGATCATTCCATTCCCCTTGTACCCGGAAGCCTTCCTCCCAATATCCGTCTGTATCGTCACCCCTTTTCCCAAAAAAATGAAATTGAGAAAATGGTCTAGGAACTCCTTAATGCAAGCGTTATCTGCCCTAGTACGAGCCCCTACTCGTCTCCTATGGTCATGGTCCTGAAGAAAGAAGGTTCTTGGTGAATGTGTCCCAACTTCCGTGCCCTCAAAAAACTTACCATCAAAGACAAATTCCCCATTCCTATCATTGATGATCTCCTGGATGAATTGAGTGGCACCCAATTCTTCACTAAACTGGATCTTCATTCAGGCTACCACCAGATATGTATGAAAGAGATAGACATTCCCAAGACTGCCTTTAGACCTCATGAGGGCCACTATGAGTTTTTGGTCACGCCCTTTGGCTTGTGTAATGCCCCCTCCACCTTCCAAAGCCTCATGAATCATGTCTTCCGTCCTTTTCTTCGCCATTTTGTCTTAGTTTTCTTTGATGATATCCTCATCTATAGCAAAACCTGGACATACCATCTTGCTCATGTGGATCGAGTTCTCCATCTACTCTCTCAGCACCAACTTTTCCTAAAACAGTGTAAATGTGCTTTTTGCGCCTCAGAAGTAGAATACTTGGGTCATTTGGTTGGCAAAGATGGCGTCAGGGTGGATCCTAAAAAGATTGAATCTATCCAAGACTGGCCTCACCCAAAGACTCTTAAGAGATTGCATGGATTTCTAGTCTTAACATGGTATTATCGCAAGTTTGTTAAGAATTATGGGAAGATTGCAACACCTCTCACTGCTCTCCTAAAAAAGAACTATTTTGCTTGGACTCCAGCCGTTGCTCAAGATTTTCAAACCTTGAATATGGCCATGTGCACCACTCCATTCCTCGCCCTTCCCGATTTCACAAAGACCTTTGTGTTGGAATGTGATGCCTCAGGGAAAGGAATTGGTGTTGTCCTTATGAAAGAGGGTCGACCTTTGGCCTCTACCAGCAAACAACTATCTGAAAGAAATCTGGGCAAATCCATCTATGAAAAGGAAATGTTGGTTATTTTTCATGTCGTGGATCTATGGTGTCCTTATCTATTGGGGCAACGTTTCCAAATTAAGACATACCATCAAAGCCTCAAGTATTTTATGGAACAACGCATTTCCTCCCCAGAACAACAAAAATGGGTGACTAAACTCTTTGGATATGATTATGAGATCATTTATAAGAAAGGCAAAGACAATATGGTTGCGGATGCACTTTCCTGAAAATATGAAGATGAAGGATCCATTTTTTCTCTTTCATTCGTTGTACCAAATTGGCTCCAAGTTGTTCACCAAGAATGACTACAAGATCCCAAAAGTTCGCAGTTGATCCACCAGTTGCAGTCCAATGCTCCAGCTTCTCCAGGGTACTCTTGGCTCCACGAGGAACTTCGAGGCCGTTTGTATTTAAGTAAACAATCAAATCTTAAATCCACGGTACTTTCTGAGCTTCATGCTACACCCACAACAGGGCACTCCGGGTTCACCAAAACCTATGATAGGGTCAAACGTTGCTTTTTCTGGGATGGTATGAAACAGGGCATTCGTAATTTTGTAGCTGAATGTGATGTGTGTCAATGCAACAAGGGAGAAACAGTCAAATCGTCGGGCACACTACAACCTCTCCCTATTCTACCTGCTATTTGGAAGGATATCTCTATGGATTTTATTACCAGCTTACCCAAATCAGGAAATAATCTGTCATCATGGTGGTGGTTGTTCGCCCTTCCAAGTATGCTCATTTTTGCGCCCTTCAACACCCATTTACAACATCCATGGTGGCTCAAATATTCATGGATCAGGTCTTCAAGATTCATGGCATGCCACACTCTATTGTTTCTAATCACAACCCAACTTTCATAAGCAATTTTTGGCAAGAACTGTTCAAGATACAAGGAACCGAATTGCATCTCAGCACAACTTATCATCCCCAGACTGATGGCCAAATGAAAGTTGTCAACAAGTGTTTGGAAACATATTTGAGGTGTTTTGCCTCAGAAAAGAAAAACCAGTGGGCTCAATGGTTACCCCTAGCTGAATGGTGGTACAACACTTCATACCATACAACTACACGAATGACCCCTTTTGAAGCAATATATCGACATAAGCCACCTTTAGTTCTCTCATACTTACCAAGTGCCTCAAAGGTCCAGGCTGTTGACCTAACACTTACAGCTCGAGAGGATATTCTCCATACCCTCAAAGAGAATTTGTTCATGGCACAGAATCGCATGAAGCAACAAGCATACCAAGGTCTCTCTGAACGTCAATTTGCAGAAGGGGATCAGGGGTTTCTTCGACTGCAACCTTACAAGCAAACTTCCCTCAAGGCCAAGCATTGTCAGAAGCTAGCGCCCAAATTTTATGGTCCTTATATTGTGCTCAAGCGTGTGGGACAAGTCGCCTATTAGTTAGCTTTGCCCAACCATTCGAAGCTACATCATGTTTTTCATGTTTCATGCTTAAAGAAGGTGATTGGAGCTAAGTGCCAAAGTCAAACCAACCTTCCAGAGTTAGCTGAAGAAGGATCCATTTGGCTATAGCCAGAAGCAGTTTTGGACCAGCGTGAGCGTCGCCTATGTCAGAGAACCATCAAGGAAGTGCTAGTCTAGTGGAAAGATACATCTCCAACAGACACCACTTGGGAACCAACTACCATTCTGCAACAATTTCTTCATCTCAAGCCTTGAGGACAAGGCTGTTTTTAAGGGGGCGGACATGTTAGGGTCCTAACCTGCACATAGCTAGAACAATATATTTGGATGTAATAAAGGTATATATTAATAAGGCTTTTCAATGAAATAGAATAAGGCGGATGTAATAAGACCTAATAGAAGATTTCGCTTCTAGAAGGATTTTCCTCTAAATGTTTCTTTTTAGTATAAATAGGAGTCGAGGGTATGCAAACCCTAGCTTGGATATTATTGTAATAGAGCTCTGCTCAACTAGAGGTTTCCCCCTCGAAGAGGCCCGTGAACATTGCTTTCAGATTCAAAGTGTTATTTATGTTGTTATTCTTATATCATTTCAGTGCTATTGTGGTGAATGTTCTAGTTATATTGTTGTTATTCTGCCATTACTAGCATTTTATTTATGTTCTGCATACATTTTATATCTGGTATATTACATTAAATGACCATGCAAGTCATCTTAGAAAGTTTCATGGAATTTCGTCGAGTCTAGTTTAGTTTTTTTTAATTAAATTTCCCTAAGTTTGGAGGTTTCATTATTTAATTAATTAATTATTTTTGAGCAAAAACTATAAAAACTAGGTCCTTGGACTTTTGATAGGGGTATTTGTGCTCAAAATAAATGGAATAGAACCCCCTACATCCATGTACCAAGTTTCAACTCAGTCAGACAACTTTTTCCATGAGTTTGTCCACCCAGAGTGTCAGTCAGTTTAAAACAACAATTTTAATTGCTAAAGTCCAAACATGGTAAAATTGTAAAAATGTAATAATGAGTTTAAATGATGTTTAATGATGGATAGAGGTTATAGAGAGACTTCCTAAGACCAACCTAACCACCCAACCTTGATCTAACCTTTCTACCATTTCCCCCCTCTCACCCTCCTCAAAAGTGATGCCCTAGGGGGAAGTTACGCCCTCCTTTAGGAGAGAGATGTGGCATCTTCATTTTAAATGGTGGGAGGCCCCTTCCATTGGTTGGTATGATCCCCCTCACCCACACTTTCCTCCTTGCCTCATCCCAACACCCTCTCCCTCATCTCTCACCCTCCATCCTTTCCCTCATCCCCAAAAAGTTACGCCCTCCTAGAAGAAGTGCACCCCCCTCCATCTAAAAAATTCCCAAATAATTTTTAAAAAATTATTTAAAACCTCTCACCTTCCTTGGCATAAATCTCAAGGCCTCCCACACCCCTTTTTCTTGATCCCAACTTTTTCCACACTTTCTACACCCTAGATCTAAGATCTAAACCCTAGATGGTGCGCCCTAGCCTTGAGATATACTCTTATGCTTGGTGATGGACACTTGGCATTGATCCAAGAGAGGTAGGTTTGCCTCTCCAAGTATAAATATATCCCTCTCCTCACTTCTTCCTCACCATATCTTGAGCTAATGTTATGCTACTTGATTTCTCACTCTCTCTCTCTCTCTCTTTCTTTCCACATTTTCCATTCTCTAGTTCTTGGGGTTTTGGAGATATTTTTCTCCAAGATCCTTCTTCTTGAGTAATAAAGAGAAAACTTAGGAGGATTATTGGAAAAGTTATGCACATGCCTTTTCTTTCCATACACATAAGGTAAAGTTGTTCGATTTTTTTGGTGATTGCATCCATTGGATCCTAAGGTAAATTGTTATTTGGGTAGATCTAGTAATGCACATGTTTGTAGATCTATATATCTTGTTATGCTAGATAGGATTGAAATGTCATCTAGTTAGTATATGCAACATATTATCTTTTGTATGCACATCACCTCTTGAGTTTTGTAGGTTTAGCTTCAAGGGTTTCATTGGGAACACCTCAAGCAAGAAGGCTCCCTTGAGACACATACACACTCCATTCCTTTCTCACTCTTTCTCTTCTTCTATATTTTTGTTCATTTCCATATATATTTAAGCTAGTTTAACTTAAAAAGATAGGTCATTTCTATCAAATATTATAAATTTTTCTTAAGAAAATTTTTTGCCCTAAAAAGCCAAAAGTTTTTCTTCACTCTTTTGGTTGTGTGTAGCATTTCCAACAAGAATACCTTGCTGGTTTTTGCAGGTTCAAATTTGGATGAGAGGGGTTTTGGCTACCCAAAGGCATCCACACAACACTCAAAGACCCCCCAAAGGGATTGTTATCTATTTATCAACCTCCTTCAATTTTTAAGCATTCTTTTTCATTTCTTCTCCTTCTTTCTTGCTTTTAGTAGCTCATAGTTGTGGGAGAAGGAGTGGTACGACCTCCTCCCACGTGTGAGCCTTGGGGTAGCTAGGGTTTAGTTTAGATCTTTCCCTTTTTGCATTTGTTTTTCCCTTTTAGAGCTAGGACATGGGGTTTGGTAGATGAAAGGAATCTCCTAGACCCTAAGACGTGGGGTAGGGTTTTGCTTTGCTTGGTTTGATTGTTTCTTTTCCTAGCTTTCTTTCTTCTTGCTTGCTTGCCTCTCTCTTTTTCTCAATATTTCCTAAATATTAAGCAAGCTAATTAATTGCATACATATTGGGAGAGAAATACCCCAAGTGGTAAGGTTAGGGTTTTAATATGTGATTGTGATCTAAGTGCTTAATGTTCTAAAATATTCTAGATCTAGATCTCATACATGATTAATCCTTAGCTTAAGCCTATTGGACATAATCAACTTAGCTAAATCTATTTGCATGCTTAAGATCTTTAAGGTTTAATTCTTTATTTTGCATGTTTAGATCCATCACCCTAAATGTTTAAATGCTTCAATAAGTGAATGGTGTTTTTCTTTCATGCTATGATCTTTAAGGCCATTTTCCACATGGTTGAAGTAATCTCATTGATAAGTTGATAGTGTAGGAAAACACTTAAATATTTTTTTTTCTCACACTTAATGCTCCTAAACATAAGATAAGTGTGATTGTCCTTCATTTCTTGGTTGGCAAGTTGTTCTTGCCCTTGTAAATTTCTTTCTTTACTTTTCAAGCTATCTATTTGTGAAACTAATTGATTTTTTCTCACATAGCATATATGCGTTAATGCCCTTTCATTTGTAAGCTTAATCAACACTTTTTAAGCTGAAGTGAGTTTCGTCCAAGTCACTAAATCACATCTTAAAAGTGTCATAAAATCTTTAAAACACTCTAAAACATACCTAAAAGTCTACCTAATCCATATATTAACTTAATAGACTCTTTAGGGTACCTTAGACCACCATCTTCACCATCTAAAATGGGTATTGAGGAGGGCAACATACGGTGATAGGCCGGGGATGGTCTCGTGGCACGAAGGAGTGTCCTTTCCATAAAAACTCAATGTTTTTGGTTGACTGTGACAACTAGGGTTACCCTCGTTGCTATACTATCTTGAGCATCTAGCATCCATTTGGCAATAGGAGGAGGAGGATTTGGTGAAAGCTTAATAAAGGTAACTAAAACTTGATAATCTTAAGAAACCTTAATAATCCAACCTTGGACTAAAATATCTAAATACTTTCGTGGGTTTAATAACTAAAAGTGGGTATTCTTCATCTTCATAATATTTGTTCTTAAACTCGTAAATCTTATTTATTGATGTATTGATGATGTATTGATGATGATCTCATAAATGTAATGTGATGCTTTGATCTCCTTGTCTCCTGCACACAAAATAATTAAAATGGTTAGCTTGTTTGTTGTATTCTAGTATTCTTTACTTGTAAATCTTGTAATCAATATTTGATTTAGTTATTCTTTTGTATATCTTGTAATCATATTTGTAACGAATCACCCTTAACTTTAGTTGACCCCTTGCCCAATCTTAGGCACTAGTCTTAGTTTCCCTAAGAAAAGGTTTGCTTAACATACTAACCTTGCATCTTGCGTTGATGCCTTAGCATCTTAGGTAAGATTTCCCCCCAAACCTTAACAAATTAAAATCAACTCCTAGAACTTAACTTTAAAACCTAACTAGAAACTAGGGACTACCCCCCTTGGCTTCCCTAGGAGTGAGCTTAGACGGAAGAGGTTCCGGTCAAAGTGACAGTGTGGGTTGTGAAACTAGGCATTGTGCCTCCAAGGACACACTAAGTGAGCTAGAATTAGCTCACGTTTGCAAGTGTGTATTAGGATGACAACATCTTTGGCGCCATTGCCGGGGATAAGTCATTTATCCTTGGTCAAAACGATTAATTTTTTTTTTTTTAAGAACTAAAAATTCTTTGAACTTGCCTTGGTTGTTTTTGTTTTCTTCCTTTCCAAGTGGAAACTCCATTGAACAAATATATCAAGTATACTGCAAGGAGAAATCCTTGTGGGCTGCTTGAGATTCTTGGAGAAGAAGCACTCATTGATTTCCAATGCTTGTTCCAAACATAATAAATTAACTTTTGTTTTCCTTCTTGTTTTTTCTTTGTTTGATGCTCTTGTTTGTCTGAAATAAACTTGGTCATCTGGCGACTCCACTTTTAAATAATTTGACAAGGTATTTTGCAAGAAGGAATTCACGGCTTGTTTTGCTTCATCCTTGAACTTGGAAGGGTTTGTGGATAAATCTAGCTAGTTTTTCTTCTTGTTGGATCCTTAGTAATCTTGGGTCCCAGTCCTTTTCTTTAGACCTTTGTTTAAATGATCTAGTTAGAAATGGATGATTTTTATAATCCTATTGATTTTTCAAGAATTGTTGGTTACCCTCATGATATATCTAAAGATGTTATTGATAACATTCCTTATTTTTATCATCATGATGATGCTAGTACTCACATCAGGTCCTTCACTAAATGTATTGAGGAATGGTGTGATCCACCTATTTATGAGGATGTTCTAATACAATTGTTTGTCTTGACTCTTTGTGGTGACTGGGCTAATGATTGGTTTCATGATTCACTTGATAA
This sequence comes from Picea sitchensis, assembly GCA_010110895.2. Classification (NCBI taxonomy): domain Eukaryota; kingdom Viridiplantae; phylum Streptophyta; class Pinopsida; order Pinales; family Pinaceae; genus Picea; species Picea sitchensis. The sequence goes on along the minus strand of SNQJ01S0007507.1, from coordinate 80,655 downwards.
GAGATTCAAGAACATATGTGATTTGTTGCATGCCTTTTTGGAAATATTTGGGCATGATCGGGATGAAGTTTACAATGAATTGGTTGATGATTTTATGGAAAAATGGAGGGGGAAAAACCTTCCAAATATAAATCAATCAGTTCAGACATAGAGGTTGATTCTCCACCGTATTCCATTCAGGAGCTTAAGGAAATAATTTTAAACATGCAGTATGCCCATACTAAACAACTTGAGTCCATAAGCGAACAAATTATGGCCATGGAAGATCGATTGAGGATCAAGGAAGATGATTTTACAGAAGCTTATATTGAATATCCGAACCCCCTTGAACTTGAGCTTCACAGTGAAAAAGATGAGGAAGTTCATGGGGAAATTCTGGATTGATCCATGGTTGATACGATCATTCATTTTGAGGAGATAAAGGAATTTGAGTTTGAAAATGTTGAATATCTAGATGATTCAAGTCCCCACCCTCCTCTCGATGAACCGATCTTTTTGAAGGATAACTTTTAAAATCTTGAGGAAAACAATATGATGGTTCCTGTGGTATGTTATTTTTCAACCTCTTAACCAGAAGATGAGTTAGTGCAGAATTATATCGAAATGGAATGCAACTTCAGTTTAATGATGTCATATCATTATGAATATTGGTTGGCCTCCCACCTTGATAGTCATGAGCAACAAAGCATTCAGAGTTTACATGGCTTGTCATATTCCAGTGTTTGGTTGAAGGAAGGAAGGAGCATAAAGTCTAGCTGGTTCTTCTGCACAAAAAGTTCCGAGTTGATAAAACTTGGGAAGGGGTCTTTTGTGAGCCATCCTAGACAAGGATGTTTCAAACACTTGTGGCATCATTTCATCCATTACATGGGTGGTTGTAACGTATCTCTAACCCTTCTTTGTATTTTAATTTTGTATTATTTCAATTTATTATGTCAATATGTACTTAGAATTTTTTTTTCCGGTACCATATATTTCATTTGTTGCAAATTAATGATGTTGTACATTAGTTATTTCACTTTGTAAATGTTGTATATATCATCCATTTATTTTTATGTATATATGTATTCTTATGTTGGTTATTGGTGAGCACTCTGTTGTAGGTGTTGGATTCTCGCATGCTCTCCGTCTCGAATGAGAAGATCGAACACATGTCCCCATATGGAGCTAGATGTTGACCGCCTCTCCAACACAGGTAGTCAAATCCATGTGCCATGAAGAGATGCATCATCAGATGAAAATTTGCTGAAGACCTTTGGTTCTACAGGGCATTGTTTGGCCCCAACATTTCTTTTTGTAACTGGAATTTCCGCACCCCTACGTGGGTTAATAATGTAATAGGTCTGCATGAGTCATGTCTAGGTAAGTTACCTAGGGATTAGTTTATTGTGAGATTTCCTTTCACTGAGGGTTTTTTATCCTCAAGTCATCAATTGGGATTTTCAACCTTATTGATTTCCCTTGAGTTTTTCCCTCACACTTGCAATAATTCCTCCAAAGTGGTGAACGACATTCTAGTGGGATTATCTTTTGGTGACTATTGTAGGGAATCATTGTAAATGACCATCCAAGACATATTAGAAAGTTTTGTGGATATCCGTCGAGTCTAGTTTTTTTTTTTTTAATTAATTCATTTTTAATTAAATTTCCCTAAGTTTGGAGGCTTAATTATTTTTGAGAAAAAATTGTAAAAAATAGGTCCTTAGACTTTTGATAGGGGTATTTGTGCTCAAAATAAATGGAATAGCACCCTCTACATCCATGGACCAAGTTTCATCTCAGTCGGACAACTTTTTCTATGGGTTTGTCCACCTGGAGTGTCAGTCAGTCTAAAACAACAATTTTAATTGCTAAAGTCCAAACATGGTAAAATTGTAAAAATGTAATAATGAGTTAAAATGATGTTTAATGATGGATAGAGGTTAGAGAGAGACTTCCTAACCCCAACCTAACCACCCAACCTTGATCTAACCCCTTTCTACCCTTCCCCCCCTCTCACCCTTTTCAAAAGTGACGCCCTAGGGGGAAGTTACGCCCTCCTTTAGGAGAGAGACGTGGCATCTTCGTTTTAAGTGGTGGGAGGCCCCTTACATTGGTTGGTATGCTCCCCCTCACCCCCACGTCCCTCCTTGCCTCATCCCAACACCCTCTCCCTCATATCTCACCCTCCATCCTTTCCCTCATCCCCAAAATGTTACGCCCTCCTAGGAGAAGTGTGCCCCCCTCCATCTAGAAAATTCTCAAATAATTTTTAAAAAATTATTTGAACCCTCTCACCTTTCTTGGCATCAATCCCAAGGCCTCCCACACCCTTTTTTCTTGATCCCAATTTTTTCCACACTTTCTACACCCTAGATCGAAGATCTAAACCCTAGATGGTGCGCCCTAGCCTTGAGATCTACTCTTATGCTTGGTGATGGACACTTGGCATTGATCCAAGAGAGGTAGGTTTTCCTCTCCAAGTATAAATAGATCCCTCTCCTCAATTCTTCCTCACCATATCTTGAGCTAATGTTATGCTACTTGATTTCTCTCTCTCTCTCTCTCTCTCCACATTTTCCATTCTCTAGCTCTTGGGGTTTTGGAGATAGTTTTCTCCAAAGTCCTTCTTCTTGAGTAATAAAGAGAAAACTTTGGAGGATTTTTGGAAGAGTTATGTACATGATTTTTCTTTCCATACACATGAGGTAAAGTTGTTCAATTTTTTTTGGTGATTGCATCCATTGGATCCTAAGGTAAAATGTTATTTGGGTAGATCTAGTAATGCACATGCTTGTAGATATATATATCTTGTTATGCTAGATAGGATTGAAATGCCATCTTGTTAGTATATGCAACATATTATATCTTGTATGCACATCACCTCTTGAATTTTGCAGTTTTAGTTTCAAGGGTTTCATTGGGAACACCTCAAGCAAGAAGGCTCCCTTGAGACACATACAAACTCCATTCCTTTCTCACTCTTGCTCTTCTTCTATATTGTTGTCCATTTCCATATATATTGAAGCTAGTTTAACTTAGCAAGATAGGTCATTTCTATCAAATATTATAAATTTTTCTTAAGAAAAATTTTTGCCCTAAAAAGGCAATAGTTTTTCTTCACTCTTTTGGTTGTGTGTAGCATTTCCAGCAAGGATACCTTGCTGGCTTTTGCAGGTTCAGATCTGGTTGAGAGGGGTTTTGTCTACCCAAAGGCATCCACACAACACTCAAAGACCCCCAAAGGGATTGATAGCTATTTCTCAACCTCCTTCTTCAATTTTTAAGCATTCTTGTTCATTTCTTCTCCTTCTTTCTTACTTTTAGTAGCTCATAGTTGTGGGAGAATGAGTGGTACGGCCTCCTCCCACGTGTGATCCTTGGGGTAGCTAGGGTTTAGTTTATATCTTTCCCTTTTTGAATTTTTTTTCCCTTTTAGGGCTAGGACGTGGGGTTTGGTAGATGAAAGGCATCTCCCAAACCCTAAGACGTGGGGTAGGGTTTTGTTTTTCTTGGTTTGATTGTTTCTTTTCCTAGTTTTCTTTCTTCTTGCTTCCTTGCCTCTCTCTTTTTCTCAATATTTCCTAAAGATTAAGCAAGATAATTAGTTTCCTACCTATTGGGAGAGAAATACCCAAAGTGGTAAGGTTAGGGTTTTTATATGTGATTGTGATCTAAGTGCTTAATGTTCTAAAATATTCTATATCTAGATCTCATACATGATTAATCCTTAGCTTAAGCCTATTGGGCATAATCAACTTAGCTAGATCAATTTGCATTCTTAAGAGCTTTAAGGTTTAATTCTTTATTTTACATGTTTAGAGGTGTTTTTCTGGTTGAAGTATTTTGTCAAACACTTTGCAGATTTGTCTTCTTGAGTTGCGCTAGGGTTTAATATTGATGGTTCTTTGTGTGTTTTGAAGAAAATAAATAATGAAGATATAACAAGGGAATATACTCATCAAGATGCAAGATCAATAACACAAAAAATAATCACAAATACCTCAGATCTGATTTTATTCATAACAATGGTTGTCCTCATACAAAATGGAGAAAATATGGAATACATATAAGAAATAGAGTGTGTGGATGATGATGCCTCCAAGATACAAGATAGATATGAATATATAGGCTTCCAAGAGCCTCCTCAATATGATCACCAAAAGTTATGGAAGACCCAACTCGTCCCTAGTTGATATGCGGTATCCTCCCTAACACAATTGTTAGGACCATACAATGTACCTTTTTGCCCACACTTTTTGCCACCATTACACTCTTGTTTCACTCACATTTAAACTCATATTATCACTTTACCCTATATTTCCAAAGGTATACAATGTCTCTTCTCTTTACTATATGTTTAATATGTTTTGCATATAATTTTACATTACTCTCGTACTTAACCCTTGATCAGAAATGTATAAGTGTTGAAACAGTTCGAACTGTAGATTAGCATTGAGGTTTGTTGTTGAAACAACAACTCACAGAAGTTGTTACACAGTCCGTGGTCGACGATGTTGAAACAACAACTCCAAAAGTTGTTACACAGTTCGTGGTCGACGAGGCTGTTGTTACACAGTCCGTGGTCGACGAGGCTGCTGTTACACAGTCCGTGGTCGACGATGTTGAAACACAAAAGAAGTTGTTACACAGTCCGTGGTCGACGATGTTGAAACACAGAAGAAGTTGTTACACAGTCCGTGGTCAACGATGATGAAACACAGAAGAAGTTGTTACACAGTCTAGGGTCAACGATGTTGAACAACAACTCACACAGATTGACTACAATAGTTGCACCGTGACCTAAGCATCAACCATCGTTGTTTCCTGAGAAGTGTTGAAACAGTCAGAACGCAAATCCCGTGGCTGAAACAACCCGTGATTTGCGATGCCGAAACAACATACAACAGTAGTAACAAGAAAAAAATAGAGAAGTTGTTACTCCAGCTGTAACAACAACACCTCACTCAGCACTTGTAATAGCATTCTGTTGCGGGAGACTAGGATACCCTATTCCAGTTTAGAAAGTTGATCTGACTGGACTAAGAATAGGACTTATATATACACATGTAATTTGTTGAATTGTACCGAAGGGATTCTCCTCTTTAAATAAGAAAAAATCATCATTCGAGAGGATCATCTGTTTTATTACTAGAAGAGGTTCGGGGAAGGGGCGTTACTTCATTTACAATTGGCAATATGATATATTGATAGATGAATAAAAAGATTGATACGAGCATTTCTCTAGCCTTTTTCGTTTCAGTGGGATCTTGTGAGAAGGGAGGGGCCCACCTTCTTCACAAGATTCACTCGTTAGTTTTGTAGTGTGTTAGTGTGATCTCACATGCAGCTTGATTAAATTGGTTTCTTTGAAACACTGCTATTGAATGTTTTTTTGAAACACTACTTTACTAAACTGCGGCTTCTTTGAAGCTACGCTTTATTGAGCGTTACATTGTTTCATGTGATTCATGCTTGAATGCTTGTTATCATTTTAGTTAGCAATCACGTGTGATGAATTTATAAAGCTTATTGTCGGAAGCAGGAGTCTTGAAGTTTCACCTTGGGAAATAGAGGTCATGTTCTCTGTTAGAAGATAGTTAGCCTTCGATTGGTAGTGAGTTTATGAAAGTGTGCTAATCGAAGCGGTGTTGATTTCTGCTTGGGGAATAGGGTCTGTTCTCTGTTAGAGATAGTTAGCCTTCAGTGCATTAATGAGTTTATGAAAGTGGCCTTCTGTCGAAGCAATTGATAAAGTTTCACCTTGGGAAATAGGGTCTATTCTCACGTTGAATGGTTAGCCTTCAATGTCACATTAATAGGTTCATGAAAGTGTGTGCTAATCAGAAACAGGTGATAAAGTTTCCTGCTTGGAATTAGGGTCTTGTTCTTTGTTAAGAGATAGATAGCCTTCGGTGTGCATTACCAATTATTTCCGGTTAAACAATGAGTTCATGAAGTGTGATGATGGGAAACAGTCTTTGAAGATTTCTGCTTTGGGAATAGGGTCATGTTCTCCTAATTCTGAGAATAGTTGGTCTTTCTGATACGATTATCTTATTGGCCACAATGTAATCGAGGATTCTTCAATTAATCATTTCTTTAAACTTTGGACCCTACAATAGGTAGATTGCTTTCTGTAATTCAAGTTAGAACTTAAGTTTGTTCAAGGCAAGTGTGATTGATATAGTTCAAGTTAGAACTTCAGTTTGTTCAAGGCAAGTGTGATTGATATAGTTTTTACTACAACTCTAGGTTGCTTTTGAGATTGAGCATATATAGTGCGTGGTTACCTTTGAAATAAACAGACTTCCCTGGGTTGACAATTTATGTAACACTTGATTGTTTAGATTAAATAAGCAATTATAGTGACCAACAACAATGTGCCCCTCACTGGCTGTAACAAACCAAGAAATCGGTCTCCACTAATATGATCACTAATCCAATGAAACCAAGTGCCAAAATGTAGATCAGGGGTTAGATAAACCCTCTGATGAACCTCCAAGAAATTGGGAGTGATCTCCCTCTCCAACTCACAAGATCTACTATGAACAATGCGCCCTCCTGAAGAGAATCATGCCCTCCTGAGTGATAGAATGAACGGGATGATGAATACACTCACACAATGTTGTAAAATGGTGCTAGGATGATTTCTAAAAGTCCTGGAATGATTTCCCCTTAATATATAGTCTCCTCTGAGCAAATCAAACCACTCTCTCAAGATGGGTGTGCCCTATCTCTGCAAAAACCCTCCAACAATATGCCCTATCTCCACAAATGCTCCTATAAATGAATAGAAATGATGTAGAATGGTGAGGGAGGAATCCTTCACCTTCGTGACCAATCTTAGACCAGGTTGGGTGGGATATTTCACCACTGATCTGATCTCTAGGGTTTTTTCAATCAAAACCCTCAAAACCCCCAAGTGCACAAGATCTCTAGCAAGAAGCCATACATCAAAATAATAAACAACATAATGAGAGAAAGGAGGCCCCTATCTCTATTTTAAACTCCATGTTCACCTTTTCTCTCCAAGTGAATTTTACTTTATTTTATTATTTCTTAATTAAATCACTTTATTAATTAATTAACCATTTACCTCCAAAAATTGATTTATCCATCCTTATGGCTTCTTCGACCACTGAAAGTCACTTCCCATCATATTATCTTGTAGTGCCATTCCTCCCTATTCCGATGAGATATTACACTAAGAGGTTCCTCCAAGTATTATGCTGAATATGACCTTCTTAGTGAATTTAATAAAAATATAACCCAAAATAACTCAAAATTACGAAAATCGTTGGAATGCAACAGAACCAAATCCAAGTTGTGCAGAATGGATCCTGATGATGAAATATGATGAACTATGAAATTTGGGCCCAATAAAACCTCTCGATATCTCCTATGTGCGCTATCACACCCATCTGGCTACTCTGGTCAGCATAACACTTTGTAATATAATGATGTCCAAAAGTGGGGACATTATAGTCCTCCCTGCTAGAATATTGTTTTTCCTCAATAAATAAATGAATCCCTCTACCTATGGTACCAGGGTCCCATATCCACCTACGTGATCCAAAGCGGAATCCCATTTGCTTGTCCTCAAGAAACAACTGAACCCCTCTACATATGGTACCGGGGTCCCATATCCACATGTGTGATCCAAAGAAGAATTCCCTCAAGGTGTGGCCCCTCCAAATGTTCACTATGCATGATATCCAAACAGTCCTTATGAGTAATATGATCATGTTCAATAGGTCCTCAATCAACGCCTCAAGAGACCATCCTACTCGGATATCAACACCATCGAACATTGAACTACCAATAACTCCAATCCTTGGATACCATACCAAGATGTGAACTGCAATGCCCTGTGGAGTGTAGTCCTGTGGAATATCGACACCATGAATCTCCTGCAAAAAAAACCCGGCCTCAACCCCACAAGGATCTGACCTCCAAGACCATTCCAAACCCAACACGACCTTCTCCAACTGAACCTGTTGCTACCATAGTGAGGTACTACAAGACCTCAATGAATCACCATCAAGTGACATGCTCCCCTCAATACTAAAGCACAATGGAAAATCAAAGTGACTTTCCCCTGCAAAGATCCACTCGCCTCCATCAGTCAATGCAATTCCCATCCCTTTAATCCTAGGGTCCATTGATAGACTCTGACAAGGACCATCACACTGACGCTGCACTACTATGATCATAATTGTCTACTCAAAGTATACAAGTTGGATCCCCCACTCCTGGACCCTCATGTTGAAATACCTGTGAAAATTGGCCCTGCTTTCAACAAGTTGAACCTGTAAAGGTATTTATGTGGAATCAACATCTTCCCAACCATATCCATAGTCAATCATGAGTATCAATAGGGAGAACCTATCTCACCACATAGAACAAGTCCCTGCAAGCCCTCTTAGAACCATCCAAGAGTGAAGTATGTTGCTCTTTGGCACAACCTGGGCCATCATAAGATGAAACAACCCATTAACCAAATGGACTCTTGGATCTCATGGAATAATTGGAAGTTCATCACTTCCAAGCTCCACTAACTGCTCATGTGTCATACTGATAACTGGCGGAAGCCTTCCATCCTCATCCCAATGAGAATCTGAATCTGTGTCACCCTCTGAGATATATGTTATTCGATGGACTAATATGCTCACCATCACGCCCAAGGTCTCAATTGTTTGTCTCTGATGATCCACCCCTATCCTATTGTATGTAATAGAGACACTCTTGTCATGTGGTCTCAGCCTACCAACTCTCTATGTCCCCTGCCACTGTCTATCTCCCCCTATGATGTTTTCAATGATGAAAGTATCAGGAAAATTTAACAGAAACATTTGTAAACAACTATAGGACTGGAAAGTATCATATGATTTGGTCAATCCCTGAGACTGGACCAAAATCTCATCCACTGGCACCCATGGTGAATAATCATCTAAACTCCAACTATCGAGTACAATAGTAGATAACTCCACAAATTGTTGGTCAATCACTCTCCCTCCATCATCACTCAGATAAATGTTGCTACTGTGAAGGTGATATCCCATAACTATGTGTTGTTGCAAAGGGGAGGAATATCCATGCTCCACTAACTATGTCTCCTCCCTGTAATCCAATGCATCCCCCTAAATACCATTGTACATCTCTCTCATCATCATATGTCCAAGGTGTACTTCTAAATCAACCTCTGCATGGATATCAACCAATTATGGAACACAAATGAAAGTGTCCTCATAACTTCCCCTAGCTCTGGAATCCCCATGTGTATGTGTATGACCAATTGTCTCAAAACTACCCATGAATGGTGTCCCCTGTGCCACCTGTACATCCTCCAACAATGTAACTGACATCTATATCTGACTCTCTGCCGAGATAGATATAGTGTATCTCTCTGATCAGTCTCCTCAAGGAGCTCCTCTAATCTAGACTTTGATTCTTGAAGGGTTGTTGGTGTGCCTTCCAAGAATCCTCGTTTTCTCACCAACTCATGAGTGAGTCGGTCCACCTCCAACTCCTTCTCCCTTAGGGAACTATGATACATCTCGCCAACCTCCAATAGGTAATCTCTGTCCATCAACAATTGTTGGTAGTCAGGCCTCATCATAGTCACTCTCTCCCTGAGAGTATGAAATTCATCCATGGAAAATCCCCCATATGAAATATCATGTGCCATCAATTCCCTCCAACAATAATATTCCACCAATGCATGTGTTTCATCAATGCATCTAGTGGTTTCCATGATCATGTCCTCGCTAACTCTCAACTGGCCTTCCAAGTGTCGTGACTCCTGATCACAATCTTGTTGAGGTACTACCTCATGCCTCTCACTACTAATGTCAACAATGGAAGCCTCAACAACACACTCCTTAAAAGATAAGGCACTGGACTTCCCACTATCCACTGTGTTATTGAGCCCTCCTATATGCCCCTACACTCCATCACCAACTGCTACCTCCATATAAATCGCACAGTATCCTGTATGGGCAGTTGTATCCTTCTGTGTGCTCAATATACTAACGCCATCTACACCTGGATCCCATACAAATGTGTCTAGACATGGGATATGGTCATCCTGACCAATATAGAGTGCATCCTCATCATTATAGACTGATATTGGAGGTGAGTATCCCATTGGATTGTCAGTCTCCACAACCTGATCTAACAATGGAATCTCCAGAAGAGGTGACTCACTCTCCTCATACTGATAGGTATGTGTAAGGTCAAATGTCTCTAAGTCATGTCTCTCCTCCTGGGTCTGTATATCCATATGTCACTGGTGTACAATCCCCACACAAGGATCCTCAGAAATTCCATTCATATCCTCATGTGTCGTGGCTATCATAGGTGTCTATGAAGATGAAAAATGTGTCATGATCATCATAGAAAACTCATCACCCTCCATATATGACTTCTTGAAATCCATGTCTACACCCAAGGGTAGGTCATATGACCTCCTAATCTCATCATATCTCAGTGCTAACACATGTGAATCCTCACACGTGTCACCACTTTGCTGAAGTGTTGAATCCTCAACACTGCCTAATGTGGAAGATAAAGAACATGAGTTATCATCCTGTCCATCCAACTGTCGCTCAAATGCGCAAGAGTCGCTAGCCTCATCGGACTACTCTAAATAGGCATCTACGGTTGCATCCTCCTGCAACTCCTCATCCTCACTATCATAGTGCACCTCAACAATGTGCACCTTCCCTTTACCTCTGCATCTGTGATCTGGCTTCCAAGGCTCTTTGCAACTGTAGAAAAGTTCCTTGCTCCTAGTGGGTGTGGGATTAATCTGTGCTTCTTTCCATCTAGTTGCTCTAGCTCTGTTTTCCTCTGCTATGCCGACCCAATGTGTAACCTCATATTTTCTCCACCTAGTATTTTTATGGATACAAATAGTTGGAATGTTATTAGAGCCTTGGAAGTCTCATTGAGGGCTTGATATTCCCTTTCACAAATTACAAGCCCTCTAGCAAAGTCCAAAATATCCATCTCTCCTTATGGAAGACCCCTCAGGCTGGGAGGAATCTTCTCTCTGATACCATTGTAATGTTCCCAACCCAATCTGATTAGAACATTGATTTTTTATGGAGTTTTATGTGTTTTTCTGGTTGACGTATTTTGTCAAACAATTTGCAGATTTGTCTTCTTGAGTTGCGCTCGGGTTTAATATTGATGGTTCTTTTTGTGTTTTGCAGAAAATAAATAATGAATATATATCAAAGGAATATACTCATCAAGATGCAATATCAACAACACAAGAAATAATCACAAATACCTTAGATCTAATTTTATTCATAACAATGGTTGTCCTCATACAAAATGGAGCAGATCTGGAATACATATAATAAATAGAGCGTGTGGCTGATGATGCCTCCAATATACAAGATAGATATGAAGATCTAGGATTCCAATATCCTCCTCAAGATGATCACCAAAAGATATGGAAGACCCAACTCATCCCTAGCTGATATGTGGTGTCCTCCCTAGCACAATGCACCCCTCACTGGCTGTAACAAACCAATAAATCGGTCTCCACTTATATGATCACTAATCCACTGAAACCAAGTGCCAAAATGTAGATCGGGGGTTAGAGAAACCCTTTGATGAACCTCCAAGAAATTGGGAGTGATCTCCCTCTCCAACTCACAAGATCTACTATGCACAATGTGCCCTCCTGAAGAGAATCACACCCTCCTGAGTGATAGAATGAATGGGCTAATGAATTCACTCACACAATGTTGTAAAAGGGTGCTAGGATGATTGCTAACAATCCTGGAATGAGTTCCCCTGAATATCTAGTCTCCTCTGAGCAAATCGAACCACTCTCTCAAGATGTGTGTGCCCTAACTCTCCAGAAACCCTCCAACAATATGCCATGTCTCCACAAATACTCTTTTAACTGAATAAAACTGATGTATAATGGTGAGGGAGGAATATTTCACCTTTGTGACCAAGCTTGGACTAGGTTGGGTGGGATCGTTCACCACCAAGTTGATCTCTAAGGTTTGTTCAGTCAAAACCCTCAAAACCCCCAAGTGCATGGGCTCTCTAGCAAGAAGACAAACATCAAAATGATAAACAACATAATGAGATAATAGAGGCCCCTATCTCTCTTTTATACCCCATGTTAACCTTTTCTCTCCAAGTGACTTTTAATTTATTTTATTATTTCTTAATTAAATCACTTTATTAATTAATTAACCATTTTACCTCCAAAAAGTGATTTATCCATCCTTATGGATTCTCTAGCCACTGAAAGTCACTTCCCATCATCTTATCTTGTAGTGTCATTCCGCCCAATTCCGATGAGCTATTACACTAAGAGGTTCCTCCAAGTATTATGCTCAATATGACCTTCTTAGTGAATTTAATAAAAATATAACCCAAAATAACTCAAAATTATGAAATTTGTCGGAATGCAACGAAACCAAAGCCAAGTTGTGTAGAATGTATCCTAATGATGAAATATGATGAACAATGCAATTCGAGCCCAACAAAACCCCTCAATAGCTCCTATACTCACTATCACACCCCTCTGACTACTCTGGTCAACATAACACTCTATAATATAATGATGTCAAAAAATGGGGACTTTACAGAATTCTTAAAAGGTCAGTTGAAGGATAGGAGGTCTCATCATGAGTTGAACTATCACATACATTAATATATAATGGTATGACATTTCCATCACATGGTCACCAAACTAGGGTAATGGCTCTCAATTGCATGGCTGAGAGAAAGGGGGTCTTATCATGAGCCAACCTTCTCATTTCCACTAGGTGTTTGTGGGTGACATTGCCATCATCTGGGCACCACTCCAGGGAAGTGACCTTCAACCTCTCCTTATGCTATATTGAAATAAAATACAAAGAAATAAATACAAAGGGCAATTGATAGGCTTGGAAAAAGTGCATTGCAGATGAAGGTACCACACACCCTCTGCAAAGGCACCCATGAATGAGACACTACGACCCCTTGTATGTCATGAGCCCTATTCCCATCGAGTCTTGACCCCAACCACTTCATCCACTTTACATGGCTTAGAGAGGGATATCTCAGAAACTCTCCTTTACTTAGGGCAAGATCTACCCAATAGGACACCTCGCCAACCCTCCCACATTCAAGCTTGACAAGTCGCACAATGTCTTTGAGCATTTAATTGTTTGATATAGTGATCTTTGATGAACATGCTTAGGTGGCTCATTTATTGATTGGATTCACTTATCATGATGTTATGACTTGAGATCATTGGAGGGTGTGATCATTTGTCTTTGCAGGACCTAGTTGGTGGACAATTTTGGGAGAACAAGCCTATCTTGGGCTTCCATGGGGATACAAGTCCAGAGGTTGGATGCCAAGGGCTTGCATGCCAAATGAGAAAGATAAAACTTGGAATTCCTTGAGATTGACTTGGACAACATAGCCTATCCCCCACATGCCAAACATTTTTCCTAGGAGAGGAAAAGTGTCACTCTTAGAGGCATGACGTCACCTAGGGGGTTAGGGCTTGGTGGTGAGGTGCCACTCATTGACATATGGATGTTTTTAGGAGAAGAGGGTATTCACCATGAGGATATTGTCTAGATTATTGACATGTGGCCTTTTGAGGCCTACCCATGCTTCTCCAACACCAATGAAATCTTCTAAGTGGAAAAGTGTCCCCTAAAGGGGAAGCATCCATGTAAAATTAGGGTTTATTTGTGCAAAACTGAAACTTTAATTAAATTGTTTAATATTACTTTGTTAAAGGGGGGAATATTAGGGTTGTTGACCCCTAGTCTTGTGGTTTACCCCTTATATTGTGGATGCTTCTCATGAGAACCAGATGTCGCTCAGAGTCTTTGATACCCAGCTTGGATGGAAGGTATTGGTGAACTCCAGAACTGCTTGGCCCCTCTCTTGCTGCAGTGTGGTCCATCTCATGGATTGGTCCTCATAGTTTCCAACAAGGTAATACTGTTCCTTTACCGCATCCATAAAAAAATCCCAAGTGGGATCGACCCCATATATTCCATACTCCTCTGTGGAACTTTGCTCCCAGTAATTTTCCCACCAATGTTTGACATGGTAGAGAGATTTAAGAAGTGCGAAGGTGATATTTTCTGTGTCGAAAAAATTGTGAATAGAGAAATAACCTTCTAGTAGGTTTAACCATTTGTCTAGGACTTCTGCATCTATCTGTCCTTCAAATACAAAAATATCAAAATTAACTTGTACCCTGAAAGGTGAGGTACCTCCAAAGTGGTTGTTTGATGAAGATGTGCTTGTTGCTATCGACAGACGTTGAAGGATGTGGGAAAAATTCTCCATCATTTCGTCCCTCTGTCACGTGAGAGCTTGCTCAAGCAATAGATTGATAGAATTGTCTGCTCTGTCATTTTTTTTTCTTCTGCTATTGAGGGTTTCTTGGGTGTGCGAGAGCAATTTTCCTCAAGAGAGACAAGCTCGAGACCCAACTTGCTATACTCAGACCTCATCAGGGACATGCACTGAAAAATGATCAAGAGGAGCCTGATCTAATACCACTGATCTGGATTATTTTCGGCACGAAATGAGAGCGAAGATATAATAAATAAATGCACAGAGATATCGTGGATATCCAATAATATAATAGAAATGTATCAGAGATGCAACTGTAAACACAAAGATACAATAATACACGATTTCTATTAATAAAAGAAATGTACAGAGACTGTAAAAATACAGAGAGAAAGACTCGCTAGAATGGTGGCAACTTATCTCTGAGAAGAGATGTGACGACTACTCACATCCGTAAGAAGATCATTATTACAATGAGGCTCTAAGGGCCTTTTTTTAACATAAGGAAAATCAAAAACCCTAACCTCGGAAGATGAAAAGCCAAAAGGTTTGTGGGCCCCGATGGAGGTAGTTGATACGTCAACTTCCTGGGGGTGTAACTTTTGCATATGATATTTGTTTGGGGTGCTTGATACCTCATTAGAAAGATGTATTCAAGGAATACAACTTTTGTGTGGGAAACATCGAAGGAGCTTCCATGTTGCTCCCCGTTTTCCCAAAAAACGTTGTTTAGGGCCTCAAAACGGCTCCAGAAGTTTCGGACCCGAAAAACTACTAAAAATAATAAATTACCAAATTTGCCAGAAAACTATTTTGAGCCAATTGGAAAAGGTGTGTGGCCACTGATATCCACTTGAATCAGTGTCGAACTCAATTGGTGGACATGATTGACTGCAGAACTTGGTGCAATCCTTTGCAGGACAAGTTTCCCAATGGTGGGACATGCATGCACCTCAACTGCATGCATGGACTATGGAAACAATGTATTTTGTTGAATGATTTGGTAGGAAAAAACTTTCAGTCGTAACCAACATAGTCAATTTCAAGCCAAGGTTTGACCCTTTGACTCATATAGAGGATTGCGAAAGAGAAAGGAGGAGAATCAAGTATCTTGACAAACATGTATGGCCTCATATGTTATTGAGCACTCTAGAATACCTACCTTACAAGTGGTATAAGATTGAAGAGGAAAGGGGAGATGCATGTACATGGAAAGAAATCAAAGATAAATTTATTAAATATTTTTCCTTTGTCTCAGTAGAAGTCGACCTGAAAGGGACAACCCTAGAGGTAAGAAATTATTTAGACAAGCCAAGGAAGAAAACATGGGAATGGTTAAAAAAAGAGAGAGCCTATATGGGAAATAAAAATCATCGACCAAGATAAACAACTCAACCACAAGCCACCTAATTGCACAAGAAAACCACACTCATTACATGTCATTAATGAAGAGTGTCATTGAAATGATCACCACATGAGAAGATATCACAATAGCTCGCAAAAGAGTCCTATAAATATAACCTGCATGAATAATGAAATCTCCACATAAACTGAAATTCCTAAGTCTCCAAGTAGAGAGAATGAAAGAAGCCTCATCCGGGTTTTACATAGCCCTGTTCTAGTAGTCAAATAAGAAATTACACATAAGATTTGTACTTTGTCAAACATTGAAGGAACCATGTCATATAATATGAAAGAAGCAATCTCGGTATCTAGAAGATCGAAGCCCAAAGAAGGAAACATGGTAAAAAACACTTTCGATAAATAACAGGTGTTGAGATTGAAAAACTGCAGGAACACCAACCAACAAGAAAACATGGAAGAGATCATATGGGATAAGCATTGGATCAACTTCAAGAAATGGACTAGAATCAACAACAAATAGAGGGATGAAATCCTCATTTTAGAAAGATAGAAGGTCAAGATGACCATAGTGGGTTTCAATCCGATTGAAGGTAATGCAAAGACAACCCAAAGCATTGTGCTGCAAAAGACATTGGAGGGAAAAGTAATGAATCCCAACCCACACAAGATCTAGGGTGCAAGAGATGAGAAAAGTAATAGGGTACCATTCATCGATGACATTCAAAAGAACGTATATATATATATATATATCAGTCACATGAAAATATACCATTGCTTGCGGTAACCACTACTGACTTAATCAAAGGTGAACTTTCTCCAACTTTGAGAAAGAACCTATATCCTTTGAATTTAATTTCAGTAGGACTTGACACAACATAATGAGTAGCATGGACCACTAGTACCCATGTCAAGACCTTAGTTCAAATATTTTCAACCAAGCACGTCAACCAACCAACTTGAAGTACCAACAGAACCAACACCATCAACAAGTGTCCAAACATAGCCATCTTAAATATACTTGTATAATTTTGGGGATTTCAATTTTGAGATTATGTAGGATTCCAAGGTCCCCGAAGAAGGCTTTCAGGGTGGGGAAATGTTGGAGGGCCTAATTGACTAGTCACCTAGGCCATCCAATTGACCAAATGTAATATGACAATCAACTATGAAGATAAGCCGACTAAATAATCAATTCGGTCAACCAAGAGACAGGTTGATTGACCAAGGTAGTTGTAACAATTGTAACTACCTTCCACTAATACAAATGTATAAATAGATGTGAACATATGATGTATTTAGTGGTGATTGATCTGGTATAATAAAATACCACCTATTGCTAGTTCCACTACTATTTTTTTCCTCTTCCTCCTTCTATGTATGCATGCTTGTATATTAGTTGTAGATTTCTTATGTATATTATGTTGTGTGACTACTCTACTGGTAACTTATCGCATGTAATCCCATATATTTCAACATCATCCCTAATCTCACATCGTCGACAACTAAACATGATTCTACTCTATCCTCTAAATCAACCTCTAGAACAACAACAACCTCTTCACTCCCTTCAATCTCTAAAGGAACACCTATGAACTAGAGGACCTCACATCATCATCAAACTTCACATATTGACTGACCATATTCTTCATCTATGCTAGAATGTGGATCATGTAAGTTGTAGAAGTCACACTATATCCAATTGTTGACCCAATATATGGTCCAACCTTTATGAAAGCCTACAAATGATCAAGACTAAATCCTAATCAATACTCCACTTTGCCTAGGTTTGGAAGAGGTCCCACTTGGAAGGTTATCCAAGAATTTTAAAAGGATATTATTTTATTGTTGTGATAAGAAGTGGTCATTATTTATATATATGAAGTTCAAAACTATATGTTTATATGGACAAAATCGTAGTTCTTCATTGTATGTTTGGCATGGAATCGATGCAAAGTATTATGAATATATGGGTGATTTGTGCATCAAAGAGATATTAAATAGTTGCAAGATTTAAAGTGGATATTTGGAATTCACCTCATGACATTTGAATGTTTTGGTTTCATATATGGTTTATCGCATTAATGGGCTTTGGTAGACTCAACAGTTTCGTGAAATCTGAGGATTTATGCATGGCACTCATGTAATTAAGGCGATGGAACGATGAGGTGAATGTAGTGGTATGCAAGCTCATTTGAATATTTCTTTCGAAATCGTTAGGGTTTTGTGACTCGCTAAGCAACTTTACAGATGTGAATTCTTTCTTTCTCATGCACGAAATTGAAACCACTTCATCCAGTTCATAATCGAATTGTGGGAAAATATATTTGGGGTTGTTGTAGTGAAAGATTTCTAGTTGTGTAAGCAATGGTATGGATCTATTTGTTGTTGTAGATGAAGAAAAATACTTTAGTAACAATTATTTATTTCTAAATGATTTGTAATAGCTATGTCTGAGTTGTTTTCCCTTCCTCATTGCCATTTATTATTTAGCCTTTCATCCTGGTTACATTTGGGTATGTCAATTTTTTTTACGAATCCACATGGGGTTCATAGCAGCTGGTAACTTGTTTTATTTGTTATTAATTGACAGGCAATGAATTGGAAATGTGAATGTTTAGTTGCAAATCTCTATCACTTATAACCAGAAGATCAGACCCTTCATGGTTTTAACATATTATTGTGACTTCTCCATTTGAAAATAAATAAAAAAGATTGTCCTTTGTTCAACCATTATTTATTAGTACCTGAGTTGCATATTCCTATGTTTGCAAGAGTTAGGAATCCTATTTATGCTTGTAATTTATAGATATTGTTATTTTGAAATTCTTTCGCCCTCTAAATTTCATACCTTGTTCCATACCGCGAATTATTGATTTGGGTTTATTATCAAAATCACTCAAAAATATTTGTGTTGTCATGCATCTAAGAAGAGTTTTCATGCAGCGTATTTTAGTGAAAGAGGGAAAAAGAGTTTACTTTTAAATTGGGGCATTGTATTATGCAGCAAGAATTTTGTCTAAATCTTTTATCAAATCTATTCAAAGCCATTTCAATAATGTTGTGAACGATTTTGAACTATAAAACTCATAAATAAAGTTTATGTCCGTTCATCTTAGCCATTCAACAGTTCTTCATTACTATACGCCCATCATTTTCATAATAAAGTTTATGTCCGTTCATCTTGACCATTCAACAGTTCTTCATTACTATAAGCCCATCATTTTCATAATAGAGTAATTGCAAATCATATTCAATGAATATTTTGTGAAAGTTCTATTTTTCTTCCATTTTCATGATAGTTATCATGAATTTAATGGACGTTTTATGATTCTAGATTATCTTTTTCAGTCATGGATCAAGGGGATCCCTAAGGGGACAAGGAAGAATGCCAAATGCTTTTGGGTAAGAAGGACAAAATAAAAGAATAAGGTTCTTTGTCCACTTTGATGCTAATTCCGACGAGTTCAATCATTTGGCACATATTGGGCACCTTTTCTTGGGTGGACAACAAGCCTTTCCTAAGCCTTTAAGACCTGTAAATTTACCTCTTCAACCAAATCCGAGTATTACTAACATCCATCTGCATCCACAATTTGACCGAGCCAATGATGGATGGGAAACAAACCAAAACAAGCATGTTTCAAGGAATGAAAAATGATACAGCATGCATGAAAATCACCCTCAACCTGAATTTGTTATTGCTGCTATTACTCCTTCTGCTAATTATTTCACTTATAATGAACCTTACATTGAGGTTAAATCCTCTTCTTTAAAGCTACCTATATATGAAAAGGGAAAGAATCCTATGAAAGAATATTCAAGCTATGAAACCTCAAAACCCGCTTTTGTCCACTCCAAGGAAAGTACAAAGGAGATACGAGGAGAAAAGGGAAATTTCTCACTTAGACATGTTTCCTGAGATATTTCAGTACTGGTATTTTATGTTGATGCCACTTACAATGTTGTCGATAATACTTTTACTTGGTTTGACATTTCCAAATTCTGGCTATTAAAGACATTTTGTTTTATATCATCAATATTTGGAGGGACAAGGTGGTGGTATATATTCATTTTGTCTTTCGTTTAGATTATGATCGCATGTGGTGCATGATTACTTATTTCATAAGGGAAATGGTTAAATGATATAAGTTATATTTCCTTATAAGAGTATAGTGGGACCCCTACCTATCTTTATAAATATTATACATAATATCATTCCCTCGTATTAATTACTCCATTGACTTATAATTAGTCCCTTACTCATGTAAAAAAATATTAATTTATATTAAACAGTTGAACTGAATAACTATTTAAGGAAGATACAAAAGGAAAGGAGGAAATTAATGAAGGGATGATTATTCATCAATTGAGAGGTATTCTAAAGCTTTGCGAGCTTTCTGTTAGTGCTCATCTTTCACCATTCTAAGTACTCTTTGAGTTAAACTTCTTTGTTGATAAAAGGGATTCACTGAAAAAAGACAAAGAAAAGAAGAATGATACAAAACCTATGACTTTCTCCTAAGGTTAATTATTTTTTCTGTATTTGTTTGCATATATTAGAAGTTCTGAATATGTTCAATGCTAATTGGTGACAACTTTTGTAGAAAATCAACTGTGCTTCACATCACTTACTGTGGTCTGAGTTTGATTGTAGCATTTCATTCTTCTTTTTGTGGCACTTAGTTTCCTTTATATGATTTACATAACATTTGAGGCTTCTAAGGATTTCGCTGGTCCAAATATTCATAGAGATTTGTAAAGGCATTTATCTCTTCTTGCTATTTGGTTCATTATAAAAGGATCATTGCATTTGTCTCAAGGCTTGTTCTATTTCAATATTTTAAAACTTTCTAAACTGCTTTTATTTTGTATTTCTTTTGCTATTATTACTACTGTTTTAAATATTAATTATAAGAATTTTATATTATTTTTGTACATTTTTCTTTAATCATGTTGTATTTCCTTTCATTTATTTTATTTTATGTACAATTAAAAGTAAAAGAACACAAAAGAGAATATAAAATATATTATATTAACAAGTTGCATTCAAGTCAAGGTTCATTTCATTTGGAATTTTGATTTTCATTCTTAGGCTATAAGCATAGGGTGATAACCCCACTTACCTTGCTTAGCCTAATGAGGTCTGAAGTGTTTTGCAAGAAGCATTTTAGTTTCTCGCTCAACATCAACAAAACAAGATACTATTACAACATCTTGACCCTCTAAAGAACACCGAGCACTTGTGAATATGGAGGAACATAACTCTCAACCATCAACAACCTTCCAAACTTCGTCATTCCTTCAACTGATATCATGGGATAAAATCTTTGGACACAACATCATGATTTGTTCAAGACATCCTGCAAAGATTATCACATCTCCATACAAGACCAGGACAAGTGGAACATATCTATCAAAACCACTAGATAAAATCTACATATATTTCAACTCATTGATTCTTAAATACCAAGCTCGTGGTGTAACCCATTGAACTAACTAAGGCCTCCATAAATTTGCAAACATAGGTATCTCCCCCATGCACTGCAAAACATCTGAAAATTGAAGCAAAACCCTCAATAGCGTCAACTCCCTCTTTCTGAGAGAATCCTCTAGTAACTAGAGTAAGATCTCATCGAGGCCAACTAACTCTTCCCAAGAGAATCCAACAACATCATCCATGTACTCCTTAATACTCCCATCAATTGCAAGTTTGAAATCAATCACGAATTCCATAAAGGTTTTGAGCGTGTCTCCATGGCAACCTAACATGCATGATCTTCATATGCCTCCTTAGGAATAAAAGATTCATCCAACTTCTTGCTTGAATGTACAAGTGCCACATGATCAACAAGAAACTTGTAAAGGTCACCAACTCACACACCTCTAGCTAAAGTACTAAGACTAGCTAGACTACAATCATTGATAGTACACTATTGTCTTTCAAATGAAATTCTACACTAATGATCTACCAAATATGAAACTGAAAGTAGATTTTTCTTCAAACTAGTAACAAATGAAACATCATTTATACTAAGATCAACATCTAATGACATCAAGAATGAAATGGATACCAATCCTTTCACAAGATACATAACATTATCACACAAATTCACACACATACCCTCTTGCTTTTGAAGCCCACTGAAGGGTTTCTTATCATAAGTCATATCTCTCAATTCCCCATTGTCCACATGCCATCCAACACTTGGCATGGTGTTAGAATATAAATAAGAGACCATGGAGAAGGTAGTCTCAAACTATGATATCCCTTTATCCACTCCTACTACAGTACCAACTGCAACCTATTTGGCCTTCCCCTTCTTCTTCTCTGAACACTTGTTGGCATAATGTCCCAACTAGTGACACTTGAAACACTTCACCTTACTGAAGTCTTTATTTCTTGGATTCGAATCTTCCTTCTTACCCTTTTTGTCCTCTTTCTTGATTCCCTTATTCATCCTCCCAATGAATGATACTTCTTCTATTTCTTTTTATTGTGTTGAACATGACTCCAACCTGATCTCATCCTACACAAGTTCATCCCAAAGCTTCATAAAGCTAGGCCACTTCTCACGAGAAAAAACACCTTGGACAAATGCCTCCAAGATGAGTAAATTCCATTCAAGGTAGCGGACACCAACTCCTTATCTTCCACCACAATCCCTATGGAAACCAACTAATCTCTCAACTTTGTGATCTTAGTCTAGAATCTCACCACCGTATATGTCTTACTCATGTAGATAGCTAAAAGTATGTTCTTCAAGAGCATCTATTAGTTAAAATTCCAAGGTATGAATTTGGAATCACCATCCAACCTATCACTTTCTAAGACTAAGAGTATACATCTTGCAGATCTAAAGCACACCTAAAATCAAAATTAACAACAAAGAATGTAGAATAACCCTACAAGGATTCCATGGCTTCTCCCAAGCATCCTAGGGTATCACACCTAACAACCTCTAAATATGTCAAACACCACTCCTAGAGACAATACAATTGAAATATCCAACTCCCTTTTCATGAAGAGAGCAATCTGAATCAAAACGTCTCTAATACCATGTAGAAATTTCTTACCAATGGAAATTAATGTAAATATGAAATTTCGCCTCATTTGATCGAGGTTTCCTGGATCTAATCCATGGGAACTTTCAAACTTAGCTATGAAATGAAATATTCAATTATAGTAGAAAATAATTCACTTTGGTTCAACCAAAATCACCCAACAATTTAAAGGAATAAATCCCATACAAATGTAATTCAATGCCAACAAGGCATAGACCTTAGGGCACACTTTTCCAAGCATATAATAGAACTAAAACACTTTCTTATAGTGGAAAATCTATTATATCTTCATGGTGTGTGCTAAATCACTTAACAATTTTAGCAATATAATATGTCAAATCAACATGAACAAGTGTTGGAATCCACCCAATCAAGAAGATAACACAAGCTAGAAATCGAATCAACAAGTACACAATTTTGGATAGATAAGGCACTTCATATATATCCAAGAGATGAAGTAAAACTACACACCACAACTTATCACAAATTTGGTACAAGTCAAGCTCTCCAAACCCTAGTTAGGGAAACCATAAAATCCTAGCCACTAACTCCTCCTTCGAGCTAGGAATCCTTCCTAGCTAAAGTTGGTCACTCCATAAAATATCCTCAACAATAAAAAGTTCTCCTTAGCACGTGAAAGGTGTCTCCTTCTCTTCTCCTCCTCAACAAGAATAACAAGTAGCATTAGGGTCTTCAATTGCCACAAAACCCTAGTCTTCTTCTCTTACAAGAGCTATAATATACAATGTTATCTTTATCTCCCTAGGATTTATCAGAAACCCTAGATCCTTTTCCTCCTTAGGGTAAAACCATAACCCTATAATTTCCATTGAACTTCCCCAAGAACCCTAGCACTACAAGACAAAGAGAGAAAATATAAATAAGAGTACACAATAAAGAGAGACTAGTTTTCTCCACTCCTCACATCTCTAACATAGATGTATGTATGAATGAATGTATTAAAATACACCCTTTTCCTCTATTTATATGAGAGCTAAAGGAGGCCCAAAATATAAAGTGGACCTATTCCACTACAAGAAACCTAACTACAAGAAGATAGGCCCACATGTGAAACACTCCAACTTTAAGTGACATATATCAAGCGAGTCTAAGTCATGCACATCCAACAAGAAAGGCTCCATGGCATGAATTATCCACCTCTACAAGCCTCCAAAAATCCAATTCCCCTCCTAAGCCATGTGCTCCTCCAGGTCCACCTCACCTACATGACCACTTCTCAACCCAAGCATTCTCAAGTCAAGTACAAACTCCATGCACATAACCAAGTTTTCCCATTCCATTTAGGGCTCAATGCCCTCCTCTAGGATGACCAATGCCCCTCCTCTAAGGAATTTCATCCTCTAATCAGGCCACCCATTTTCCATGTGCACTTCATGAATAATGTCATCAAGTTGTATAGGTCTCCAACACTCCAAGGAAAATGTCACACAAGAATCCATACAAGGTCTAGTACTCAATGAGCAAGCCACCTCCCATGTGTATGTCCATCACGACACAACCAAGGGTCATTCATACACCATACACCCCACATCACATGAAACACCTCCAAGCATGGTGTAAACACTTTTGAAGTAACCCTAAAAGATAACATGTTATGGGGGTAGTTTTAGTGAGTTAGTGGGTCATTGATTATGAGTTTAAAGTGTTACTAATTAATCATAGTTGAACACATTCAACCCTAAGGTTTAGTTCAATCGATTGAACCATCTACCCAAGGAATGTTCCTGATAAGGAGGCCATAGGTCACATGTTCAAATCTAGTTGAGTCCCTCAAGGTGACTAGATACTATTATGGTTGGTAGTTGAGTAGCCTTATTTCCGGATATTCCAAAGAAGAGGGGATTTCACAAGTTTTTTCTTAGAAAAAAAAAAGATAAACATATTCAACCATAGTTAACTATAATCAAACATGGTAAACCATAGTTAACTATACACAAACCTATTCAACTATGGTCAATTTGGGTCAAAAATGGTCAACCATGCACAATCATAGTCACAACTATAGTTAGTCAACTCTTCTCAACCTTTTTTATTGTATGCATGTATTGATAATCATTAGTATATCAGATTAAGTATTATTAATATTATGGATTGGTTTATTAATTATCCTTATATCATATCACTATTTGTAGCTTCTGGGCATTGATGTGACTAAACACAAATCTAGAAACATCCATATCATTGTTCAAATGAAAGTGGGTTACTGCTTAAAAAAAGGGTTGTAATTAGAAATACTAAATGTTACTAATTTTTCCATTATTGCCGATTGACGCAACCTGCCCCTCAGCGAGCAGCCGCTCCCACCAGGACCTTCTTCAGATCATGGGCCTGAAGAGTCTGAGCTCTTCCAACTCCCCTCGGGAGTCACGAGTCAACCACAGATAACCCCTTGGCAATCTCCCCTTTGGAAATCGGGATATCGCGACTCAGGAGTTCGCGGTTCACGCGAACACAATTCTCATGCAAAACAAAACCCCGATCCCCGATGGTCAACGGGTCAACCCTTTCGGGATATCGGGATATCACGACTCGGGGCCTCGCAGTTCGTGTGAACACCGTTCACCTACGGTTCCAAACCCCGAACCCCGATGACACCTGTACTCCACTAGAGCTTCGACTTACACTGTGCCACCCGCCACGTCCTCCTCGGGATTTCGCAAATCGCGAATCCGCGATACAAATTTCCCTATGATCGAAAATTCTGAAATGCCGAATCCCGGGTACCCAAACCCCGACTCCAAGGGATCCCCTGACGCGTGTCCCTCAACTCAACGGTGGGGATTATATCGCGGACTCATAGGTTGCAACTTCACTGATCGAGATTCTCTTGCATCGCAAAACCCCGAACCCCGATCCTCCGATGCCACCTGTCAGCGTCCCTCTGGTGAAGCTTGATGCCTTGACACCTGTCTTCCCACTCGTTCTATCGAGAAATCGCGATTCGGGAATTCGCGGTTCCTGATGCACAAGGTCACGGTCCTTGCAAAACCCCGAATCTCGACTCCTCGAGATCTTGCGCCACGTGCCCCTGTCTGGATCAACGGTTCAAATCGATTCGGGAAATCGCCGGTCGCGATTTCAAAGGGTTTGGACTCTTGCCTCCCGGAAACGCCGAACGTCGAACCCCGATCCTCAGGGATCCTGCGCCACGTGTCCCGTCTCCGTTCAACGGCTCCGATCGATTCGGGGAATCGCGATTCGCGATTCTACGAAGGGTGACCCTCGCCTTGTCAAACCCCGAATGCCGAAACCCCGAAGCCCGACGGACTTTGATTCTCCACGCTCGCGCTTACGGGTTAACTTCCGCGTGACTCCCCCTTGATCTGACAATCCACGGGATTTCGCGAACTTCACGGGGGGTTTCCAACCGTTTATTCTCTTCCTCTTGAGAATCCTCCGGCTTCCAAGCTTTTCCTTGGTTCAAATCTCCCCCAGGCCTGTTCCTACGATGCTTGCAAGGAACTACCCCTCCTGAGCTTTGTCCCTCTCTGACTCCTTCAAAGACTTCTCGCACTCTTCCTGTGCTCGACTTCCAACAACTCTCAAAGCGCTGAAGTCGTCCAGACCTGTGCAACCTTGCTAACAACAGTCCAGTCCTCCTTCTCTCAGACTCGGTTCTGAGACTTCGATTCGACCTGCACTCACCTGCACGGTTCGAATAACCCACTCAACTCTGGGCAAAAGAGAACAAAAGTTCAACTGCTCAGCCTCCTCGATGCACTCTATGCGCGCGGAGGAATTCAAGCGCACTCTATCGCGAGGAGTCTGGCTTAGCGGAGAAACAATTGAAACTCATTCCCTCATTCTCTGAGGTTTCGAGCGATAGGCAATCACATATGCAACATATAGAGATAAGCATATAAAGAAGAAATTATGCAACAAAATAATATCAACAACACAAAGAGACTAAGCACATCCATGGATTTGAATCAAAGCTTTTCCTATTAATTCAATGTCTACGTACCTTGGAGTTTCTTCACAAACTCTGTTTCATTCTCTCCCTTCTTCTTGCTAATGCTGAATAATAAATCCAATTTTTACAAAGGAGGGTGCCTATATTAGTTTTCCCTCCCGAAAGATGAAAGCATCTAATCTACGACTAACCCTATCTACTAGCATTTAACAGCTGATGAAATGCATGCTTATCTATATTACATTTCAAGTGCACTCAGCTTTGAATGCCCTTAGTAAACGGCTGACTGTGATACCGAGGTAGAGATTCAAAATTTGGGTTTCTTGTCAAAGCTGTCTCTGTCTTTCCTCCTACGTATTTGGTTGGTTAAGGGATGTGTGGATGCTCTGCATCATACTCCCTCAAATCAAAAAATATTTCATGGGCTCTGTCCATGAGCTCCTGTCTGATGCGCCCATGTTTCAAAATCAGCCTTACGTCTCCCGATCCTCCATTGGGTGATCTTCCGCTTCGCGAATTATTCAAAATTTTGCTTTCTCCTGGTCTTCCTTCAACTCTTTTATCCAGTATGCACTCCATCGAATACATTGCCAGGCTGGTAGAAGTACCTTACCGCCAACTGGACCAGCACGGTTGTTCATTAGTTCCGACTCCCCTTCATCCACGGGGTCGTAGGGGTACAAATAGAAATATTGAAAATCGGAGATATCCGGTGCCCCTCACAACTCAAGCTCATATGCATTTTCTCCAAATTTTCTCAGGATTTTACATGGCCCAATTTTCTTCATCTTGAGTTTATTATATGTTCCCCTTAGGAACCTTTCTTTCCTGGTGTGCGAACCATGTCCCCAACTTCAAAAGGAAATTTGGTTGCCTTTTTCTCTGATGGGCTCGCGCTTGTACTCTTGATTGGACTTTCGCAGTCGCTGCTTCGCACAGTAATGACTCTTGCATCGCTTCGACGGTGTTGACCACGGTACTTCGTTCGACTTCATTGACTCCTTTGAGCTAAGAAAACTCACCTCTGGTACGTGTCCCATACAAAATTTGGAGCGGGCTCCTACGTGTACTCCGATTCACAGAATCGTTTTACGCAAACTCTGCCTATGGAAAAAATGTGATCCCACTGACTACGGTGTTCAGCTACCAAACTCCTCAAAAAATCTCCCAAGCTCCTGTTGACCGCCAGATACGCCCATGCATGCAGCGGATGGTAGAGCCGGTACTAAGTCAGGTCCACAACTTCTTCAAGCGTCCTCAAAATGACGCTATGAACTTGATATCCGTCAGGGGCTATATACCGGTAATCCATGCAATCGGATGATATCTTTGAAAAATAAATTGGCGATGTGGGTTGCATCGGCTGGAGTCTTATGACGCATGGTTTGAAATGTGCCATCTTGAAAATCTATCCCTGCAACAAAGATGGAATCAACTCCCTCGTTGTGTTCGGTAAAATGACTAAAGTCCGCACTAATGCTTCCCATGAAAGCCTTTGGTCATAGGCAAGCGATATAATACGTATTCTGAACGCTTCGCCGGCGTGTTGACGGAAATTCTGCACTGTCAACAAATCTCCTTCACATATGCCGCATGCACAGCCAAAATAGCAATTTCGCTTCGACTTGGCGAGATGTTTACGTCATGTCCGTATTTGCTAGTCCACTGTTGTGCTTTTCTCATACCAAATTCTCTCTCATAGAGCTGTCCGGTACAATTGATTGCCCTTGAAGAGCAACCCATCCTGTATCAAGAAGTCTATCCACGGGCTCATATCTCACGAGGCGGGTTCTCGAGGCGCCATAAGCTTCCCCGTCGGCATCGCACGCATTATCGCCGGGTTTCAAAACCAAAGTCTTGACCACGAATTCCTGTAGCAATAAACATTTTATGCTCAAAGCGGCTACCTTGTTTCGCGATTTCTGAAATGTGCTTGATCACGAAGGTGAAATTGTGCATGTATTCCACCCACTTTGCATGCTTCGATTCCAACTTCTCACTGGAAACCACGAGCGCAATGCTTGATTCTCGCTATACAAAACAAACTCCTTGGGTGTCGGTGAGTTACCTCCACTTTTTCAATGCTTGTATGATGGCATAGAATTCGTTATCGTGGGTGGAGTACTTTATCTTGGCATCATCCAACTTCTGTTGTAATATACAGCAGTGCATCATCGGCCCAAGACCCTCCAACAACATACCGCGCGTCACACTTCACACAGAAGGTTTAGAAGAGATGGCGACACTGGCGAGGTGGTTTGCTTTCCGGTAATCTTTAAGCTTCAACAAATTAGGCTCCTTTTCGATACCGAACGTCCAATGAAAAAATTTTATCGCAGCTTTTCCGCGATTGTCCATCATCGCTGCGCTGATTACGCTGAAATTCTGTATGAATTTTCTGTAGAAGATTGCCAAATCGTGAAAGCTCCTTACCTCAAAAGAAACATTTCTTGGCGGTAAGCCAATTCCGATCACCCATTCACCTTCCTCGGGGATCCATCTTTAATTAGTTTTGCTTTGCAATTACAAAACCCCGGATAATGAGTTCTGTTCGCATGAAGGAACACTTCTTCAAATTTATGAGCAACTTCTCCCTCTTTGTTGTATCTTTTTCATCACAATGGCCAAATGCCTCAAGTGTTGGAAGCCCAACTGTCTTCTTTGAAATCAATATGTCGTCCAAGTGTCACGATACAAACTTACCAATGAATTCCGCGGGACTTCGTTCATCGGCCGCATAAATATTGCTTGACGCGTTTGTCAACAAAGCGGCATGACTAGCCATTAGAGTACAAACCCGTTTGTTTTGAATGTAGATCTTCCACTCATCTCCCTCTCTCATCGGGATCTGATGATATCCACTCTTGAGGTCTATCTTGGAGAAGTAATTTGCCCCACTCGGGTAGTCCATCAGTCGTCCATTCTTGGCGGTGGAAACCTGTACCTGATGGTAATCTTATTTGTCATGCAGATTAAGCACATTCACTGACCTCATCACTCTTAGGACTTGGAAATGCGGATTGGAACAACACATGGACTTAGACTTTCTCACTAGTCCCTTGTCACTACGGATCACATTGCACGCCTTTTGACTTCCTCATTCTCTGAGGTGTCAGCTTGTCATATTGCCTTATTTGGAAAACTTGCTCCGAATATGAGGTCAATGTGATGACTCACCTCCTCATCAGTAGCCTTGAGCGAGGAGTAGTTCATCCGATGATATCGGCCGAACTCTCCAAAGCGGTTCCGCAAATCTCCCTCTGTGAGTAGATTACATCTTGGCCGGGGACAATTCTCGACTTCTGACAAACAATTGTGGATTCTCATCCTTCTCGAGCTCCGTGAGAAG
Organism: Picea sitchensis; assembly: GCA_010110895.2. NCBI lineage: Eukaryota > Viridiplantae > Streptophyta > Pinopsida > Pinales > Pinaceae > Picea > Picea sitchensis. The sequence goes on along the minus strand of SNQJ01S0007507.1, from coordinate 50,623 downwards.
TTCTTTCCCACTCATGAAGTATCGTGCTGCTAACTTCGAAACTCACCTTCTTATCCTTCCCCGGAGCAATGTATGTGTTCTTCCATCCCAGCTACTCGAGGTGTATGTATTTCATCCTCCATTATGAGCGGCATTCTTGTCAAGCTGCCATGGTCTTCCCAATAATACACTGTGGAACATCCATGGAAATGACATCGCATAGAGATCTCATCCCTATAATCACCCATTTTAAGAGATTTACCAAGCATTGTTTTTACGCAACACATACACGGGTGTCGCTTTACGCGTGCGTCACTTTGTGGACCGGGTGTTTTGTTGGATTTTCGACTCGGTTCTCCACCATCTCGATTCGAAGCAGTTATCTGTTGCTTTCCACTATAACCTTGCATTTCCGACCCTTGGTCTTGCAAATTAGGTCAGAATTGATCGCATGTTGGCTATTGTCCTCCATCTCTTTCGGGTTTGAGAACTTTTATGCGTTAGTGACTTCCCACTTCCAGTCTCCTCATCTTCGACATCACGCCCCTGCGCTTGTTAGCTTGTAGCGAAGCGTTTCATGGTCCCATCTTCCTCTTTTGGACGATTGACCTTGTGTCGTCTTTCCCTGCATTAAAACGTAGTGATAACTCACTCCACGGCCTCTTCATTTTACCGGGTGCGAGGAAGAGATGTTGGCATCGGTATAATCTCCATGGAGCTGTTTTAAATGTAAACCGGTGACTTGTTGCCCTCTAACATTGAGGTTCCACCTCTTCGACTCTTCATGAGAACCTCTTCCAATCCTCCTTGAGCTAGGGTTCTTTCTTGGGCAACTGCTTTGCCTCTAGGCCGGCTTCTGCCTCGCCCTCGTTGTCTCTGCTTATGGTTCGAGTTTCTCCTCGGCCTTTAGAATTAAATGCGAGTACGCACATCTTCAATTGTTCGGATGGTAACCATTCTTAGTTCGTCCTGAATGTCATGCCTAAGACCATTCCCCGGTGTCTTCCTTCCTTTTAGTCATCACTCTCCCAGATGGCCATTTCGGATGTTGAGCACAGCCCAGAGACTCCTCGGTGTACTCTTTTCCGCGAGTCATCAACTCGCCTCCCGGGTTGTTATGCGCTGAGCAGTGATCTGGTAGTCCACCGGGATGAACCGCCTTCACATCTTGGCGATCATCCGATCGACTTTGATCTTTGTTTCCTTTGGGCGTCGTCTTCCTATTTCGTCCCGCCATGAAGTGAAGTGTCCCTTGACGGGTGACATCATGTCTCACCTTCTTGTCCTCTTGGATGTCTTACGTGGTAGGAAGTGGAGACCGGAAGTGCTCGGATCCAATCCAACGGCTCCTCCGCGTTTAGATTTCCCTCATAGGCGGGGATATCCATCTTTGTCTTGAGCTCATCCTCGAAATGGCTTTGATCAACCTCTGTCAAGGCATCTTCTGCGACGACCTCTCCTTGGTCGTGTCCAGCTTCCTCAACCCGGATCGGTGAACTGCGTACCGACTCCGCGCCTACGGGTGGTCTCCATATCTTGAGTCGCTCGAGATCCGTGTTGGCGCTCCATCTGGATTCCTAACTGGATTTCCTGGCCCAAAGAGTCTACCTTCGGCCATCCACATTCACTCATGATGGAGATTGCCTTTCTCTCATAGGCGGGAATTATTTCTCTTCTATCTACGCGAAGCAAAGGTACTCGGCTACATTACCACGGCGCCTTGCCCTGGTGACGGCCGTTCCCCACGGGACCTTCTTGGATCCGCGGGCGAAGAGTGCGAGCTCTTCAACTCCCCTCGAAGTCGATCAGCTCTGAGATAACCTTGGCAATCTCCCCTTCCGAATCCGGGATGTCGGCATTTCGGGAGTTTGCGGTTCACGTGAACACAATTCTCATGCAAAACAAAACCACGATCCCCGATGGTCCAGCGGGTCAGCCGCCGGGATAGCTATCGGGATATTGCGACTTAGGGCCTCGCGGTTCGTGTGAACCGGATTCACCTACTGTTCCAAACCCCGAACCCTGATGACACTTGTACTCCACTAGAGCTTCGACTTACACTGTGCCACCCGCCACGTCCTCCCGCCGGTTGTAGTCAGCGAATCCAGCGATACAAATTTCCACAATGGTCGGAATCATCACGAGATCCGGGTGCAGAACCCAGACTCCAAGGGATCCCCTAGCGTGTCCCTCAAGTCAATGGTAGGGGATATGCTCCCGTGAGGACTCATAGGTCAGCGACTGCCGATCGAGATTCTCTTGCATCGCCAAACCAGAACCGATCCTCCGTGCCACTGTCAGTCCCTCGTTAAATAGAAATCAGCGATTAAATTTCGCGGTTCCTATTACCCGCGATGTCCGCGGTCCTTGTAAAACCGATCCAGGCTCACCGAGATCTTGCACCCGCGTGCCTGTCACGGATCAGCGGTTGAGGATCGATTTGGGAAAATCGGCCGGTGTGATTCCAGGGATCTGGACTCTTGCCTCCAGGAAAGCGTAGAGCGTCGAACCAGATCCTCGGGGATCTAGCCCGCGTGTCCCTCTCCAATCCAGCGACTTCCAGATGGAGTTAGAGTCGCGATTAGCGATTCTCTGAAGGTGAACCATGTATCCAAACCGAGATGTAGAAACCGGCAGCCGGACTTTGATTTACTCCGCGCTTCAGCATACGGGTTGGTTAACTCCCGTGTGAGTCCCCTTTGATCTGATGATCCTCGGGATTTCGCGAACTGCACGGGGTTTACACGTCGTTGAGTCTCTTCCTCTTGAGAATCCTCCAGATTCCAAGCTTTTCCTTGGTTCAAATCTCCCCCAGACCTGTTCCTACGATGCTTACAAGGAACTATCCCTCACGAGCTTTGTCCCTCGGCTCCAGCTTCAAGACTTCGCACTCTTCACGTGCCGACTTTGCTTGACTCTCAAAGCGAAGTCGATCCCGGACTGTGCAACCTTGCTAACTCTTGATCCAGTCCTCTTCTCTGGACTTGGTTGAGACTTAGGTCGACCACGCACTCACGCACGGTTCGAATATACTCAACTTCACGGGCAAGAGACAAAGAGGTTCAATTGTGACCTCCTCGATGCACTCTATCGCGGAGGAATTCAAGCGCATCCTATCACGGGGAATCTCGACCCAGAGAAACGAATTGAAACTCGATTCCCTCATTCTCTGGGGTTTAGGGCGATGGTAATCACATATCACGGAAAGCATATAAAGATAAGCATACAAAGAAACGGTATTACGAAATAATATCAACAAGACACAGAGATCAAGCACATCCATGGATTTGAATCAAAGCTTTTCTATTAAATCAATATCTGTACATGGGTTTCTTCACAAGCTCTACTATACATTCTCTCCTTGCTTCTATGCTAATGCTGAATAATAATCAATTACATGGAGGGTGCCTATATTCATTTCCCTCCTGGAAGATGGCTTGTCTAATCTACAGCTAACCCTATCTACCTGCATTTAACAGTTTTAAATGCTTGCTTATCTATATTACATTTCAAGAATGCGCTCGACTTTGAATGCCTTTAGTTAAACGGCAACGCAACAATACCAAGGTAGAATTCAAAATTTGGGTTTGCTGGCTTGTCCAGTTGTTCAATTCTTTTCCTCCTCGCGCTTGTTCATATGGTGAATTGCGGATTTTGTGGATGCTCCTGCATCACCCAGGTGTAGTAAGTTCTACTACTATGTAGGTTATTCTAGATGTCACTATAATGATATTCAATGACACACAAATTCCCATAAAGAGACAAGCGGATGCAAATTCTACTATGTAGGTTATTCTAGATGTCACTATAATGATATTCAATGACACACAAATTCCCATAAAGAGACAAGCGGATGCAAAAGAGACAATTTCAACAAGCCAACTAGAGAAATTAAATTGGACACTTCTTTGGTGCCAAATGACTCAAAACATTTTAGTGTGGTCATAAAGGTATGATTCCATGTGAATTCTCCAGAGGTCAAAATCCTCTCCATTAAAACACTCAACCCCATGAATCTTTGTAGCTGCCATAAGATCCCACTAGTGACTAAATCAATATACAACTCCTCCTCTTCATTAAAACACTCAACCCCATGAATCTTTGTAGCTGGCATAAGATCCCAATATCTCACTAGTGACTAGATCAAGATTAAACTCCCACTAAACATTCCACTATTAGAGATCCCATCCAATTATGTTTAATTATATATTTAGAATCTATACACCATATTTATGGTTAAATTTAGAAAACCTAAGATCACATGATATCACTTGTCCAATTCCACAAGATCTTGATCCTGTAGATCATGATACCCTCACAATTCAAAATTCACGACAAATTATCGTTGAACGACACACATTATTTTGATAAAAATTATACATAGATATGATTCTTCTTCTTGAATTAAATTCATTTGCATAATTAAATTAAATATTCATTCAACAAGATTAACACCCATTAACTAGGATCCATAAGATTTTCTTGATAAATACAATTGAAAACAAATAAGTAGCACATATAGATATCAACATAAACAAAATACTAGAGCAAAATGGTTTATCTCTTTAAGTAATTTATAATAACAATATATATAGATACAAAAAGAGCACATCATGTACAACAAATACAACGAGAAAATCTACTCGACATATGCTTAGAATATATTTATACATGCATGATCACATAGTGCACAACAAATACTACAACTAGAAAATCTACTCACACATGCTTAGAATCTATTTATATATGCACTCTAAAGGAATTTTCGAACATCACCTATCATTTAGTCATGTCAACTAACATATTAGCAATCTCTATTGACCAATTCATTATCCACCTCCATCAAAGTGATTGCCACTCGAATATGCTTAACCATGTCACCAAAGGCACTTAGTGAATCAACTCAAATAGTTGTTAAGGTCTAAAGTCATAATAAATGTTTTTTTTATCAATTAAATATCTTAACTTAATCATAAATATTGTCATACATACCCAAACTAAAGAAAATTTACATAGACCCGAATCAAAATCAATCATACATTTATGTAAAAGTTTGGTTTTAATTATATTAATAGATTTTTGTTTTATCATGGACCTTGGATATAAGAATTGAATTCATCCTATTTCCATTTAATTGAAAAAATCATAGGCTTATAGAGAATCATATAACTAAGACTACATACATATACAAAGATACAATTCCAGAAACACATGGTAAACCCATAAAGGATCAAAGTAAGTCATCACAAGTAATATTTTGCACGTGATCCATATGGATTTTGTCCCTCATTCATTGCTAGAAAGTTTAATTCAATCATTGGCCTATATCATAGGAAATAGACTTCATATGCAACCACTTTGATTCATTGACCATGTCAAAACAAAAATTACCCAAAATTTTCACGTGTATGCACAAATGTTGGATCTTGATGCAGGAGCATCATCATCAACATGCAAGTGGAGGACAACTCAACGCCCTAGCGTGCATTTTGAAGTGATTTTGAATTTTAAAGATGACATGTCACGTAAATATCTTGAAAAGGTTGTAATTAAAGAAGTTCTTAAATGATAAGATGTTGAACCATCGCGTGAGATCGATGGAGATTGTATTTTCTTTAATGTAATTAATAGTAGCACAGATCTGAAGCATTCACTCTTATATTTATGTATTGATCATTTATTGTAATAAGGCTTAGTAGCTGAAAGCTTTTACTTTGATAAGATAACACTAAGGTAGTTAGAGGGAAAAGATCTATGATCCCTCCTTGTATAAATATATGTATTGTATGCCTAAATGAGGCTGCTGAAAGATCTTGAAGTTGTAGTCGAAGTTGTATGAGCCCATGTACATATCATTTGAATGAATATAATAGAGAAGTGTTCATCCAAAATGTTTGGTATTGTTGTTGTTGTGTCTATCTGAATGAATGAAAATCTTTCTATTTAGTTTCATTTCTTTGTTATTACTTGTTCTTATGTTATGAATGCATTACATGGTTTAATGTATGAATATGTGAGGATTAGATAAGTTTCAAGTGTTTCTCTTCTGCGAGCTCATGCAAGGAGTGCATAGTGTCTGCAAGGTGTGCATTGACAAAGTCTAGTTCAACTCAGAAGCTCAGGAGAGATAATGTGAAGCTTTACATGAAAGGAGTGCATAGTGTCTACAAGGTGTTTGTTGACAGAGTCTAGTTTGACTCAGAAGCTCAGGAGAGATAACATGAAGCTTTACATGCAAGGAGTGCATAGTGTCTGAAAGGAGTGCATTGACGGAGTCTATTTTGACTCAGAAGCTCAGGAGGGATAACGTGAAGTTTCATTTGCAAATGAGTGTAGAGGACCATGCAAGGTGTGCGTAGGCAGAAACACACTTAGCGTTGTCATATTGTTCAAGAGGAAAAATTGAGTCGTGTAAGAACTGTTGGAAGGAGTGCACAGTCGCCCACAAAGGAGTTAAGTGAAAGAAACATGTTGCAAGGTGTGCACAGGGTCGACATTTGACTAAGTATTGAAGAAGTCATCTTGAGAGTTGCAAGGAGTGTGTAAGAAGAAACATTCTGAGAAGCTTAAATTTTCGAGGAGGAACAAGCTTAGAAGAGATAGTGGATGGAAATTCCTCAGTAGGGAGGAGCCCACTGAAAATTTCCCAATCCACGAGAAAGATCCATTCAGAGGAATCAAGATCTTCTAGACCGTGAGATTTGGGAGAGTTGCACGGAGGATAGTCTTTGAAGTCCTTTGAAACTTCATGTATTCAAAGGTTTGGAAGTATTCAAGGATCGAGATTACCGAAGTCCCAAAGTTGCGAAGTAAATCGAGGTCATCAATACGTGGCAATAGATCAGAGAGTCCAAGAGATAAAACTCCTGGAGATTTGCATGGAGCAAAGAGCGATTTCTGTCGAAGTCGTGAATTGTCGGAGTCAATTGTGGTCGTCGATCTAAGAAGGACACACGTTGTCAGATCGTGGAATCTGGAAGTGTGCACTCTGGAGGAAAAGTTGATGAGGAAACAAAGTCATTGACCAAAAGTCGTTCGAAGCTCCAAAGGTAAGAAGCTAATCCTATTCGTCCATTGTTGGAACACATGGCGTCATATCTATTACTCCGGTGATAGGACACTTCGGAGAAATCGAAGAGTAAGTTACTGAAGGTCGAAAGTCTCGAAGGCCGTAGTCAACAGGAGTCATTAATAAACAGAGGGACACGTGGAGAGTGGAGATTCACTCCGGAGAATAGTCACTCCAGAAGAAGTGAAGTGTGAAGGCACGAGAACTCTCGAAGGTCGGAGCGCCATAGTTCATATGAGTCGCCTGTTGGAAAAGGATGCGTGGCGGAAGATCTGTCACTCTGGAGGATTGACACTCTGGGAGAAACAGGAGTAGAGGAGCGTTGATTGGAAGTCATCCGAAGTGGTAACAAGGGACGAATCTTAACCGTTGATCGAGGTGAGCACGTGGCGCTTGATCCGTAGCTCTAGGTATGAATCGCTCTAGGGGAAAGAAGTGTTTGGAATGCTTAGAACTCCCAAAGTTGGAGTCCCAAAGTGAATCACAACCATTGGTTGTTGGAGAGGCGTGGCCCGTAGATTTCTGTCTGGGTGATTTTGTCGGTCCGAAGTTTAGGGAATTGAGAGTCAGCTGCACTAGAAACCCTCAAATCCCAAAGTCGCGAAGGGGGGTAGTCGAAGATTATAGCCCGTGGTCATAAGGAGGAAATGCCTAGAAAAGGAGCTAGCACTCGCCATTTAGAGTTATCATAAGTGCTAGAGAAAGGGTGTGCGATGAAACAAGCCTACGTGGGTAACCAAAGGGGGCTTGTGTGAATTGATTTCAGGGTCTAGCAGACGCTTGAAGAGCTAATTCAGGTTAGTGAATTGAATATCCTTGACTGGGAGGTCGCGCAACCCCGAGGAGAGAAGGGGGGTTGCATCATATCTCAGTGTGATCAATAAGAGTTTGAAATGAGAAAATTGTTGTTCTAAAATTCTTTCACTTAGATATTGTGCTAATGTTCGTTAAATTAGTGTACCTCAAATAGTATTATATAGGGTTGAGCATACATGTGGCATCTATGGGCTCTTTAGTTATAGTATAAATACACACTCAACAGATCTATATAATATTGGTTTATGTGCAACATGATGGTTTGTAATATCCCACTTATTGGATGTTACTAGTTTTGTTTACTGCTATAGAATTCAACAAATTTTTGGTTTTTGTCTATTGTCAAATAGTAGGTGGAAGTGCCCCATTCCCACCAATAAACCTCTCTTATGTTGGTTGTGGCTTAATTTTGATGCAGAGTTTTTGTCAAACACATTGAGTACATGCTCCAAACCCCATATAAATATTCCATTTGTTGTTGTTTGTTTATGGTCTTGTTGTTTGGTTTGTTCATGTAGTTTTCTTGGATGAATGAGGTTTGTATGGAAAAAATACGTTCCATATTAAAAATAATTTATTACAACCAAATGCCAACGAAATAACTCAACAATAACACACGAGTCAACGGTAAAAATTCACCCAAAAAGATCTGATTTGTTATAATACTCTGACCTGTTACAAGTTGGACATTATTAGAGGCTCAAATCATCCTTTTGTGAAGGGGAATAGATCCCACAATGCCAAAATCGGTCCCCAGAAAATGCATCTCTCCTCAACTATAGAAATCCACTCTCATAGTATAGTTGTAACAAAAACTAATCGCCACAAGATTTCTCCCAAGTTGATTACCAGACCCAAATATCTGTTGGCCCAACAAGACACAAACATCCAGTGAAGAAACTTTATCCCTATACCAATAAAATCACCCTAGTTGTAAATAAAATCAACACTGGCACTTAATATTTATATCCCTAGCAAATAACTCGACCTCTTGGCAGAAAAATTGGCCAAGTAACCAAGAAAATCAACCCTAGAAGTAAGATGGTGGCTATAGAAGATGAGGAACTTGACCCTCCAGTAGAACATGACCACCCCTAACACAAATCGGCCCCTCTTCACTTGTATTTCGACCCAGCTGTAATATTCTTTTCCTAGGATAGAGAAACTCTTCCAAATGAGGAAGGATCAACCCTCTCAGAAGGGGAATAACCCTCACACTAACCAATACAACCTCCCTCCAAACAATGTACCTTCCTTCACATGAAATCGACCTTGGATAAGTGAAATTCGACCTCCTTCAATAGAATTCAAAATCCACACTAAAAACTCATCGAAATATTGTTGCAAATAAAGGGTCTGGATTCCTCAAGGCCACCAAGACTCTGCAAATAATAAAATTTCTTGAGAAATGAAATCCAATGAAGAACCTGAGATACTCTTCCTCTACTTGGCTAGGGTGGATCTCTCACCACCGAAACTAAGCTTGATCCGCTAGGGTGGAATCTTTCACCACCGAAACCAATCCAAACTAGGGTTTACTCCAAACCCCCAAAGGCTCTAAGAGATCTCCAAATCAAATTAAAATATTCATCAACATAATGAGAGGAAATGAGCCCCTATCTCTTCTTTATACCCCTTTCAACTTTTTTCCCTTCTACTGAATTTTTAATTCATCTTTAATATTTTCTCCTTAAATCACTTTGTTAATTTAACAAACCTTTTTACTCCAAAAAATATTTATTTGAATTTAAAACTTTCCCAGCCATTGAAAGTCATTTTTCATCATCTCAACATTTAGAGTTTTTTCTCATGGTTCCGACAAGATATTACAGTAAGGTACCTCTCTTAGATAATTTATTAAAATGACACCCTTAGTGAAATCCATTAATTAATGCTCAATGATACTCTCAGATTATGGGAATGGTCGAAATGCAATGGAATCGAAATCAGACTGTATAGGAATGATATTGATGATGAAAAATGATAAGCGGGCCTTTGAAAACATCAAATAGCTCCTCTAAACCTCGTGGAATCATTGGTAACATCCAATAACCCCTTTTCTCATGATGACACAAACCCATAAAATCATCTCCAATTGCAGAGCAAGGGAAACCAAAAATGAATACATTATATTCCTCCCTTCCCAAACATTGATTGTCCTCAAGAAATGTCATCACAACCATACGATCAATAGGTTGAACCAGACTGAAACTAAGAATGATTTCAGGGTCCCAAACCAATCGAGAAGATATGAAGCACCCTTTGTTCAAAGCATTGTCCTACCAGGTACTAACACAAGCGACCACCTGAATATTATTGATAAGTACATAAATCATATACTGCAAGGACTTTTTCAACCCATCAGAGAATTAATATTCCAGAGAACCACTCCAATGTACCATAGGAGTAAATGCCTAAAAGTACAAATTGGCTCTCTCATCTATACTAGTCACTAAACTTCCAAACCATGCAATCCCAAGGTTCTAAACTAATCTCATAAAGGAACGACCATGTTGATGTTGCACCACTCTGATCATAATGGTATACCTAGATTACATCCTCCTCTCCTAGAACCCAAAGCTGAAATACATGTAGGGGATGAACCCACTACCACAAGTCATATCCTACCATGACATCTCAGTGAAGTCAAAGTATGCAAATCAACTGTCGGAATCAATCATAGGTATCAAAAAAGAAAATATGTCCCCCCATATAACATGCACCCCATTATCTCCTCTCGAAGCATCCTAAAAATGAAACAGACCAATCATGTGAGTTCCTGGAAGCCACATACAAACTATAAGTCCACTATGTCTCATACCAACTGACTCCAACTGTGCTACATTGATCAACTATGTGCCAGCTAATATGTACAACTCCTGCCAAAATTTCCTGAGAGGTGTGTTGTCTCGATCATGTTCAATGTACTCAGGAAACCTATGGAGCCTAAATGCTTCCCTAAATAAACATTTTTCTATTTGTGGTGCATCATTCTCTGATGAAGTCCCTGAAATGTAGTCCCTGCCATGCACCTCTAGTAGACTTGTGCTGAAATATGTCGACACTCTTTCCCACCTCTGTCCTGAAATGAGTGTAGACTACCATAATCCTACTAGATAGGTATGCTCTAACCCATTCTGCTAACAATTCATGCACTCCCTCACATGTCTCCACACATTGTCCTCGAGTCCCTTCCATGAGAACCTCTCTTTGATCTGTTGGTAAGTATGGAAGTACCTAGGATGCCCTACCAAGGGCGTATCATGCATATCCATCATGATATCCTCTCTAAGTGTGGACTATGGAACCAAGTATATGCTACCCATATAGTAGATAATGTCAATCACCACTTTGTACCTGTCATCCTGAATGACCATCCATCCACTCGCAAGAAAAACGGTCCTTGGAATATTCCACCAGAAGTTGGGACTTCCAATTGACTGAAATCCCTATGATCCAATCCAATCTGTCATGGATATCCTCCTAGTTTGTCTTTACATACTGCATACCGATCACATGGACACAATGTAAATCATCCATCATGCTAAGCTCCCTATCCCTATCCTGATGATAGCCTGATCAAAAATCAATCTCTAGAGAGTACTCTGCCCCATGCCTGAATATGCTCTCCATCATGACCCATGTCTCATCTAACTGTCTCAAATGATCCTCCCATGTCTTTTTGTATATAAGGATATTATCAAAGAACACCAACATAAACCCATGTAGTTGTAGTGTGAATATGGGGTTCATGCGAGACTGAAAGGTGGCAAGTATGTTGGTCAACCCTAATGGCATGACCAAGAAATCGCATTGCCCATAATGACACTTGGAAGTAATTTGATGATATCCTAATCAAAGATAAATATTCGATGAATATGTTGCTCGATGAATCTCATCTATCAACTTCTTTCCCCTAGATAATCCAAACTCAATGGTATGCTCAAAGTCCCTGTCAAGAAGTCTCTCTGAAGGAATCGCCCCACAATCCCATATTGATATGTCCACGTCATCAATATATCCATTCCCACAATAAGTGGGTGCATATACCTCTCTGATGGTTGGTCCACAAGGTATATGCTCAACTCCCCCATCTACAGTTATGACTTGAGCCGTCAATGGGCTCCTCAAAAGAAGTGGCTCGTGATCTCCAAGATGCAGACTATGTGTACAATCACAGTCTCTAAGCCATACACCTCGTCCAACCCATGGAAATATCAATGGTCCTCGCACTTGACCATCATAAGAAGCTCCTCCATCAAACTATAAGTACCACTAACATCCTCATGTGTCTTGACTGCCATAGATGAATGAAATGATCAAGAATGTATCAAACTCAACTCCATATGAATCTCAATGTAAGCTTCCCAACCTCCTCTTCATCATCTGTCATGCATGACTTCATAGAAGTTAGATCAACATCCAAGGGAAAATCATCCAATACCAAATCCTGATCGTATTTGGGTGCTAATACACCCTCGTCATGCACATCCAAAAAGTGAATTTGAGGTTCTATCAAACCTTCATCATGAAGTTAGGTCTTTTCTTTATCAACTACTTCATATTTGAATCCCTTCTTCTTCTTCTCCCCAACTAATAAGTATTTCTTCAACCACTATGGAGGCTCTGTTGTTAGACTCTTTTGATATTCCTGACAGGATCGTAAAAATTCTACCATGAATTCATGATCTGCTCTCTTCTTCCTAATCCACCGAATGTACCAAAACAATCTAAAAATATCCTTCGTGATTTACCTTCCAGGCTAGGAGGAAAGCACATGCAGATACCACTATAATATCCCACTTATTGGTTGTTACTAATTTTGTTTATTGCTGTAGAATTCAACAAATTTTTGGTTTTGGTATTTTGTAAAACGATGGGTGGAAGTGCCCCATTCCAACCAATAAGCGTCTCTTCTGTTGGTTGTGGCTTAATTCTGATACAGAGTTTTTGTCAAACACATTGAGGACATGCTCCAAACCCCCATATAAATCTTCTATTTGTTTTTGTTTGGTTTGTTCATGTAGTTTTCATGGATGAATGAGGTTTATATGTCATAAATATGTTTCATATTACAAACAATTTACTAGATAAGAATGCCAAAGAAATAACTCAACAATAACACACAGGACAACAATGACACTTCACCCCAAAAATTCTGATTTATTATAATGCTCTGACCTGTAACAAGCTGACCCTTATTAGAGGCTTAAATCATCCTCTTCTGAAGGGGAATAGATCCCATACCAAAATCGGTCCCCAAAAAATGCAGCTCTCCTTAACTACAAAAATTGGCTTTGACACTATCGTTGTAACAAAAAATAAACCCCACAAGTTTGTTTCCAACTTGATTACCAGACCTAGATCTTTTCTGCTCCAACAAGACATAAACATCCAGTGAAGAAATATTATCCCTATACCAATAAAATCATCCCAGCTGTAAATAAAATCGGCCCTGACACTTAAGCTTTGTCTCCCCAACAAATAACTCGACCTCTTGGAAGAAAACTTGGCCAAGAAACCAAGAAACTCGGTCCTGGTAGTAATATGACAGCTATAGTATATGAGGAACTCATCCCTCCAGTAGAACACAACCTCCCCTAACACAAATCAACCCCTCTTGACTTGTATTTCGGCCCAATTGTAATATTCTCTGCCCCAAATGGAGAAACTCATCTAAATAAGAAAGGATCACCACTCTCACAAGGGGACTAACTCTCACACTAACCAATGTGACCTCCCTCCAAACGATGTTCCTTCCCTCATGCGAAATTGACCTCCTTCAACAAACTTCAATATCGACACTAAAAACTCTTCCAAATATTGTTGCAAATCAAGGGTTTGGCTTCCTTGAGGACATCGAGACTCTCCAAATAAGAAAATGTCTTCAACAATGAAATACAATGAAGAATCTGAGTGATTCTCCCTCTACTTGGCTAGGGTGGATCCTTCACCACCAAAACCAAACCTGATCAACTAGGGTGGAATCTTTCACCACCAAAACCAATCCAAACTAGGGTTTACCCTAAATCCCCAAAGGATCCAATAGCTTTCCAAGTCAAATCAAAATATTCATCAACATAATGAGAGGAAATGATCCCCTTATACCCCTTTCATCTTTTTTCCTTTCAAGTGAATTTTTAATTCATCATTAATATTTTCTCCTAAATTCATTTTATTAATTTAATAAACCATTTTACTCCAAAAAGTGATTTATTTGACTTTAAAGCATTCTTGACCACTAAAATTCACTTTTTCATCATCTCAACATTTAGAGTTTTTCCTCCCAGATCCAATGAGCTATTACACTAAGGTACCTCTCTTAAATAATTTATTAAAATGACACCCTTATTGAAATGCATTAATTAATGTTCAATAATACTCTCAAATTACATGAACGGTCAAAATGCAACGGAATCAAAATACGACTATGCATGAATGATCCCGATGATGAAAAATGATAAGCAGACCCCTGAAAGCATAAAATAGCTTATCTAAACCCCATGAGATTATTGGTAACATCCAATTACCCCTCTCGTCATGCTGACACAAATCCATAAAGTCATCTCCGACTGCATAGCAAGGGAACCCGAAAATGGGGACATTACATGGTTGAGTGATGAGGATGCAATGATGGAGTAGACTAGAGGATGCACCACTACTTTTGTAGGCTTCCAACATTGAAGGAAGGTATAATGTTATCCTTAGATCACAGTGCTAGGAGATAAAGTGTTGCTTTTTTTAAGGAGATTACTATTTTTGAAGGTACACTTGACTTTAGGATAGAGATGAATGCATTGATGCATGTTGAACACTCTAATTCAATACCCCTTTAGTTAGGTTTTGTTATTTAGGTAAGCCACATGGAATTTAAGAGTGGAGATGTCTAGGAGGACACATGCCTCAAATCATCTCCAATGGAGGTGTTATGTGCATGTTCCAAAATTCATTACACCCACTATACTTCCTATTCTAAAGGAGAACGTAGGAATATAGGTTTAATTCATTTAATTCATTAGCGAACCGTGAATTAGTTCATTGTTTTTTATGTTGCAGATTTCAAATCATAATTAATGAGAAAGCAGTGATAGGTTTGAAAATCCATGTACTGAGTTTATATTTTTTCTTTTAACAATGATTTAGCAAGTATGTTGTAATTATGATTTTTTTTAATAACAATGATGTGATTTAGGACAGACTTGTGAGTTTCCATTATAATTTTTTTGCAGTATGTGTATATCGATTTTAGCATTATTAGAACCACAGTTTTGAGTGGGTTTCGAGGTTCAACTATCTGGTAGTTTAAAGGTTCTTTTAGTACAAACTTTGTTTGCCATGGTTTAGAAAATATAACATGGTATCAAAGCATAGTTTATGAAGTCTTCCAGATTCTATGTATGGAGAAGCAAGTTGTATGGAGTAAAGAGTTGTTAGAGGGTTTCAATGGCCAATATGTCCAAGCTTCAATGATTGAAGAAGAATTGTGGCATTGATCGACATGTGGACCCGATAATTGTTGTGGGTTGTGAAACCCTATTTTTGGTCTAGCGATTGCAGATTGTATCTTGTTTGAAGCAGTTACAACAATGGAAATTCCTAATATGTGAGAGAGTCAATTGTTAGAGGGATCCTCCAACTTTGTGTTGTGGAAGTTGAGATTGCAAAACCCCCTGGGAATGGAAGAGCTATGATACTTTATGGAGATTGGTTGCACTACCTATAGATCTAAAAGATCTAGTAGTACACAATAAGAAAGCAGTAAACATGGATAAAAAAAAATTAGATTCAGTGAAAGGTCACTTGATCCCACATATCCCTAGTTAAAAAATTACCAAAGACATATATGATGCTTTGGGAACCTTGCACAAAAGTGTAAATGTATCCAAGAAGATGCTCTTGAATAATAAGATCACCTCTACCCACATGACCAAAATATATACAATAGCAAGCTATCTCATGAAGATAGAAAAACTGAGAAATGAAGTTGCTACAATTGGAGACACAATTGAGGATATCAAGCTAGCTCAGATATTTCTGAATGGATTTAGTCTACCATGGCAAAAATTTCCCCAAATTATTTGTGGTCAAGAGAATTGACCTAAATTTGAGCAGTTATGGAATGCTTTCATTAGAATAGGAGATGAGACTACAACAAGTCTTAACCAGTTATGAGGATGCTCCAAGCCTATCCCTCATTAGGAAGGGAGGAAAGAAAGGATTTGAGAAGGGTCCGAAGAAGAAGGAAAATCCAAGGTCTCCTAACAAACAAAAGAATGATTTGAGATATATCAAGTGCTTAAATTGCAACAAGCATGGCCCTTATGCTTCTCAATGCACTTTGAAGAAGGGGAAGGGTAAGAAATAACGACAAAAATAGTTTGCAGGAACTATTGAAGCTTCAGGAGTGGACAACTTCAGTACCCAACTTGATACAAACTTTTGGCATGGTATCATGCCTTTCCACCAACATGATTTCAAGTGTTGGGTGATATGTTGATAGTGGAGCGTCAAAGCACATGACTATGAATAGATCAAGTTCCTCAAGTTAGAGGAATGATGTTATAAATTAAGGGAAAAAACAATATGCAAGCTAGAAACAAAAATATTTTTATAATTTTCGAATCATTTGCTACTGCAATTTAAGATCAAAAAAGCATTTAAAATATTCTGATGCATAACCTAACAACATGAGTAAATAAATAACACACATAATTCAAATATGAGTATTACCATAGTTGTAGAAGAGGAACAAATGTACCTAATTAGTTTTTGTTTCCTTCCTCCAATGTATGCTCAGAAAAATCTTAGTAGATCATGGATCAAACCCTCAGGGTAGATATCATCATGATCATAGGGAATATGCCAAGAAGAACTCCTGGGATATGAAACCAAAAACAAACTCGGAAATATGAAAATCTATAGTCCAAGCCACTATCAAGCAATATGGATGAAAACAAAAAAACACTGTCCAACCTAGTGCTGGAAAGACAAAGCCATAATCAACACATTCATCCCAAAGTTAACACACGTGCCTTCTTCAAGCTGAGATAGATACCAGTGGTCCAATATTAGCCACAAAGTAAGAATACCAAAGTGGCTAATAGAAAAAAATAAGGTGTCACAACAAACCACAAGGGAGAAACAACAAACCACAAGGGCAGCACAACAAACCACAAGGGCGGCACAAAAAATCACAGGGGTGACACAACAAACCATTAAGGTGGTATCATATGACCACAAGGGAGGCACAAGCAACCTCAACAGAAAACACGAAAACAATCACGACCAGCAAAGCTAACCCCACGACAGGCAGGAAAGACATCAACAGTCCAAAACAACAAAAAAAATTAATTCTGGCTAGCAGGGATAGACCCATGGCAGGATGGCACACACAAGAGAGACCTGAGACAAACCTTGTAAACCTATCCAGAAGATCTGCAACAAACCTCAACCTCAACATCAACTTGGAGGAGGTATATCATATGCATGAAGTGTGTGTAAGGGGAGGGAGATACCACTCCTTTATATAGATTGTAGGTAGGTAAAGTAGGGCTAACATATTATTCCACTTGCCATAGCTTTAGGGTTAGGTTAATACCTAACAATAACAAATAATATTTTACCAATTAAAATATCAAGTGGTAAATCAAAATAGACCACAAGTAAGTCAACAAGGTAATAAATCAAATCGATAAGGTGGGTTTCAAGATCAAGGCAACCAACTTTCTTTAGGAATAAGTAGTGTCCAATATAGAAATTTGAACTAACACATAAACATAAATTTAGGAGGGTCATAACTCAAGCAAAGGGTTTCATCAATAAACAATAAGATAAAGTCAAAAGTCAAGTCCTTCTTTAATGACAGTTTTCCCATATGAGTCTCATGATATAACTTATAATATTTTATCATCCTAGCATACATGGAAGCGTAATGACGTGATCATGCCTTTCTTCTTGATTGCTCCTAGGTCACATGGACCATCCTGGGAGAGAATAAAGTCACACATCATCTCGGCTTGGTACTTAAACCAAGAAACTGCCTGGTCCCAAACCATATACACCAGAACACATTTGGAGGCCCTAGAATATATGTAGGGGCTTAACCACCAAGGTACACAACCAAGGATCAATCCAAGTGCTAAGCAAGGATTCCCTAGAACACATCCAGGGGCTCTAGAACACATCTAGGTACTTATATCATCAAACTGCTTGGTCCCTGACCAAGAACACTAGAAATACACTATGGGCCCAACTAGGGTCTTTTTCCATGGCTCTAACTGCTTGGTCCTAGACCAAGAACCCCAGGAGTGTACTGGGTGCCCTATATTACAACTAGGGTATTTTCCATCCTCTCGGAGAATGGCTCTTGCAGCTGCATTAATTTTAACACTCCCTCTCAGCAAGAGAGGCATTCTCAGTAACACCAAGCTTGTCTCGAAAGTACACAAACTCTGTCAACAACAAGGGCTTAGTCAATATTTCTGCAGTTTGTTCTGCAATTGGAACATACTGAATATTGAGAATGTTCTTATGCACCATGTCCCAAACATAGTGATATCTCATCTCAATGTGTTTCGATATTTCATGAAACACAGGATTCTCGGAGAGCTTTATACAACTCTGGTTTTCACAGTGAATTACTATGGGTTCTAGCTCAGCACTGAACAAATCTGATAGGATCTTTCTAATCCACACTGCTTCTCTACTAGAAACACTTGCAACAATGTATTCTGCCTCTATAGTGCTTTGGGCTATGGAGCCTCGCTTCTTGTTGGACCAGTAGATCATAGTTGAACCCAAACTTAAACAATATTCATAAGTTTTCTTCCAGTCCACTGTACTTCCCATCCAATCTGAATATGAATAGCCATGAAACATTACACCTCTACTAGAAGTGTATCTGAACTAATAAGCTATAGTCCCCCGAATATATATGAGAATATGCTTAGCAACAACCATATGAATGTGTTTTGGATCACACATAAAATCACTGAGGGAATTCACTGCAATTAAATGTTTGGTCTGGTGTGTACTAGATACATCAATGACCCAATGATATGTCGATATACTGTATGGTCTTCTGGATATGAACCTGTATCTTGATCATTTAAATTCTTCAGGTTAGAAATCATAGGTGTGGTCATGGACTTACAGTCCAACATCCCAAATATGTGAAGCACATCAACTGCATACTTACTTTGTGAGAGAAATATCTCACCAGGTTTCTACCACACCTCTAAACCAAGAAAGTAATGCATGAGACCCAAGTTCTTCATTTCAAACTATGTTGACAAATCCCTTTTATTCTAAGCTATCAAATTTTCCTCTCTAGTAAGGAACAAATCATCCACATATAAAAGCAAGATAACARGATGATTCTTCACAACCTTTATATAAAGGTTATAATCTGCTATATTCTTGGAGAACCCAAGACTCTGAAGAAAACTGTCAATTCTTCCATACCAAGCTCTCGGAGCCTGTTTCAATCCATACAAGTATTTCTTGAGTTTACATACATGGGATTCCTTCCCATGGATCACAAAKCCCTCAGGCTGCTCGATATAAACCTCTTGATCAACTTCAGCATTAAGAAAAGAAGTCTTAACATCCATTTGGTGAAGTTTCCAATAAAAAATTGAAGCAAGAGAAATGACGACTCTGATAGAGGTGTACCTGGAAACAGATATAAAAATATCATCATAATCAATTCCCTCTTTCTGAGAGAAAATACGAGCCACAAATCTAGCTTTGAATTTTTCAACATTGCCATCTACTGCGTGATTTATTTTGTAAATCCATTTTAGGTTGTTGTTTATTTCCCTTGTGGTATTGGGACCACTTCCCATACATCATTCTTCAATATTGATTCATAATATTCTACCATGGAATCCTTCCAGACTTTATTCTTGGCAACCTCATCAAAATTGGAAGGTTCTGAGTCAATCACAAGATTCAACTGAGCTATCAAGTACTTATCTGGATTCTTGCTTTCTCTGAAAGCACCTTTAGGTGTTGCATGTTTTTTTGCTTCCTTTAAAATTTCATGGCACCAAGTTGGATTCCTTTTGATAGGAGGTTTCTCTAGGGGAAACTCAACGGAATCCCTTATGGGATCCACTGAAGGTTCTCTCGCCTCCTCCTTGTGCTCATCTGAAATTTGTGAATTTGAAGGTTCTAAAGTTGGAGCTTCCTGCTCCTCTGTATCACAAGGAATTTCTCTGGAACGACAAAAGGAAGCTTCCTCATGGAAGGTCACATATCTACTGACCTCTATGTATTTTTTCCCTAGAATATAGATTCGATAATATTTCGAGGTCTCACCATACCCCACAAAAGTTCCCTTCTTTCCAGAGGGTTCTAATTTAGTCCTCTTTTCTTTTGGTACATGAATGTAAGCATGACTACCAAAAATTATCAAGTGATCAACTGAAGGCTTATTCGCCGTGAACAATTCTTCTGTAGTTTTCTCTTCCAAGGATTTATGAGGACACATGTTCTGAATATAGACTGCAGTACTTGCATCTTCGACCCAAATAAATAACGGAAGATCATGATCATACATCATATCTCTGGATGCCTCACAAATTGTCCCGTTCTTTCTTTCTGCAACGCCATTTTGTTGGGGATTGTAAGGCATAGTCAAATCCCTCTTAATCCCAAAATCTCAACAGAGATCATCATACTTGTGGGAGTCAAACTCTTTTCAATTATTTGTTCTGAAAACATGGATGTCTACCTGTCTGATTCTCAACAAGATTCTTAAAATCCTGAAATTTACTGAAGGATTCATCTTTAGTTTTCAAAAAATAAATCCAGGTTTTATGGGAGAAATCATCAATAAAAATGATATAATAAGGACAACCATTCATGGACGGAGAATTCATAGGTCCACAAAGATCAGAATGAATAAAATATAAGATATCATTAGTTTTTCGATTATTGTGATGGTAAGATTTCTTTGTATTTTTACCAAGAGAACAACCTCTACAAATACTATCATTCTCAAAATAAAAAAATTGGCATACTTGTTACCATCTTTTGCAAACCTAGGAGAGGATTATAGTTGAGGTGTCCAAACCTTTTGTGTCATAGTTCAGAGGGCTTGATCATCTCATCAGCTAATGCTTGAATAACTTGACCAGAGACTTTGTAAATTCCACCTTCTTAAACTTTGATTATCATGGTTGAGATCATACTTTCATTTGAGGGCCACGTAAAAGCATTTCCTTTGGAGAAGGATACTATGTACCCTTTACTTTCTAGAACTGCAACTGAAATAAGATTTTTCTTTAAACTAGGAACATAAATAATTTCTTCAACATGAAATACATTACCTGAATGAAGCTAAAAAGATGTTGATCCAACTCCTTTGATATAATAAGTGCCATCATCACCCAATTCTACCTTCACATTGAAATTCTTATCTCGAAGATTTTCGGTAGTTCACAAGGTTTTGTTTGAAGTCTGTCATGTGCTTGGAGGATCTGCTATCCACTAACCATATTTCTTCTGATTTGGTGATAGCACTAGAGAGAGCTGAAACAAGATAACTCTCTTTGCACTACTCTTGTTCTTTAGAGGCAGTTTTGGTTCTCTTTCTTTGAGGCTCTTCTTCCTCAGTTGCAACTGAAGCATGGAACCTACCTTTTAGTTTATGATTTGAAGGAGGGTTCCTGCAGTATTTTGCATAATGACCTAGCTTGTTACAGTTAAAGCATATTACTTTAGACAAATAAGAGTGACGACGAGAATGCTTACCTTGAGGTTTCTTACCTTTTCCTTTGTGTTGAGGAAACCTCTTCCGTTTCTTGGCTTTGGCGGAAAGAGCATGGTCTTTCACAGTGGACGATTCATTTATGTTTTTAATTCTTCCCTCTTCTTCCAAGAAATCATGCCATAATCTCTCGAAGTTGGGTTGAACTTATCTTCCATTTACAGATGAGAGAAATGTCTCCCATAATTCTAGAATACCATCTATTGTTGTTTGTACAAGGTCATCATCATCTACTGCAACTCCGATTGTTGCAAGATGATCTCTTGTTTGGGAAATTTTGGAAAAGAAGGC
The DNA here is from genome assembly GCA_010110895.2 of Picea sitchensis. Classification (NCBI taxonomy): domain Eukaryota; kingdom Viridiplantae; phylum Streptophyta; class Pinopsida; order Pinales; family Pinaceae; genus Picea; species Picea sitchensis. The sequence continues at coordinate 28,694 of SNQJ01S0007507.1, read as the reverse complement.
AGAGATGGTTTCATCATTTCCCATATTTAATGTACGTAGTTGTTTTTTCAAGGTCCTCTTCTAAGTTGGGGTCTTCTTTTCATACAAGTTGGCTAGGGCATCAAAGCATTCCTTTGTTTTCCTTAGGTGAGCAATAAGAGGCATCATACTATCTTTAACTGAGTAAAAAATGACCCTCTTGGATTTGGCCTGCCTCTTCTTATAAGCTTCTCTTCCTGCATTTGTAGCAGGTTCTTCCACTACCCTGGTAACCATCTCATCCAAGTCACTTTCTTCCAGGATATTGAAGACCCTATCCTTCAAGGCATTGAAGTTTGAAGCCCCTTCAAGCCTATCTTCTGCTTTGACTAAAGATGAAGCCATACTGAAATCTATTTACGTTAGAGATCTGATACTAAACAAACTTATTGTTGATTTTAAAAACAAACCCTTAATAGACGATCTACGTAGGATAAAAATTGTTCCACAAATTAGCTCCTTTCATTCCCTAAGCTCTAATTCCATGTTAGAAATTAAGGGCAAAAACAGTAGGCTAGCTAAAAACGAGAATATTTTTCTAATTTTCAAACCCTTAGCTATTGTAATTTAAGATCAACAAAGCATTTAAAATATTTTGATGCATAACCTAACAACATGAGTAAATAGATAACATACATAATTCATATAACAAAAAATTTACTAGAGAAGAATGCCAAATAAATAACTCAATAACACACAGGACAACAATGAAACTTCACCCAAAAAAATATGATTTATTATAATACTCCGACCTATAAAAAGTTGGCCATTATTATAGGCTCAGATCATCCTCTTCTAAAGGGGAATAGATCCCATAATGCCAAAATTGGTCCCCAAAAAGTGCAGTTCTCCTTAACTACAAAAATTGACTCTCACACTATGGTTGTAACAACAACTAAACCCCACAAGTTTTTTTCCAAATTGATTACCAGACCTAGATCTTTGCTACTCCAACAAGACACAAACATCCAGTGAAGAAATACTATCCCTATACCAAGAAAATCATCCCAACTATGAATAAAATTGTCCTTGACACTTAATCTTTGTCTGCCCAGAAAATAACTTGACCTCTTGGCAGAAAACTTGGCCAAGCAACCAAGAAACTCGACCTTGGTAGTAAGATGACGGCTATAGAAGATGAGGAATTCGACCCTCCAATAGAAAAAAGCCTCTCCTAACACAAATAGACCCCTCTTGACTTGTATTTCGTCCCAACTGTAATATTCTCTGCCCCAAATGGAGAAACACGTCCAAATAAGGAAGGATCGATCGTCTCACAAGGAGAATAACCCTCACAATAACCAATGCAACCTCCCTTTAAACAATGTGCCTTCCCTCACAAGAAATCGACCTCCTTCAACAGACTTCAATATCCACACTAAAAACTCTTCCAAATACTACTGCAAATGAAGGGTTTGTCTTTCTCAAGACCATCAAGACTCTGCAAATAAGAAAATTTCTTCAAAAATGAAATCCAATGAAGAATCTGAGTGATTCTCCCTCTACTTGGATAGGGTGGATCTCTCACCACCAAAACCAAACTTGATCGCCTAGGGTGGAATCTTTCACCACCAAAACCAATCCAAACTAGGGTTTACCCCAAATCCCCAAAGGCTCTAAGAGCTCTCCAAGTCAAATCAAAATATTCATCAACATAATGAGAGGAAATGATCCCCTTATACCCCTTTCATCTTTTTCCCCTTCAAGTGAATTTTTAATTCATCTTTAATATTTTCTCCTAAAATTACTTTATTAATTTAATAAACCTTTTTAGTCCAAAAAGTGATTTATTTGACTTTAAAGCATTCCTGACCATTGAAAGTCACTTTTTCATCATCTCAACATTTATATTTTTTCCTCTCGGTTCCAACGAGCTATTACAATAAGGTAACTCTCTTAAATACTTTATTAAAATGACACCCTTAGTGAAATCCATTAATTAATGCTCAATAATACCCTCAAATTACGAGAAGGGTCGAAATGCAAAGGAATCAAAATCTGACTATGCATGAATGATCCTGATGATGAAAATGATAAGAAGACCTCTGAAATCATCAAATAGCTTCTCTAAACCCCTTGAACTCATTGGTAACATCCAATTACCCCTCTCTTCATGCTAACACAAACCCATAAAGTCATCTCCAACTGCATAGCAAGCGAACCCGAAAATGGGGACATTACATGGATGAGTGATGAGGATGCAATGATGGAGTAGACTATAGGGTGCACCACTACTTTTGTAGGCTTCCAACATTGAAGGAAAGGATAATTTTATCCTTAGATCATAGTTCTAGGAGATAAAGTGTTGTTTTTTGAAGGTACACTTGACTTTAGGATAGAGATGCATGCATTGATGCATGTTGAACACTCTAATTCAAGACCCCTTTAGTCATATTTTCTTATTTAGGTAAGCCACATGGAAGTTAAGAGTGCAAATGTCTAAGAGGATGCATGCCTCAAATCATATCCAATGGAGGTTTTATTGTGCATGTGCCCAAATTCATTACACCCACTCTACTTCCTAGTCTAAAGGAGAACACATGAATATAGGTTTAATTCATTTAGTTCATTAGCGAACCGTGAATTAGTACATTTTTTTTTGTGTTGCATATTTCATATCATAATTAATGAGAAAGCAGTGCAGGTTTGAAAATCCATCTACTGAGTCTCTATTTTTTCCTTTAAAAATGATTTAGCAAGTATGTTTTAATTATGTTTTGTTTTTGTTTAATAACAATGAGATGATTTAGGACAGACTTGTGATTTTCCGTTATAATTTTTTTGCAGTATGTGTTTGTAGATTTTAGCATTATTAGAACCACAATTTTGACTGGCTTTCAAGGTTCAACTATATAGTAGTTTAAAAGTTATTTCAATACAAACTCTATTTTCCATGGTTTAGAAAATATAACATGGTATCAAAGCATAGTCTCTGAAGTCTTCCAGATTTTATGTATGGAGAAGCAAGTTTTATGGAGTAAAGAGTTGTTGGAGGGTTTCAATGGGAATATGTCCAAGATTCAATGATCGAAGAAGAATTGTGGCACTGATTGACATGTGGACCCGAGAAGGGTTGTGGGTTGTGAAACCTTATTTTTAATCTAGTGCTTGTATATTGTAGCTTGTTTGAAGTAGTTACAACAATGACAATTCCTAGTATGCGAGAGAGTAACTTGTTAGAGGGATCCTCCAAATTTGTGTTGTGGAAGTTGATATTGAAAAACCACATGGGAATGGCAGAGCTATGATAGTTTTTGGAGATTGGTTGCACTACCGATAGATCTCAAAGATCTAGCAGAACACAACAAGAAGGTAGTAAGCATGGAGCAAATTTTGTTGGATTCAGTGAAATGTCACTTGATCCCACATATCGCTAGGAAAAAAACTACCAAAGACATGTATGATGCTTTGGGAACCTTGCACAAAAGTGTAAATGTATCCAAGAAGATGATCTTGAAGAATAAGATCACCTCTACCCACATGAGAAAAATAGATACAATAGAAAGCTATCTCATGAAGATATCAAAACTAAGAAATGAGGTTGCTACAGTGGGAGACACAATTGAGGATATCAAGCTAGCTCAGATATTTCTGAATGGCTTTACTCTACCATGACAAAAATTTGCCCAAATTATTTGTGGTCATGAGAATTTACCTAAATTTGAGCAGTTATGGAATGATTTCATTAGATAGGAGATGAGACTACAACAAGTCTCAATCGAAGAAGGAAAATCCAAGGTCTCCTAACAAACAAGGAATCTGAAGAAAGGAATCTGACGGGTATCCGCGCATTGGATATACATCACACAGATGTTGAAAACCCACCTATCGAGAAGGACAAGTGTAGGCGGAACACACAACAGTTTTGAAGGAGATGTGTGGTCCCCTGACCGTCGTTTCCATATGGAAAACACGAGTGACATTCCACAGTCATCCGCCATACCAACCCGTCACATGCATACTACAACCCATGATCACGCGACATCAATCAAATCTCGTTACACTGGGTGGAAGAGGTCTGAGAAAGTGCTCGATCATTCGGGTGACCCTTCAAAGGAGAAACGTTGACGCATCACTTCCTAATGATGGAATCTTGTTGATGACCGAACGATCATGGTAAAGATGTCGGTTATGACATGATTGGGTACAATCAGGTTCCTATTCTTAGTAAGTATCATTCGAAAGATCATCTAGCAGGGAATAACCAGAGCCGAAATTCTAGGAGTAGTAGTTGGGAGCATGGCAGCACAAGGGGCACATCTCTTTCTATATATTGCATATTTTCAATGTAAGCCGAGTTGGTTGGAAAAGTAGTGTATATAGTGACTGTTGAATGTAACTTTCGAACCCAATTGAAATATAATGCAAAGGTCCTGAGACTTTGATGAAAAGATTCTAATGGTGGTGGTTTGATGTATTGTGATCTCTCCTATGTACGTACTTCCTGTTTTTTGTATATCCATGTCTATATTCTGTTTAAATCGAAATGTTTAACAAGTCTAGAATTTATCGCACAGTTCTTTAGACTTTTCCATTTAAACTCTTGTGTTTTCTTCTAAGTAATTTAGAATTCATCTCCAATGGTGCTCTGAGTTGCTTTATGTATTTTTTCTCTCGCCACACACAACGACTTTAAACTGAAAGACCATTTCCTGTTTATCGTTTATCCTCTCAAGTTTGAGTTACTAAGTCATTTATTTCTCTCGCCTTTTTGGAATTTGACTCCATGGCCCAAGGTTCTGTATTCCCTTGCCAACAAAACCAGAAACACTTCACGAACACAATAAACCTAGCCGACAATTCAAAGCCATTATCTGTAAGAGACTAAGTCTCAGAGAGAGCCCTCTCTAGGTTGGAAAGGCTAGTTTTTGGTCTTAAAATTGGTCTGTAGGTTACCTTTGTCATTCGATTTCTCAGCCAAACGAATTTACATAGTGCTAACATTTTGGCGTCGTTGTCGGGGATGAAATTGAATAAAAAATTCCCTGGGAGAACGACTAAAGTTGTAGTTTTGGCCCCTAAGGGTAACCGTGGGTCAGACGTCTATATTGGCTGAAGTATTTACCTTGGAGACTCCAACATATAAGACCAGTAGCATAGAGTAGTATGACTCATAAATATTGGCTCCAAAGACAGTTTATACTAGAGACAATCCTGATCCAAAACCTGTAGCACCTGTGTTTGATCCCAAAAAAATTCTGCGTAGGGAAAAAGAACAAGTGCCAGAACCATTCTATTACCTAGACATAAACCTATCCTTACCCAAGGATGGTGTACAAAGCATCAACGACCTTGATTTCGATAAAATGTTCTAACAAACCCTGTTCAGGTCTAAATCAAAAACTTGCTTGGATGAGATAGTCTTCGATGAGAAGAGGTTTCAATCTTTGATACCAAACAAAATCCTACGAAATATTGTAATTCCCACTCAGAGAATTCCTCCAATTCCAAACCCTCCTAGATTAATGGCCGCCAGATTCACCCCTCTTTCCCTACCAACCCAACTGCATGATTTTCCCCAGAACTATAATCAAAGGATTAAGCTATATGATGTCGAAGGAAACTCCTATGCCCAAAAGCACTTGGATTGGTTCAATGATTTTGTTGACCTAGAAGAGGTCGATCATGAGGACGCGAAAAGGAGATTTTTCATGCAGAGTCTTTCAGGGGAGGTCAGGAAGTGGTTTAAGGCCCTTCGAGCAGTGAGCATCCCTGATTTCGCAGCGTTTGAAACATTGTTTATTGCCATATGGGGAGACAAAAAGAATCCCCTACAACTACTAACATAGTACAACAATATGAAAATATCACCAGAGGAAACGGTGCAAGAGTTCTCGACCAGATTCATGAAGGTCTACAACTCAATCTCCACAGAAGTCCAGCCGCCTCCCGAAATTGCGCATCTTCGATACGTCGATTCCTTTGTCAGCGATTTCGCCTTGCTGCTTAGAGAAAGAATATCTACTACTTTAGGCGCTATGATGAGCGATGAAATCAAAGTCGAAGTAAATTTGATGGCATCGGGAAAGATCAAACAAAACTTCGACAGAAATGGGAAGAAGCCCCAAGGAGACGTGCAATCCTCTACGTCTCAATCGTCGGATGAAAAGTTCRACTTGATGATGAAGACTATGGAGAATATGATGGAAAGGATGTCCATGGAGAACAAGCCCGCTACTAGGGAGAAAAACGACTTCCGACCCATAAATAAAAACTTTAGAAGGGCTCCGGTCCCGCAGATCAGGAAAAGGGACTAGAGAGAGAAAGGGGATCAAAAAATAATACCTCCATTCCAAAACAACTACGCGAATGAAGACTTTGATCAGCTGATCCAAGATTAGATGCATTGTTGCGACAACACGGAAACACACATGTTCTTGACAAAGGGAGAACATGATCAATTCATGGACACAAATGATGGTATTATGTTGGAGACTGAGGACACGTTGTCTTCGGAAACGAAGGATTTAAAGAAAGGATATCACAATGCAATCATGCAGTTTCAAAAGCAATACAACCTTAGGAGCAGAAAGACGTCCACAGAGCCTCAGCAGACAAATCCCACAAAAGAACCTCAAGCGAACACTCCTTTCGCAAGCCGACCAAAGAAAGACAATCCAGCAAGGGATGCGACAGAGAAAGGAAATTCAAAGGAGGAAGCTTTAAAAAAAGCGTCGAAGGCGAGTAAGGAGACGAGCGTCAAAGAGGTAGATAAAGCTCCTCCCCTCTTTAACTTTGAGAACGAAATGGCCAAAATTAAAATATATGTTCCTTTTAATGAGCTCATCAAGAAGGGAGAGTATAGGGATCAGATCATTAAAATGTTAAATATGGAAGAGGATCATGATACCTTGAATGTCCAGGACGACCATCCTACCATTTTATTTGGTCCGCGCGTAGAAGAAGCTAACGATACTGAGGACGTTCCCCCTTTCTATGTCATCCTCAAAATCCATGACATGACTTTGCATAACGCCATGATGGATTTAGGCACGTCACACAATCTCATGCCAAAGGTGGTCATGGACGAGTTAGGCTAGGACGTCACCAAACCTTATAAAGATCTTTTCTCTTTTGACTCAAGAAAGGTGAAATTTTTGGGTCTGATCAAAGATTTGTTTGTGTTGTTATCTCAAATTTCGTCGAAGAATCTAATCATGGGCATGGTGGTAGCCGACATCCCCCCAAAATTCGGCGTGTTGTTATCCATATCGTGGGCCACGAAATTAAAGGGAACCCTGCAGATGGACATGTCTTATCCCACCATCCCTATTTTCGGCCAAGAAAGAAGACTGTACAGAGAGGTTTTGCTCAAATACATGGTGAGTAGCAAGACCCAACCAAACAATCATCATATTTACTTTGTCGACACCGAGATCGACTCCTCTATTTTTTACAATGACTTAAGTTTTGAGGGGGAGGAGTCGACAACTATCATGACTGTCCAAGATAAGGCCACGTGTCGAGCAGAAGAATGCGTAAATCAGAGAAACCGTGCGGAGAAAAAAATGTGGAATATGAGCTTCGACAGAGCTGTCAGCAAGGAAGGAGTTGGAGCCAGTGTATGGATAAATCCCCCTAAGGTGGGCTCCAAGATCTGCTCTTACAAGATCTCCTTTGATTGTACAAATAACATGGCCGAGTATGAGGCACTAATTTTGGGTCTGAAAACTTTAAAGGAATTGGGCGCTAAGAGGATAGCGGTGCATGGAGACTCTGAGCTCATCATAAATCAAGTGAAGGGTATATACCAGTCCAAGCACCCGATACTGAGAGCATATGGGAATCTAGTGTTGGACCTCCTTGAAGAGTTCTCAGAGTATAATTTGCCAGTGATCCCCAGGGGTCAAAATCAAATTGTGGATGCCCTGGCCACCTCAGCTTCAATGTTTAAAATTCCTATTTTTCCCAACAGGAAGGTTGAGATTGAATTCAAACACAGGCTCGTTGTACCCGATAATATCAAGTATTGGCATGTATTTGAAGATGACAAACAGGTGGAGAGGTTCCTCCAAATGAGCGATGAGTTCGCTAATTTAAACATAGATGATGAGTGTTGTTGCGAAGAAGATGAATACGTAGTTGTGTGTAGTGACAACGACCCCTTTCAGAACCATATAGCTGGAAGGGATATAGTGCAGCTAAAAAACAACATCATCCCTAAAGGATCGGTTCCTTTAGAAAAAAAATTTGATGAAACGATGTAGCCAGAAATCCCAGGATCACTACGAATCATGAAGATATTGAGGATTGCAACATCGGGACTCAAGATAATCCAAAGATAATGAGATTGTCAAAGACACTTAGTCCGAAGATCAAGCAAAGATATATCAACCTCATGAAAGATTTTCCTGACGTTTTTGCGTGGAATTATGAAGACTTGAAAGTCTATGATACTAGAGTAATTCATCATGTCATTCCCTTCAAGGAGTATCAAAAAAATTTCAAGAAAAATCTAAGACGGATAAATCCCCTACTGTTGTCGTTGATTGAAAAAGAGGTAAAGAAACTATTTGACGCCAAAATTATTGTTTCTTTGAGATTTTCAAAATGGGTGATCCAGATTATTTTCGGCACGAAATGAGAGCGGAGATATAATAATGAAATGTACATAGATATCTCGGATATCCAATAATATAACAGAAATGTATTGGAGATGCAACCATAAACTCAAATATATAGTAATACACAATTTTCTATTAATGAGTGAAATGTACAAAGACTGTAAAATACAGAGTGAAAGACTCGCTAGAATGGTGGCAGCTTATCTCTGAGAAGAGATGTGACAGATACTCACATCTGTGAGAAGATGATTTTACAATGAGGCTCCAAAGGCCTTTTTATCATAAAGAAAATCCAAAACCGTAACCCCAGAAGATGAAAAGCCAACAATTTTGTGGACCCCGTTTTGGGTAGTTTGGTGTATCAACTTCCCGGGGGTGTAACTTTGGCATACGATCTCCGTTTGGGGCGCACGATAAATCGTTGGAAAGGTATCATCGAGGAGATTCATTTTGGGGGCTCAAACAGAACCTTTGGATATCATTGAGAAGATTTATCCTGAAAAACCTTCATTTAGGCCCTCAAAATGGCCCTGGAAGTTAAAAACTGCTAAAAATAGTAAATTACCAAAATTGTCAGAAAACTGTTTTGAGCTAGTTGGAAAAGGTGGGTGGCCACCGATATCCACCTGGATCAATCCTCCCTCCTTAGGAAGTAATGGTCTCCATTGTGTTGAGTGCCCAGGGGAGAGGGAAATGAGTTTGTTGAATCTGCATCTTGATGAGTTGCTGACCTTATTGGAGAAGTTGCGTTGCTTAGCTTTTTGAAAGTTTTCACGAGCCTATGGCTGGAAGGGTTAGACCTTTTTAACTAGTTTGGCTACATGAGATGTCTATGTGCAGAAGGAATCTTTGCGCTTTTCTTTAGTCTTGTCAACCTGCTTCTGTTGGATAGAAGGTGCTTGGGCCAAGGTTGTAGTGGTTGTAGTATCATTTTGTTCACCCTTTGAACATATTGTGAAGAAGCTAAATTTTGTAGCATGAGATACTACCTTGCGGCACTATTTAGGTGGGACAATAGTCGGAACCACCTCTGGTATCCTGTATAGATGATCCCCTAGAGTAACAATGACACTATGGGGTCGAGACTCATAGATAGCATGACACTTCTACATATATGGTTGGCCTAAGAGAACATCACAGACATCCAGTGGAGAAACATCACATAATACCTCATCCTTGAAGGGATGGATGTCGTATGACAATCGACACTGTTGACTGACACAAAGATCTTGTCCCTGGCGAAGCCACCCGATGTTGTATGGTTGTGGGTGTGGTGTTGTCGACAATCCCAACTATTTGACAACCTATGTTAAGATGAGGTTCTTCTTTCTTCCGCTATCAATAATAAAATGCAGTGGGGTCCCCTTCACCCACATCTGTGAATGAAAAAGGCGCTCCCCCTCTTTAGGATCTGTTGGTTCTTCTAGTTGAATTGTTGCGGTCGTGACAATAGCAGTGGGGTCTGTGTCGATGATCTATCTCCTGTCAGTATTTTCTGAATTAGGGTTTAGTTCCTTGTCTTTGATTTCGGCCACCAATGACTGTTTTGAGCGACATTCATCATTGTTTTTCCAGGGGCTTTTGTGGAAATTCCACCATTTTTCGGTGTCATTCTTTGTCTTCCCGTGACCCTTCTTTTCCTATGGCCTGAACTGGTTTTCGAGAGACTATTTGTTAGGGTCGTATTTATCATACTTTGGTTGTTGCGGATTTGCAGACTCAAACTCTCGTTCGTTCCAGTGCTTAAATTTCTGCTCGATTTTAACAGCATATCGATAAGCAACACCGAGTGATGAGATGTCTAGAAAATCCATTTAAGTTTGGATGTATCTGTGTAGAGCCCCACGGTATTTCAGAACCAAATGTTGTTCGAAGTCTTTGATACCCAGCTTGGTGCACAAGGTATGGAAAGTATTGGTGAACTCCGGAACTACTTGGCCCCTCTCTTGTCGCAGTGTGGTCCATCTCATATACTGGTCCTCATAGTTTCCAACAGGGTAATATTGTTCCTTTACTGTGTCCACAAAAAATCCCAAGTGGGATCGGCCCCATATATTCCAGACTCTTCTGTGGAATTTTTCTCCCAGTAAGTTTCCCACCAATGTTTGACATGGGGGAGAGATTTAAGAAGTGTAAAGGTGATCTTTTCCCTGTCGAAAAAATGGTGAATAGAGAAATAACCTTCTAACAAGTTTAACCATTTGTCTAGGGCATCCGCATCTATCTAACCTTCAAATACGGGAATACCAAAATTAACTTGTACCTTGAAAGGATAGGTGCTTCCAAAGTGGTTGTTTGATGAATATGTGTCTGTTTCTATCGATAGGCATTGAAGGATGTGGAAAAAATTCTCCATCATTTCGTCCCTCTGTCGCGTGAGAGTTTTCTCAAGCAAACAATTGATATAATTGTCTTCTCTGTCTTTTTTCTTTTATTCCGTCGTGGAGGGTTTCATGGGCATGCAAGAGCGATTGTATTCAAGAGAGACAAGTTCGAGATCCAACTTGCTATACTCAAACCTCGTCTGGAACATGCACTGGAAAAAACGATCAAGAGCAGTCTGCTCTGATACCACTGATCCAGATGATTTTCGACACGAAATGAGAGAGGAGATATAATAAAGAAATGTACAAAGATATATCGAATATCCAATTTTATAACAAAAATGTATCAAAGATGCAACCATAAACACAGATATACAGTAATACACAATTTTCTATTAATGAGCGAAAATATACAAAGACTATAAAATACAGAGTGAAAGACTCGCTAGAATGGTGGCAACTTAACTATGAGAAGAGATATGACGGCTACTCGCATCCGTGAGAAGATGGTTTTACAATGAGGCTCTAAAGATCTTTTTATCATAAAGAAAATCCAAAACCCTAACACCGGAAGATGAAAAGCCAACAGTTTTGTGGACCCTGTTTTGGGTAGTTTGGTGCATCAACTTCCCGGGGGCGTAACTTTGGCATACGATCTCCGTTTGGGGCACACAATAACTTGTTGGAAAGGTATTGTCGAGGATATTCATTTTGGTGGCTCAATCAAATCCTTCGGTTGTTATTGAAAAACTTGATACTGAAAAACCTTCATTTACGCCCTTAAAATGGCCCCGAAAGTTAAAAACTGTTAAAAATAGTAAATTACCAAAATTGCCAGAAAACTGTTTTGAGCCAGTTGGAAAAGGTGGGTAGCCACCGATATCCATCTAGATCAATTGGTGGCCAACCTTGTGCCTGTAAGGAAGAAGAGAAGAAAAATAAGGTTATGCATGGGTTTTCGGAACTTGAACAGAGTATCCCTCAAAGACAACTACTCTCTTCCTAAGATGGACTACATCCTGTAGAAGGTAGTTGGATCCCAGAAAATGTCGATGTTGGACGGTTTTTCCAGTTACAATTAGATCATGGTACACCCGAACGACCGGGAAAAGACAGCGTTTACGACACCATGGGGTACGTTCATGTGTGCAAAGATGTCTTTCGGTCTTATGAACGTTGGAGCTACTTTCCAGAGGGATATGGATATAGCATTTGCTGAGGAGAAAGACAAGTTTACCGTGATCTACCTGGACGACATCACCGTATTTTCTGACTCCGAAAAACAACATCTTGATCATCTGAAGAAGGTCTTCCAGAAATGAAAAAAGTTCGGCATATCGTTAAATCCGAAAAAATCAAATTTCGGGATGCAAGAAGGAAAACTGTTGGGGCACATCATCTCAAAGGAAGGCATAAAGATAGACCCCAACAGGGTGGAATGGATTCTAAAGATCAACACTCCTTGGAGCAAGAAAGACGTACAATCTTTCCTGGGAAAGGTGAATTTTCTAAGGAGGTTCATTCTGAATCTAGCTGAAATTATAAAGCATGTCACGAGTATGCTCAGAAAATGTAATGAGACAAAATGGACCCTCGAAGCTAGGAAATCATTTGAAGACATCAAGGTAGCGCTAACCAAATCTCCCGTATTAGCCAGCCCAGATTTCACAAAGGATTTTATCTTATTCTCCTTCGCCTCGGAGCACACCATCGATGGTGTCATGTTATAGAAGGACGAGCATAATTTCAAAAAGCATATAGCCTATTTCAACAGGACATTGAGAGACTCTCCACTGAGGTATGATATCATGGAAAAACAAGCATACCCCTTAGTGAAAGCCCTCAAGGAATTCAAGACTTATATACCGCATTCTCGCGTCATTGCTTATGTGCCTAGCAATTTCGTCAAGGATATCCTGACTCAACCTGACCCTGAGGGAAGAGGTAAACGGATTGCAGTCATGTTGGAATATGACCTCGAAATCAAGCCTACAAAGCTGATTAAGGGTCAGGGACTCACAAAATTGATGGCACAGTCAAATTGTGATGTTTTTGAAATAAATTTCATTGTTGATCTGTTGGAGAACCCTCAAGAAGAAGCAATCCCGCAGGTATCTCAAAAATTCATCGATTCACCTTGGTACGCTGGCATCATTTACGTATTGATAAATTTGCAAGATCCTCCAGGGTTAAGCAAAACCAAGGCTAGGTTTTTGAAGTTGAAGGCGACTAAGTTTTGCATCCTAGATAACTCTCTGTATTGGAAAGATCCAGGAGGGATTTTGCTGAATTATTTGTTGGAAGAAGACACAGAACGAGCTATCAAGGAGTTCCACAAAGGGGACTGTGGGGAGCATAATTACTGGAATACCATCGCGCATAAAATCTTGAGGGTAGGATTTTATTGGCCCAGTATTTTCGCAGATGTATACAAGGAATTTTCCAGTTGCCACGAATGTCAGATATTCGATGCAAAAAGAAAGTTGCAACCTCTGTCGTTGAAACCTATCTTTGTCGAAGCATTGTTCATGCAATGGGGTCTAGACTTTATAGGAGAAATTCATCCACCATCCTCAGCTCATCACAGATGGATACTAATGGCCACAGACTACTTCAACAAATGGATCGAGGCGGTCCCCACAAGGCAAGCTACCGACACAGTTATCATTAAGTTTATGGAGACCAATATCTTGTCCAGGTTCAGATGCCCTGTCAATATCATCATGGATAATGTAGTAGCGT
>SNQJ01S0007507.1:0-13206 GCA_010110895.2 Picea sitchensis | reverse complement strand
GTGTGAGGTCAGGTACAGAACAACGAATGGGTTGAAGTCAGCAAGTGGTCGGTCTGTCCCTTGGAGTCGAGAGAGGGCGTCATAATCAAACATGTGTGAATTGTAAAGGTCTTTTCCCAAAAGGTCGGGTCCCGTCAGAAAGAGGGATTTTATGTGCCAGAGGTCGAGGCAAGTTGTTAGAGTAAGGGTCACGTCGACAAATATAAAGACCATCATCACCTCATTATGAATTCAGAAAGGATAAGAAATCACGGCGCTCATATCACGTATACTCTGCAACTCTTATCATCTGTACTTTGCACACTGCGAAGTGTAACCGTCGCGCGAGTGTGCTGCGCAAATCTTCAACATGCTTCAAAACTTCTCGTCACCATAGATTCATTGTCCTCTGTCATGATTCCATCCCTTGCCCGTTCAGTTATAAATGTTAGTCATTCTGCGTGTTTCTCTTTTACCATATGAGTTTATGCATTGTCTGTGATTTATCCTGCAAGCCCCGAGTTTTCTCGTTGCGAGAAAGTTGATTGCCATCAACTATGTCACAAACATGGTCAGTCAAGATTGCCACATTTTTTTCGTCTTAAATCATGGTTCGGAGCCTGTCAGAGTTTTCCACAAGCTAGTATGTCGGTCGACAATTCCTCTCACGGTCATCCTTTCATACTCGGAGTTTATCCTTGTCACGCCCAATTTTTTTGTCACGCTTCCCTACTTCAATGAGCCTATCGTTATCCTCATCACAACATTGACCTGTTCCTACACCGAGAGTCTTCATGGCGCCTGGGGGCTGCGCAGTGAATTCCTAAAGTCATTTCCACTTATCGCGCAAAGTTTTCGCCACTCCCCCTCCGACAGGTCTCGGTTGAGAATATCATCATCCATTTGCCGCGCAAAGAGGGTGTCATCTTTCATTACCGTGCACGTGGAACAAACACATGTTGCACCATGACAACATCCCAAGACATAAAGAAGAGAGTGCAAAGTGGTAGAGTTGTAACGCCTGAGCCTCAAGACTTGGCGTTGATCAATGAAGATCCAAATGCCAGGGCATCGTTCAAACTAGTCAGATGCATGCACTATTGCGAGAAAATCCAAGGATACAATGTGAAACTGGAGGAATAGTTCGCGCTCAGATTTAATGGGTTATGCGCGGTTATTGCAGGAATCACATTTTGGGTGGAGGAAACTCTGTCAGCTGCGATAGAGATCCCTCCACGCGGTGAAAGGTGGTCTAAGGGCATGCCTTTGGACGTGCTATGCTATGAAGAATTCATCAAACCAAACTGCCTTAACGGGAAAATCGGAACGGGTGTTCCAATTCGGTATCTACAAGAGGCTTTTCAGAAACTCTTGAAGGTCATTAGAAAGTATTTCACCTGTGAAAGAAGGTCTGACAGAATATACACACATCACGTCAGGTTGTTGATGCATTTCATAGGGAGGAGACCTTTGAACTTACCTTTCTTCTTGCACCAAAGTCTAGGAGGAATGACAGACAACGTCCAAGCTGAAGAAGAACTTATCCCATATCTCTTTAATCAAGTTGTTGACAGTTGAGGAATTAAGGCATCTGGGCAAGGATTGGGACTCGTTTCTATTTTCCTCCGACATCCCCAGGGACCCTAAAGGAGATCCCCCTCTACCCACGGGAGAAACAACATCTCATAGTGCGGAGGCAGGAATAGAGGGTGCTGCAGGAAAAGGAAATACAGTGGAAGACTCATCACCGCAACAACCAATACCTCGAAAAAGGGGCAGGCCAAGGAAGAACAAGGAGCCCGGGGAGGCCCAAGCTCCACACGAACCATGTGCCAAATCTGTTGCTAAGAAGTTACTCATGCGTGTTGTTCGGCTAGAACTTGTCGAGGGCTCAAGCCGGGAAATCTGTGACAGACGGAGAAGGTCGGGCACTGAAAGCATGGATGTTCGGGAGTCGTCACAACAACTAAAGAAAGCGCAGCTCGCTATTGTCGAGTTGTACCAGGAGAACAAGGAATTGAGAAAGAAGTTAGCAGAAAGGATTGTTGAGACATCTGCGTCACAGAGCCGAGAAGGGAATGTGAATTGGCTCAAGAAATAGCTCAAAGAAGCACAAGACATGATCATCCAGCTGCGTAAGGAACAAAGAATGTCAGACGAGAGAATCGCAGAGCACTTCAAGGAATGTGGACCGGCCATGGAAAACGTCCACGCGACTCTAGCTAGAGCTCAAATGAAGTTGAAGGGGAACACTGTCTTCCGAAGACAGGTAAAGAATATGAAAAGACGCAATTGGTTTCTCAGGAAAACTCTTAGAATATCAAGACTACAGATAAGGCAAGAAACATAATTGACCCGACCCTGTTTTGTCTTTTTGAAAGTGGTGCGGAATTCCCCTCTCCTCGTGTCCTGTTTCCTGCCGGGAAGCAAGGAATCTGACAGGTATCCACACGGTGGATATATGTCGTGCAAATGTTGAAAACCCACCTGTCGAGAAGGACAAGTGTAGGAGGAACGCACAACAGTTTTGAAGGAGATGTGTGGTCCGCTGACCATCATCGCCATCTGGAAAACACGAGTGACAATCCACAATCATCTGCCATACCAACCCGCCACATGCATACTACGGCCCATGATCGCGCGACATCAATCAAAGCTCGTTACACTGGGTGGCAAAGGTCTGACAAAGTGCTCGATCATTCGGGTGACCCTTCAAAGGAGAAACGTCAATGCATCACTTCCTAATGATGGAATTTTGTTGATGACCGAACGATCATGGTAAAGACGTCGATTATGACATGATTGGGTACAATCAGGTTCCTATTCTTAGTAAGTCCCATTCGAAAGATCATCTAGCAGGGAATAACCAGAGCCGAAATTCTAGTAGTAGTTGGGAGAATGGCAGCCCAAGGGGCACATCTCTTTCTATATATTGCATATTTTCAATGTAAGTCGGGTTGTTTGGCAAAGTAGTGTAGACAGTGACTGTTGAATGTAAGTTTCGAACCCGATTGAAATATAATGCAAAGGTCCTGAGACTTTGATGAAAAGATACTAATGGTGGTGGTTTGATGTATTGTGATCTCTCCTATGTACGTACTTCATGTTTTTTGTATATCCATGTTTGTATTATGTTTAAATCAGAACGTTTAACAAGTCTAGAATTCATCGCGCGGTGCTTTAGACTTCGCCATTTAAACTCGTGTTTTCTTCCAAGTAATTTAGAATTCATCTCCAATGGTGCTCTGAGTTGCTTTATGTATTTTTTTTCTCGCCACACACGACGACTTTAAATTGAAAGACCATTGCATGTTTAGCCTTTATCCTCTCAAGTTTTAGTTACCAAGTCATTTATTTCTCTCGCCTTTCTGGAATTTGACTCCATGGCCCAAGGTCCTGTATTCCCTTGCCAACAGAACCAGAAATACTCGACGAACGCAATAAATCTAGCTGACAGTTCAAAGCCATTAACTGTAAGAGACTAAGTCTCAAAGAGAGCCCTCTCTAGGTCGGATAGGCTAGTTTTTGGTCTTAAAGTTGGTCTGTAGGTTACCTCTGTCATTCGTTTTCTCAGCCAAACGAATTTACAGAGTGCTAACAGAAGGTAAGGAAAAGGGGGTTTGACCTTCAGCTGGTGAAGAAAGCTATTGTATTGTGTATCATTTTTCTTGAATATTTTATGAGTTAATGCAGAAGTACAGTACTTTCATGAAGCAGAGATTCACATGGTGATGTTCTAAGTATGTATTTTCCTTTGTAATGCTCATTTCCATTAATGTTTATTCTCTTTCAATATTTGACTAAGAGTATATGTTTGGAATTCATCTTTATCTGATGCTCCATTCATGTAGTAAATACTTGTTTATGTGTTAAGGATTTCATGTTCAAAATTCATCTGTATTTGGTGCTTTGTCTATGGTGATCTATCTCCTTTATGTATTTCTTCTAAAGTTGCATTAACAACTCACCCTTTGTTATGTGCTCTTAGTGTAATGGGTTGTCCTTTTCTCATTTCTGTTGCCATCCAAACATTGTTCATTTGTTGAAGACCATACTTACTTTGCCTTTGCCTTTTGAGAGTACACCACCAACTATTGACTCAATATTTTTAAGTTAAGGCTTTGACTCCATTTCCCAATGGTTTCCTTCTCTTGCTTATCTTACCAACCCTTTTAAAATGAAAACAAAACCTATCCTATTGCAGAATTTGAGCTCTGTGTGCTCATTGCTAAATATTTTTGAGTATTTTCAGTCTTTACATAATTGAGAGAGCCCTCTCTGGTTGTATAGGTCAGAAAAAACCTAAAGTGGTATGTGGTTACCTTCGTGGTTTCCCTCCCGCGACCAAGGGAAATTACGGAGTTTTAACATTTTTGGCACCATTGTCGGGGAACAAAAGTGAAATTTTCCTTGGGATAAACGACAAAGTTCAAATCTGGTTGTTGATGGTGGACAATAGTCAGACACAAGGAGGTTGTAAATCATCCACCTAGAGACTCCATTATAAGTTGTATGCAGATGTCAAAGTATCAATGGCGATTCCATTGTATGAAGGTTTTAAAGCTCGAAGAAGGTACTAGTGACTTCACTGGATTTGATGAAGAACTCAGATTTTGCTACTATTCTTTCAAGGTATGCATGTTTGGACTTTTCACAGATTTATGGTTTTCCAAATCCTTTACTCAAGGATGGATATTGTTTAAGGAATGGTCCAAAATTTAATGGTGAGGATTTGAGTTTGACTTTGAAGCATATATCAAATTTTCGTGATTTCACTGAGCTTCTTAGAGTCAAACATGAATATGTTTTCTTTAGACTGTTTCATGATTCATTCCAAGGAAAATGTAGAAGTTGGACTGATGGTTTACCCGCCAAATCCATAAGATCTTTTTCAATTTTTTGGATTATTTTTTTGGAAACATGGATGGAAAAGACCAAATTTGCAGCAAATTTTGTTTCTATTCCAAATTTCACGGAATGGAAAGCTATGTGCACTAATGATGAAGTGGAAGAAAAAAATTCTTCACTTTTATCTTTCTATTTAAAGTAAAGCAAATGTAGTTCTAAGGATAGGATTCATTTCTTAGGGACATTTGTTGGGAAACTTGAGAAAGATCTAGAAGCTTTAGAGATTCAAATCCAGTCCCAAGATTTCCACTATCAAAGCTTGTCTTTTGAACACCTTTTCCAGTTGCCCTTAGTTGTCAAGAATGAGGAATGTTTTGATCATGAGTTTGATAGTTCACAATTGAAACCATGGTTTGATTTAGATAGCACATATGAATTGTACAACCATAACAATAAAATCACGGAATACCTTGACGATCAACAAACAAAATTCATCTTCTATGATCCTATAGCTGACTATATGGAGGAATTTTTCAGCTTAAATGTTCAACCATGTTTTCACTGTAAAAACCAGATCCATTATCAGTTGCCATTGTTGTTACATTTTCCAGTTTTCGTTTTATTGAAGCACAGTCAAGGAGCCACATTATTTGAGCAACTGCTTGATTGGCCTGCATTGGAAGTTTCATTTCACATGATTTTGCAATTGTTTTCAGCAAATTAGAGTAGGAGTGTTCCTGAATAAGCTCACAGGATTGAGCATCTTTCAGCGTTTAGTTTGCAGCATTTTTCAGATTCAGCTTTAGCAGTGTGCAGTAGTTACATTTTGGGTTGCAGTTTGTTTTCATTTTGAGGGGATCACAGGTCAGAGCAGGTTCCAGGAAAAGATTGGAAACATACAAATGGATGAAGAGTCTGCAGATTCTTTGGCAGCTCACAGGGAGCGTGCCATCCCCATTGGATCCAATGTTGTCACATGCAAACTTTTATAAAATTGGCCAAAAGAAAAGAAGTTTGCCCAAAAATTTGGCTAAGTGGGTTGTTCAAACTTTTTTCGATCATGGATTCCTTGGGCAAAGGTATATGAATTTGAATAAATAAAAAAAATTGGTTTATTAAGCTAATTTTTCTCTCGGGCATATTTCAAGGTTTACTTTTTTATTTGATAAAAAATTAATGGGCTTGAGGCCCCATCTCCAAGTTTTCTAGCAACCATCAAAGTCAACTTATGCATACAAGCCAGCGCCTAAGTCTAGCACCAAGTCATCAAGGAAGAGTCAAAACACCCGAGACCAATCGCTAAAGCCAAGGGAGGAGCCCACAAGGGGCATTATTTGCTCAACACGTCGAATAAACAATGGAAGGTTGGTGTATATAAACACCACAAATCTTGTTTGCACCATAAATGTGGGACTGTTCCCTCAGTGCAAAACAAAAATATTAAAGGAAATGACAAGTGTTCTATACAACGTTGACAACATTCAAGACCAAGTGCCAGGCCACTGAGGAGAGGGGTTTTAGTGCAACAATAGGTCTTAAAACCCTCAAGTGTTCAAGGAGATCTCATGGAAATCCATTTGAATTTCAAATCTGAGCTCCACTATTGCTATTTCTATTGTTCTCTTTTCTGCAGTCCAAAGCGAAATTAAAGGAATGGAAATGGAGTTTGCGATCAATGGCACATATGAAAACCAAGGAATTGTTTCGGTTTATCGATATGTGATATCTCCCTTACAAACAAACACTAAATCATCCAGCTGTGCAAAGTGTTCAAAGGTGTCAATGAAAACATTCAACGCCTGTCGAAGTGTTGAGGTACCACAAATAGCTGTTGGAGGAGACAACATGCTATTAAAGTGGAAATTAATAGTTGATAAAACTCGATAGAAATGTGAAAATCGATGGACTATTTAACCCCTGTGATCTTTAGAAGCGCCCCCACCATCAATGATCTGCAAGTATTTGCTTGTTTTCCTTGAAGCTCCTATGAAATTCGTTCTAAGGTCAGTTTGCAGAGATGACAAAAGATGGAAGTAGTTTTGGCAGTTGTTTCGAAACTGGGTCCTCGTAGTACAACATTTATTTTCCGACTTTGGGCATTCCATGGTCAACAATTGAATATCAAGCACTCATTGTTATTGTGTATGATGTGGGTACTAATTGGGAGTTTGGTGAAGCCCAGCTTGTATTGTACCTTGAAAGAAATTGAGTTATAGGGCACCCTTTCTTCTGATGTGAACTTCCTTCTATTATTGCATTTCATAGGAATTGCAGGCGCATTGATTGTTTTGTATTCGAGACAAATTAAATGTGGATGCTATTAGATACTGGACTGTGGTAGATATTCTTGGATTTCCTCGTATTCCCTATTACTCACTGGAATCTTTGGTTATGGAGGTTATCTGCAAACCTGGACCACATAAGGCATTATGTGTGGGTAATTTTTAGTTCCATTCTGGAAATTCTTCACTGCAACATTAATTGGAAAGGCAATAATTAAAACACATATACAAACTATTTTTATCATCCTGGTTTGCGACAACCAACAGCTTGAGTTGTTGTTTATAAATGAGACATCCCAGGAGCCTTTACCAGGGTCAAAGGAAGATGTCAACTCTGCACATTCTCTGAGTGTTGAGGCAGTGTATATCAACCAGAACTTTCACAGCAGGTCCTAATTTGAGATAGCAACGAGATGGAGTTGGAAAGGAAAAGCAAGACATAGAGCTTGCGCAACGACAACACGCTGCGTAAGTGCTGTAAGCATCATTTTTGAAACAAAACAGGGCTACCGTGATGGCAGACCAGGAGTTGATGTTCAAAATAGATAAAAAATAATGTAGAAGCTCCACATGCCATACTCAGATCACGCAAATAAAGAAAAGGTGAAGAAACCCTTGTGCAAACTTGTCCCGCACATTCTTGTAGGTTTTTGTTGCTCAACAGTCATGTTGCACAACTGTGAGAGAAGTTCTTCTCCAAGATATAGGCCACAAAATCAGCACTTAGATAATCAACTCAAGATTGGGGAATTTTGTGACTATTTTTAAGAACCATTTTCCCTTCGAGGATATAATTGGAGGACTGATTGGCACCTTTCAAATTAGCAAGTGGCAGAGCATATGGAAAAAGCATAGGTGGCAACGTTTTTTAAGGAGAAGAATCAATTATAAATCAGATCCAGATTCATAGGGATCAATAGAAATCAACTTTCCAGATTTCAAGGCAGAATATCAACAAATGGCAGTCAAAAGACATCTACAGAATACAAGTGGCAAATGACAGATATTCCCAAAATCCAAGAATATTTCGCCAACAACCTTCAAGCAATCCGAGATATTTTGCAACCAGTGTCAACAATTGATTTTATTTTATGATTTTTATTTGATTTTGTTTCCTAGAAGATAGGGAGAGTTGGTAAATTGTATTTCTATATATTCAAGTTTTGGAAGGTTAGGAAAAGGGGGTTCGACCTTCAGCTAGGGAAGAAAGCTATTGTATTGTGTATCATTTTTCCTGAATATTTTATGAGTTAATGCAGAAGTACAGTACTTTCATGAAGCAGAGATTCATCACAGTGATGTTCTAAGTATGTCTTTTCCTTTGTAATGCTCATTTCCATTAATGTTTATTCTCTTCCAATATTTGATTGAGAGTATATGTTTGGAATTCATCTTTATTTGATGCTCCATTCAGGCAGTAAATACTTGTTTATGTGTTAAGGATTTCATGTTCAGAATTCATCTGTGTTCGGTGCTCTGTCCATGGTGATCTATCTCTTTTCTGTTTTTCTTCTAAAGTTACATTAAGAACTCACCCTTTGTTAGGTGCTCTTAGTATAATGGGTTGCCATTTTCTCTTTTTTGCTGCCATCCAAATACTGTTCATTTGCTGAAGAACAATACTTACTTTGCCTTTGCCTTTTGAGAGTACACCACCAACTATTGACTCAATATTTTTAAGTTCAGGGTTTGACTCCATTGTCAAATGGTTTCCTTCTCTTGCTTGTGTTACCAACCCTTTTAAAACAAAAACAAAAACAAAACTTGTCCTATTGCAAAATCTGGCCTCTATGTGCTCATTCCTAAATCTTTTTGAGTATTTTCAGTCTTTACATACTTGAGAGAGCCTTTTCTGATTGTATAGGTCAGAATACAACCTAAAGTGGTTTGTGGTTACCTCTGTGGTTTCCCTCCCGCAGCCAAGGGAAATTATGGAGTATTAACAGGAAGCAAGCTTTAGTGGCATTGAGTTCAACAAAGGCAAGTACATGGACGCCAACACTATTAGCCGTGAAGCCATCTCACTTTGCAAGTTGATTGCAACGTTGACATGTGAGATGTTGAAACTCACTGTGGTCTACTGTGACAATCAAAGTTATATCAAACTCTTTGAAAATCCAATATTCCATCACTACTCCAAGCACATTGATATCATATACCATTTTCTCAAGGATAAGGTTTGAAATGGAACAATTTCTCAAAGAGTATATTTAGACAAATCAACAAGTTGCAGATATCTAGACTAAGCCGCTGACCAAGGGGAAGTTTGAGATGTTCAAGGAGAGACTTGAATTGGTGGAGAACACTTTCCTTAGTAAGAGGGAATGTTAGATTAGTGTACTTCAGATGGTCTTCTACAAGGTTGGGCACATGTGTGGAAGATCTAGATGCTTTAGTTACAACAACATTACACACTGGCAAAACCATATAGCATTGATTTCCATGCAACACGATGGCTGTAGATGAGGGCACAATAATAGAGTAGACTAGAGGTCACATCACTATTTTTGTAGGCTTCCAACATTGAGAGCACATGCATGCATGCATGCACCAAACATAGATAAGAAGAGATAATGCTATCCTTAGATTTCAGTGCTAGCGGATAAAGCATTTTTTTGTGGCTTAACTATTTTTCAAGGAGCAATGGACTTGAGGACAGAGGCACATGCATTCATGCATATTGAACACTCTAATTCAAGACACCTTAGGTTGGGGTTTTCTTATTAAGTTAGTTGTATGCAAGTTAAGGGCGTAGTTCTCTACAAGGATGCATGATTACATGCATTAGAGCATCTCCAGATGAGGCTCTATTGCGAATGTGTCTAGATTCATTGTACCTACTCTTCTTCCTAAGCTATAAAGGAGAAGACGGGTACAGGTTTAATTCCTTCAGTTCAACAAGTAGTGAACTAGTTCGTTGTTTTTTCCTATTGCAAATTTTAGATCAGAATTAATGAGAACCAGTAATAGGAATTGATAGTCATCAACTAAGTTTATGTTTTTGCTTTTAACAGTGATTTAGCAAGTATGCTGTAATTCTGTTTTTTCATCTTAATAACAATGATGTGATTCAGGATAGACCTGTGATCCGTTATAATTTTTCTGCAGTATGTGTCTGTACACTTTAGCATTATTAGAACAGCAGTTTTGAGTGGTTTTCAGATTTTAGCTATCTAGTAGTTTAGGAAATCTTTTAGTTCAAAGTCTGCTTACCATGGTTTGGGAAATCTTTTAGTTCAAAGTCTGCTTACCATGGTTTAGGAAATCTTTTAGTTCAAAGTCTGCTTACCATGGTTTAGAAAATCTAACAATGTTCACTTGAGGGCCTAAGTAACATTTCAATTTTGAGTAAGAACAAAATTGAACAACATTTCAATAGTCAACAATGACCATTCATCCAATCAGTATACATACAGCTCTCTTAATGCTAGAAATCTTTTAAAGTAATACTTTTTGTGCAGCATAAACAGCATTAAGTAACAATTCCAATGAAGCATAGATAGACTGCTATACAAAAGCACTGGCCAATGTGTACAGTGTGAAATTCAATAAAAATTTGCAGAGAAAACAGTCGAAAGTTCTTCCAAAAATGTAAAACGATTAAAACTTGCTCTGATAGTTGCAAAATTAAAGATCAAAATCTCGTGGAAGCCCATGAGAAGAGAAAATTTTAAGCATCATGCATGATGCTTGACAGCATAATCATTATTTCCGACTGATTTGATGCATGAAGGATGACAGAAACTTAACACAAATGTAGTCATAAATCTACTGTAAGAACAGGATTAAGGAAATAAGGTTTCTCCAAACTAGTCATACCAGCTTCACCCAAGAAATCAATTCCATATTGGCTTAAAACCTCTATAAGAAACATCAGAAATATAAATAAATGGTTATATTACATGAGACAGTTTTCTGAGCCATTTACATCAAGAATATTATGTATACATGATGGCCAAACTGACTGACCAAAAAGGATGCAAGTAACCAATAATACCCTTTCAATGAGAACATAATAGTCGTCTCTTGGTACCCAAAAAATAATTTGAGATTGTTCATATAACAAAAATCAATTGCGTCACACAATCACCAAAGCAAGGATTTCTTACTACCCATGAATACACCCTTTAACACGAGAGACGAGTGCACAAATGTTTGGATGTATACATCAACAACCCTAGCTTATTTTTCTAACAGTGGGCCAGCTGATATAAACAGAGACACCATTTATTTCCAAAATCCAATTAGCTTATCCAAGAAGGTCTGCCATGCCCTTCAATCTTTTTCCTTCTCCACTGAGATTAGCAACAAACTTTCAGGTAACCATCTTCAGTTCCTACAAGGAATAGTCGAGAGAAAGGAAGAACATTTATTGTCGATATAGCTGACAAGTTCTTCAATCCACGGTCTGAGGAATACAACTTCTGAGGTAAAATGCGTTGCTGCTGCTCCTGCCAAATTAAAGGCAAACACTTTTGAATGCAATGAGACTGGGAAGTTTCTACCAGAGAAAAAGACATAGAAAGATGACCATTCTTTAATACTGATTTCAGGCAGCACACCAGGAAAATGTCTGAGCTTGCCTCAGCACATATCACAGTAAGGAACCAACACAGCATGCGTATACAAAATAACAAGAAATACTAATAAGTACAGCTCTTACTGTCCTCAATCAAGAAACTTAAGCGAATGTTATTGCATCACATGCTAACAAGTTAAGAAAGCAATTTGACAATAAAAAAATGCATGTAAGAACAACTGAATTCAAACGCAATGGAATGCTTGTGTTTTTGTACAAACCTTACTAATTTAGATCATGGTTTATAGTATCGAGAATGCATGCTACAATTTAATAGCAGCTGTTAGTGAACCCCACTAAAATCATCCCTTTTTTTCCGAAGAAAGTTTCCCTGGAGAAAACCCCGGGTACTTCTCCTCATTTCAAGGATGGTCAGGGCACAAGGCCAGTCAACAACAGGGCACAAAGCCATTACAACATGTCACTTGCGGGAAAAAGAACCTGGGTGGGGAGGATCATAATCATTCCTCCCAACCACCCCAGCTAAACCCAATTGACAAAACACTAAAATCATCTATCATGGAGTCTCAGACATTAGGAGTAAAGTGATGAATTATTTAGGTTAAGTTCACTTCAAATGTTACAAGTTATAAAAGAATGTCCTTTTCTGACATGCACTAACTCATCTGCAAAAATAGGGGGAAAAGGCATAGATGAAAGAGTGAGATTGTTTTGAAGAGCAGGAAGGAGAACGCATTCAGGAAAATGGTTAAAAGGACATTCAAGTCAGATTCATAACAAGAGAATGAGAACATTAATGCACATGCAGATCTGAGGGAGACAAATCCCACATTTGCGGCGAATTGTCCCATTACATGTAGAGGGAAAATACAGAGATCACATACATTAATAATTATAATTTTAAGATAACTTTCTCAGCTCATGTTCCTTGTAACTGCTTCATGTATTTCTCGCACATATGTTAACATGCTTCATAATTATATTATCCAAGTGCCATATTTCTTCAAGGGTCCATGGTTTTCCCTCTAGATAAGAATTTTGGTTGTGAAGTTTGAAGGAACATATATTTTTATTATGCAAGGGTCTCTTGAGTCCTATTGGTCAAACGATAAATCCATTAGTTTATGTTACTTAGTGGTAATGCAAAAATAAGTGCTTAAAGCAAAGTTGTTACATCAAGTGAAGCTATGCCATTATAAGAGCAGTCTGTATACCCAAAGATTATAGGAATACTTTGTACTATGGGATTTGTATAGCTCCTCAAGGGCATCAAACTGGTTATACAGAGATAGCCAAGAAGTCACTCTCTTTCCATTCTTGAGGCAAAAAGGTAACGCACATCTACTAGTGAAACAATAGGATAAAAAAGTGAAATCTATTAAGATGCCTTTAAAGAACTATCGACTCAAAACCTAATTGTTAATGTTTATGCCATTATTATAGTTCTTTGCATTTCAATAGATAAGAGCAACATAAGAACAAGATCACTGAGAAATACACATTCACAAGAGACACAACATTTATCCTGGGAAACCCTCTAGGGGAAGAAAACCCAGC
>SNQJ01S0007506.1:127249-138856 GCA_010110895.2 Picea sitchensis | reverse complement strand
ATTTTTGGAAAGAGTTATTCAAGCTACAAGGAACTCAATTGCATCTCAACACATCTTATCATCCCTAGACGGATGGTCAAACGGAAGTTGTCAACAAGTGTTTGGAAACATATTTGAGGTGGTTTGCATCAGAAAAGAAAAATCAGTGGGCTCAATGGTTACCCCTAGCTGAATGGTGGTACAACACTTCATACCATACAGCTACCCGCATGACTCCTTTTGAAGCGGTATATGGACAAAAGCCACCGTCAATTCTCTCATATTTACCAGGTGTCTCGAAGGTCCAGGCGGTTGACCAAACGCTTACAGTTCGAGAAGCTATTCTTCGTACCCTCAAAGAGAATTTGGTCATGGCCCAAAATTGCATGAAGCAACAAGCCAATCAAGGTCGCTTTGAATGTCATTTTGCAAAAGGGGATCAGGTGTTTCTTCGACTGCAACCTTACAAGCAAACTTCCCTCAAGGCTGACCATTGTCAGAAGTTGGTGCCCAAATTTTATGGTCCTTATATAGTTCTCAAGCGTGTGGGAAAGGTGGCCTATCAGTTATCTTTTCCCAATCATTCTAAGCTACAACCTATTTTTCATGTTTCATACTGGAAGAAGGTGATTGGAACTAAGTTCCAAACTCAAACCAACCTTCCTGAGTTGGACAAAGAAGGTTCCATTTGGCTACAGCCACAAGCATTTTTTGACCAACGTGAGCGTCACCTGCATCAGCGAACCATCAAGTAAGTGTTAGTCCAGTGGAAAGATACAACTCTAGAAGATGCCACTTGGCAACTAGCTACCATTCTGCAACAATTTCCACATCTCAAGCCTTGAGGACAAGGTTTTTTTTATTGTAATAGAGCTCTTCTCGACTGGAGGTTTCCCCCTCGAAGAGGCCCATGAACATTTCTCTCAGTAATCGAAGTGTTCTTTCTGGTGTTATTATGTTATCATTTCAGTATTATTATGGTGTTATTATGGTTATATTGTTGTTCATCTGCTATTTCTGGCATTTTATTTTTTTTCTACATACTTTTTATATCTAGAATATCACAGTGTAAAAGTTTACTCATAATCAACACCTTGCTTCTATGCAAATCCCTTTACCATGAGCCTTGCTTTGTGTTTGTCAAGTGAGCCATCTTATCTGTCCTTGTTCTTGAATACCCACTTGCACCCGATTGGTTTGGTTCCAAACAGAGGATCCACCAACTTCCATGTCCCATTCTTGATGAGAGTGTCATATTCCTTTTGCATGGATTATTTCCATTCATCATGAGAAGTGGCTTTTTCAAAGGAATTTGGTTCAAGGCTAGTAGATAAATTCAACTCTCAACCATATGAACCATCCATGTCATCCACATCACCTGAGTTTGAATTATCTACATTACCTCCTTCTTGTCTTGAGGACATTCTGGTTCCTGTCTTTTTGACCTCATTAGGATGAATACTTTAAAGTGTTTTTATGAGCCATTTTGGTGGGACTTTCTAAGATGGTCCAGGTTTCTTAGTTGTTTGAGATGGTGATGATTTCTCCTCCATACTCATCTTTTCAATCCTCTCGATCACATCATCCAAATGAACTTCAAGTTATGATGAAGTGGCATGAACTTATTCATGAGGGGAAGATGGTGCTTCAAAAGATGATTCCAGAGATTGTCCCAAGATAGGGATCCCCCATTCAATCTGTGTAATATCTTCATCAAATTCATGATATGTCTTTACACGAGTGAATCTGCCCAGATGATCACGTTGTCTCTCAATAATTTCATCTTTCTTGGAGGATTCAAGAAATGTCACATCTCTGGAAAGGATGAATTTCTTGTTTGTCTCATCGTAAAGACGATATCCCTTGTTGGTATTTGAGTACCCCAAGAAGATGCACTTCTGACTCCTTACATCAATCTTTCTTCCTTTTTCCTTAGGAATCAAGGCATAAAAGGTGGAGCTAATGACCATGAGATGCTTCACCGAAGGAATGCAGCCATACCACATTTCATAAGGAGTCTTTTTTTTAAGAGCATGATATGGACACCATTTTTTGACATAAACTGCACATAGAAGTGCATCAACCCAAAACATCAATTTAACATTCTTGAAAAACATCATGGAATGAACCGTGTTTAGAAGTGTCATATTCATTTGTTCCACTAAACCATTATGTTGGGGATTGTATGGAATTGTGGTCTGATGTTTGATCCCATGGTGTATCTCATGTTGAAGATGTGTAATATATTCATCAAATTCATGATATGTCTTTACACAAGTGAATCTGCCCAGATGATCAAGTTGTCTCTCAAAAAATTCGTCTTTCTTGGAGGATTCAAGAAATATCACATCTCTGGAAAGGATGAATTTCTTGTTTGTATCATTGTAAAGACGATATCCCTTGGTGGTATTTGAGTACCCCAAGAAGATGCACTTATAACTCCTTGCATCAAGCTTGCTTCGTTTTTCCTTAGGAATCAAGGCATAACAGGTGGAACTAATGACCCTGAGATGCCTCACCGAAGGAATGTGGCCATACCACATAT
Organism: Picea sitchensis; assembly: GCA_010110895.2. Taxonomy (NCBI): domain Eukaryota; kingdom Viridiplantae; phylum Streptophyta; class Pinopsida; order Pinales; family Pinaceae; genus Picea; species Picea sitchensis. The sequence continues at coordinate 136,332 of SNQJ01S0007506.1, read as the reverse complement.
CATAAGGAGTCTTTTTTTTAAGAGCATGATATGGACACATTTTTTTGACATACACTGCACATAGAAGTGCATCAACCCAAAACATCAATTTAACATTCTTGAAAAACATCATGGAATGAACCGTGTTTAGAAGCATCTTATTCATTTGTTCCACTAAACCATTATGTTTGGGATTGTATGGAATTGTGGTTTGATGTTTGATCCCATGTTGGATATCATGTTGAATATGTGTAATATATTCATCAAATTCATGATATGTCTTTACACGAGTGAATCTGCCTAGATGATCAAGTTGTCTCTCAACAAATTTGTCTTTCTTGGAGGATTCAAGAAATATCACATCTCTGGAAAGGATGAATTTCTTGTTTGTCTCATCGTAAAGACGATATCCCTTGGTGGTATTTGAGTACCCCAAGAAGATGAACTTCTGACTCCTTGCATCAAGCTTGCTTTTTTTTCCTTAGGAATCAAGGCATAACAGGTGGAGCTAATGACCCTGAGATGCCTCACCAAAGGAATGCAACCATGCCACATTTCATAAGGAGTCTTGTTTTTAAGAGAATTATATGGACACATTTTTTTGACATAAACTACACATAGAAGTGCATCAACCCAAAACATCAATTTAACATTCTTGAAAAACATCATGGAATGAACTGTGTTTAGAAGCGTCCTATTCATTCGTTCCACTAAACCATTATGTTGGTGATTGTATGGAATTGTGGTTTGATGTTTGATCCCATGTTGGAGAAGGTATCTTTAAAATTCATTAGATGTGTATTCTCTTCCTTTATCAGTGCGAAGAGAGCCAATACGAGACTGAGCTTCCTTTTGAATCCATACATGAAAATTGTTAAATGTTTCAAAACCTTGTGATTTATCTTTCATCAAGTACACCCAACACATCTCGATGTAATCATCAATAAAATACATGATATATTTATTTCCATTTGAATAAGGAACATGCATAGGGTCGTACAAATCAGAATGAATCAATTCAACTTTTCTACATGTTCTAGAAGTATAATCATGGAATGGTTGTTTTCTATGCTTTCCAAGGATAAAAGCATCACATTGTTTCAACTAGGAATAGTAGGCAGACTAGAAACACCATTCTTTMTTAATAAAAGGAGACTTTCATAATTGATATGGCCAAATCTAGCACACCAAAAAAGATTAGCCGACATTATACCTTCACCGTGATCAGAGAGGTATGCAACATTTTTTGTATGGGAAAATGTCTCATTCAACTTCAAYAGTCTTCCATCTTCCATTTCGGTCATAACAAGGATGTTGTCAAAATCCTTTTGCATTTGAACTTTTCCACCGATCATAGGAACAAAGTGGCCTTGCTTTTGGATGTGCACAAGGGACAATGAGCTCCTTTTAAAGTCTGTAATATAGAGCACATTATGAAGAAGAAAATTCGTGAAACTAGACAACTTGAGTCTGATGGTGCCCATTCCCAAGGGTTTGACGCTGGACTTGTCTACAAAATACACTATGCCATATACATTATCATTCAAGTCTTCAAAGAAGTCTCTTCAGAATGTCATGTAGGAGGTTTCTCCTATTTAAGAAGCCATAAATGTTTCCAAGGGGTATATGCATTGTTAAATAAATCTTTTGCTAATTCTATATTGCAGTGAGAAAAATGTAATGGGAAGATTCATGTGGATTGCCTTTTGTTGGTTCTAAAGGTTTACCTTTGTCCTCTTTCTTATTTTGGTTGTCTTCTTTGATCTTATCCCATGGAAATTTGTAGTCATCTACTTCATGTGACCCATTGTTTTTGCAATGGGTACAATGAAGATTGGAACTATCACCTTGATTGTGTCTACCTGGCCCCCCACCTCTGAAACTCTTTCTTCCACATCCATGTCCTCTTCTGATGATTTATCCTATGGAAGAATCATGTTGTTTACTCTTGTCTTTCTAATCAAGGTAAATAGTCTTTCTAGTTGAAGGATTTGACTTATTTCCAAAGGCTTTATCATGTTCAATAACTTTATCCACCAACTCATCAAATGTGATGGATTTCATTTGACCACTTGCTTGTCTTGGTTCAAGGTAGTGAGAATATGTAGGGTAGAGGGCCTTAATGAAGGTCGTGAGAGGGAGATAAATCTTCACTCCAATGGCTTCAATGTCATGCATTATGGTTTTGATTTCTGAAGCTAAATCCATAGGGTCATCATTATTCAACTTTAGGTTGAAGAGCTTCAACATTAGTTGTATGAGTTCTAGTTCAGAATGTGTATCATACAATTCATTCTCTCTTCAAGGTATAATAGGAATCACTAATAAAAGAAATATGATGTCTCACCTCCTCACTTGTTGTCGTAGATATCCCAACATATGTCTTCTAGTCTTTGTCTTCCCATATTTCATGTTCTTTGTTTGAGGTTGGAATGACTGGTATGCTACCAAGTCTTCTACTTAGTCTGCTACTCTTCGATTCTGAGACAATTTCTTCTTCTTCTTCTAATTCTGCATCTTCTTCCTTGATTTTTATACTCTGAGGAACTATTGTTGCTTCACAAATCCCTTTCCATAAGTCATTGAATATTGGTGTGATCTTGATCTTCCTATACCATTCTTTGTAGTTCTCCTTTCTGATCAACACCACACCGACAATGGAGATGAGAGAATGCATTGTATTATGTCTTCACACACATGTTATTGAATGAAAATACAATGAATATGAACTAATAAAAATTGAAATTATCTTTCTAGTACACCAAGAATGCAATTCAATTGTATCAATAATACTATGTTGCTTCGAATCTCAACAAAAATTTATCAAATTCAATAAGCAAAGAAATTATTGGATGCAGTCTGTGATATGCATTTAAACCTTATTGTAGTGAACTAACATATTGGATAAGTGATCCACACCACGATACTTAATAGGTGAGAATAGATATTGTGTGACATGTAATTTTGATTTTCGAAGTTTTATCTAGTCCAATTTGTTGTGCAACTCTCTCCCCATCGTCATCGTATGTACAGAGTTTCGATACAATAGTCGGCCTGTACGTTTCAAATTCTATCAAATCCAAATGAGTGGATAAACTTGGATCATGGTTAGTATATAAAAATGTAGGTCGTGTGAATCAAGATATCAACATTTCGGGCGAGGATAGTCGCGAGTGGAACATAAAAGAATTCTAGCATGGGAATTTTAGTGTAAGAATTCTTTCAAGGAGAGGCAAGTGGACAGTAAATGGTGCATTACTGGATAGCAAATGGTGTGAGAAGGCATTCTAGCATGGGAACTTTTGCAAGGAAAGTGCACCAAACATTAGGCTCCAATAGAAATTAGGGTTTACATAGCCCGAAACCCTAACCCTAAACATATTTTGTGCTCATATAGAGCATTTTCGAGACTAACGTTGCTTGAGCATTTCACTAGGAGGTTGACTAGGGCATGTGGTAAATAGAATGGTGGAAGAGAGGTGACAAATGATAGAATATTTTTCATATGAATTTGTAGAGGGACATAAGAGCGACCAAATAATGAAAAAGAGGCATTTTTTGTTTGTATGGGCAAAAGAAACACCAGAGAAATAATTAATGGATTCAACCGGGCTTTGATACCACTGGCAGGCTGGCAAGAATTGGTAGAAAAGATAACTCCACCCTTGATTCTTATTGCATTAAGATGAATGGTGAATAAATACAAATAAAATGACTGATGTTCTTCCATAACCGAAGACGTTTCCTATCACCTATGACTCTTCATATGTGCATTACTATTACAAAACACAATCTCAAGGATTACATGTCCTACATAAACCTTTTATGAAAAGGGGTCATTCTCTTAAGTGTTTCCTTTATGTTGTTTTGATACATATCTATTATAACCATATTGACCAACATGTATGTTATTGTTGAATGTTGACGGAATTGGTTCTAAGGGGCATAGACTCTTTCTTCTACTATTGTCAAAATGCTTCTCTATAACTTGGTTGCATTGAACATGATTTTTTGCAAACATGTTTTGGGGCATTTCATTAACACTGCTCATATGAACATCATTGATTGATTATCTTACATGTTGGGTATGTTTTATATTATTTGAACGATTAACCCCATGTGTTGTACGTTTAACTTGGCACAATAGGGGGGAGTCACACAAGGGTGGATCCCCCCACAAAAAATAAAAATTTGGTGGTTTTTTGGTTCGTTTTGGGTGGTTTTGGCACACGGTTTTCTGACCCATGGTTTTCTAATTTCAATTAAGAAATTAAGGTTGTAATCTAGTCCAGGTTAATGGATTAGAAATTTTGGATGATGTGGAATCATTATATATTGTATTTGTAAATGGTGAATCTAATACAATGAGAGTTAGGGGTGCATCTCTAAACATTTGTTGGTTTTTCCAGTTAAGGGTTTTCAGGGTAAATTTCTGGGTATTATGTGTGAATGTTATTGTTTTTTGTATGTTTATAAAGAATCTGTATGTGCATTACTATACTATATATGTTTAAAACCTACATTTGGTATCAGATAAGTTATTGGCTTCACTGGAATGCTTTTGTTTCTAATGGTTCAGTTATCTTGGGTCTGTGACAAACCTGGTTTCAGTGGGAGCTCTATGGTGGTGATTCTTGTGGTGAAATAAAATGGCGATCATTTCTAAAATTGAGATCGAGAAATTTAATGGGCAAAGCTTTGACCTTTGGAAGTTGAATATGGAGGTTCTTTTGGGAGAAAAAGAACAATGGGTCGTTATGGATCTTGGTTCTGCATCTACGAGTATGTCGATGAAAGACTAGACGAATTCAGATAGGAAGGAAAAGAGCACAATTTGGTCGTGCCTTTCAGATTCAATGTTACCAAATGTATCAGGAGAAGCTACAACCAAGGCATTGTGGGATACATTCAGGTTTTTGTATCAGTCTAAGTCCCTAGTAAACAAAATTTTCCTTCAAAAGACGTTGTACCTCTTGAGGATAAATGATGGAGACTCGATGATAGAGCATCTAAATGCCTTCAATATAGTGGTAAGTTAGTTGTTGTCTATTGACATTAAAAATTTTGATGAAGATAAGTGCATTATTTTACTATGTTCTTTTCCAGATTCATGGGATAGTTTGGTTGTAACTATTAGGAGTAATGCATCCACTTTAAAATTTGATGATGTGGTTTCATCCTTATTATCGGAAGAAATGAGGAAAAACTTGGATAGTTAGAGAACATATGCCTTATCTATAAGAGGATTTTCCCTGGATAGAAATAAAAATAAATCCTTAAGTGGGAGATGTAAATCTAGAGTAGATCTAAATCTCTGGGAAAATCCTTAAGGAAATGTTGAAAATATGTTAAAATTAGGCATAACAAAAAGGATTGTAGATGTACAAGTGTTGAAAGAGGGAAGGGACATGATGATGTTCCTTCCACAAAAGGGAAGACCTCCTAAGAGGAAGAAGGGAATGTGTACTTGGCTTCTTCAAGCACACATGCAGATCATGATTTATGGTTGATCGATTCATGTGATTTTTTTCATATGACTCCCCATGGGGAGTGGTTTTYTGATTATGAAAAGTATAATGGATGTGACATTTTCCTAGGGGATGAATCGACGACTATAATCATAGAATGAGGAAAATTCAAGTTGCATCTCAAGGATGGAAGGATTAGAACACTCCCTAGGGTCTTACAMATTCCAGAGCTAGCTAGAAACTTGATATATATAAGTAAAATGAGTGATGCAGGTGTACATGCTTTGATTGAAAATGAAACTTGCAAAATTATTTGAGGATCAATGGTGTTGATGAGGGGAGTTCAAAATGGAACTCTATACAAGTTATTAGGAAGCACTATCAGTAATGGGTGTAACAATTCTATTGTTCCTGAGGTGGAAATGAATAATACCAAACCCCTATGGTCTCTGGAGAAAAGACAATGTTGTGAGATCAAAGACTAGGACATATTGGAGAGAAGGGACTTCGAGCACTACAAAATAGAGGTATGATTGAAAGTATGTCCGATTTCACTCTGGATTTTGGTTTATGTGAACATTGCATATATGGTAAACAAAATCGGGTAAGATTCTCATATTATTCTATAAGAGCAAAGGAAATATTAGACTTAGTACACAATGATGTGTTTAGACCTTTGCTTGTACCATCACTAGGTACATATGTGTACTATGTTTCATTGATTGATGATTTCTCGAGAAATACATGGATTTACTTCCTCGTAAAGAAATATGAGGTCTTTGGTAAATTTAAAGAGCTTAAGGCTCTTGTGGAGAATCAAACAGAGAAGAAAATAAATGTATTAAGGATAGACAATGGTGGAGAGTTATACGAGAATGAATTTGAGGAATTATGTAAGAAGTGTGGTGTAGCAAGCTAGAATACTACTCCACACACACCTCAACAATATGGGATTGAAGAAAGGGTGAATAGTATGTTGATGGAAAAAGAAAGGAAAATGCTTAGTGGTGTCGAGTTAGCACATGAATTCTGGGTAGAGGCAGTGGGTATTGCATGTTATCTGGTAGATAGATCACCCTCATTAGCATTGGTGGAAAAAAATAAACACGAGGCGTGCACTGGTAAGAAACCCTCTCTTGAACATCTTAGAGTGTTTGATTGTGATGCTTATTTACATGTTCCAAAGGAAAATAGGATTAAGTTGAATAATAAAGATGAAAAGTGTATCTTTGTTGGTTATAAATATGGTATAAAAGGGTATAAACTTTGGAACCCGGAAACTAAGAAGGTTGTATACAATCATGATGTTGTCTGTAGAGAGGTTAAAGATGCTCCCAAAAAGGAAGTCCCACCAAAATAAAAATAATGAGAGACAATAGAGTTTGATTTGGAGAGTGAAGAATCTGACTCAATAGAAGAACATGAATTAGAAGAAGAAGAACCTCATACTCTAGTGTTGAGGAGATCAGTCCAGGAAAGAAATCAGAAAGGTATAATCCATATGATTTTCGTTCTAGTTTTTCTTTGTCTATTAATAATGATGATCCCATAATTTCTAGGGAGTAGTGGATTTATAGGATAATAAACTCTAGAAGAAGGCCATGGTTGAGGAAATGGMAACCTTGGATAAAAATAAGGTTTTGGATCTAGTTGATTTGTCGGTTGGATGAAATCTTGTTGGTAGCAAATGGGTGTTTTAGAAGAAGTTGAATATAGAAGGTAAAGTGGAGAATTATAAAGCTCATCTAGTAGCAAAGGGATATTCCTAGGTAGAGGGAATTGATTTTGGTGACACATTTTCTACTATTGCAAAATTGGTTTCTATTAGATTTCCTTTGTCTATTGTTGTTACTTTTGATCTTGAAGTAGAATAGATGGATGCAAAGACAACATTCCTACATGGGGATCTTGAAGAAGAAATCTACATGACACATCCAGAAGGTTTTGCAGTGAAGGGTAAGAAAGAGTTGGTTTGCAAGCTTAAAAATTCCTTGTATGGGTTAAAACAATCTCCAAGGATGTGGTATCAAAAGTTTGATACTTATATTTTGGGACTTGGTTTCCCGGGGAGAAAAGTTGATCACAATGTGTATTTCAAATTATTTTGTGATCATTCTATTTATGTGGTTCTATAGGTTGTTGATAAGAAACAACAAGGAAATCATCAAGGAAGTAGAAACTTAGTTATCTTCTAAGTTTGATATGAAATATATTGGTGCTACAAATTGTATTATGGGAATGGAAATTGAAAGAGATCGAGAAAATAGGAAACTCTGGTTGAATCAAAGGAAATGTGTTGAGACAATATTGCATAGGTTTAATATGCAGGAATGTAAATCGGTCAAGATCCCTATTCCTATAGGTGTGAAGTTATATGTAGATCAGTGTCCCAAGACATAGGAAGAGGAAGAGTGAATGTATCATGTTTCATTTTTTTTTCATGTGGCCCATGACACCAGATATCGGTGCTCGCTACATCCACTGAAACTACCCTCGAAATCCACGAGAGAACATAGGGAGGTCGAGTATTTTCAAAATATTGGGGGTTCAACAATAAGAGCATCTCATAGACCCATTTTAAGGGCACAACATGTCACTCACAAGGAATTGAACCTGGGTAGGGAGGGTAACAATCATTCCTCCCAACCACCTAAGCTACATCCAATGGACACTCTCGTGTTACTTATGCTAGTGTTGTTGGAAATTTGATGCATGCAATTGTCTATACTAGGCCGGAAACTGCACATTCAGTGGGAGTTTTGAGCATGTATATGGCAAAACCAGGGAAGGAGCATTGGACAACTATAAAGATGGTTTTTAGGTATTTGTGTGGCACTACAAATTATGGAATTTGATACCAAGGAAGACCTGGCACAGATAGAGTGTTGGAAATACATGGATTTGTTAACGTAGACACATAGTTTAGGTGGTTTTGGCACACAGTTTTCTAATTCTGGTTAAGGAATTAAGGTTACATAGTCTAATCCAGCTCAATGAATTAGGGCTTTTGAATGTTGCATAATCATTATATATTGTATTTGTAAATGGTGAAGTTAATATAATGACGGTTAGAGGTGTGGCTCTAAACATTTGCTAGTTTTCTCGATTAAGGGTTTCCAGGTAAATTTCTAAATACTATGTGTAAACGCTATTGTTTTCTTTTATATATATATATATATAAAGAATCTATATGTGCATTGCTATATTGTAAAGTTTTAAAACCTACATTATGAACATCCTTTGTATTGCATCATTTAGAGAAGTGGAAACATGCTAACCATTTGTTGGTATTGAATTTTGAAAGCCATAATTTCAACTTGTTTATTGTTGCTCTACCTCCATATTAGTGTCCTGAAAATTAAATACATTTATCATGGAAATGAATAGAAAAATACATAGAAACATTATATAAACACATTTTTTTCCATTTGAATTAATTATGATATTTGGTTATGGATCAACTAAATAAAAAATTTATTGCACCAAGGAAAATAGTTCTTAGGACATTGTTATTGGGTATACTATTCATGTTCTCTTTTTTTCAGTGCTTTCTTCTTTATTTATTAGTACTAAATTTCCTTCACTAAATGACCCATTTGTAGAAAAGTTACCATTAGTACCCTAAAAATAAAAATA
>SNQJ01S0007506.1:91862-115835 GCA_010110895.2 Picea sitchensis | reverse complement strand
CCTCCTCCATTAGGCTTGGAGAATCAGAATTGGCGTTACTTTGCATCAGATTTTGGTCAGATCCCATCCTTGATGGTTCAGAGTTCAGGAGGTAAGGTGTGCGACTAATGCCTGCCACCACATTTCATTTCTGTAAGAAGGGGAGGCTCCACCTCCAACGGTGGCCACCATCAAGAGAAAGGGGGTAAAGACCTTGGTTTCAGATTGCATGTTTGAGAGTTCTTTTTAGGTTCATCCATATATCCAATGAGGGGTTTCTATACTTCTAAAATGTTAACTATGTGAAAGTTAATAATTATTTAGATATAATAATAATAACCAATTTCACAAAAATGACCCATTTTAATTTTAATTGTATTAAAAAATATCAATAAAAAGTTAATATAAATTTAATGAAATTTATGTTTTATTTTTTTATTTTTATTTTAAATTAAATCTAATAAAATATGTGTTTTAATTTTTTTTAAGAAATAAATATAAATTTAATAAAATATATGCTCAATCTTTTATTGGAAAAATAAAAAATAATTCATGTGCTCTAGTTGTGATGCTATCTTCATGTGCTCTAGTTGTGATGCTATGTAGGTAACATTTCTGCATAATTCTTTTTCAAACCTACATGGCAATGTTTCAATGTTTGTTACAAATTCTAACCACTTTAATGTAACTCATCGTAACTCATTCTAATCATAACCAAATTTTAACTTGTAACACAAACTAAATACTTTAACAAACTTTGAAGTGAATTCCAAAAATTGCATTGTAACTCAAACTCATTCTAATTGTAACCAAATTTTAACTTGTAACACATACTAAATACTTTAACAAACTTTAGAGTAAACTCCAAAAAAAATTGCAACCAAGCATTGAAGTTGAATAAAGTTAAAGTAAGTGATTATCAAAACTAACAGTAAAGGTCTCCTAGTTTGGTTTCCTTTTAGAGAGATCAGGATCTCCATTTTGTATCTTTCTACAAATAATATAAATCTCTACAGTGACTAAAAAAAAAAATCCTTCAAAATTAAATATTCTCTTTACATACTAAGTGTTAGCAAAAACTGTAGTAAATGTTCACTATTATAATACACTTATTTATTTATTTTTCAGCATTATCATTTTATCCTTTGTTTATTTTGGTATTTAATTGATTCTTACAAAAACTCATTTTTGTTAATATTTTTTTAAATGTGTTTTAATGTTAGGATTGTACTTAATTTCGACATAATTGTATGTCTTGTTTTTTATTTTTCCTTTTTTTTATATTTTGTTTTACATGTTATGTATATATTTTATTAAAAATAGAAATATAATATATATATATATATATATGTGTGTGTGTGTGTGAGAGTGATGTGTTCCATGTTAATTTATTACTCTTATTATAAATTTAGAAATTCAAAATATGACCTAGTGATATATCAATTATTCTATGGTTTCAATTAGAAAGTGATAAGATAATTATGATTTTGCTCATAACTTATACAGTTTGAGTGGGTCTAACTGTTAAGAACATGTGTTTCTTTTTAAGAAGTCATAAGTTCAAATTCAAAGGAGGTCAAATCACTGGACTAAGAGGAGTCGCATTTCTAAAGATTCAACTAGTTTTACAGGAATTTTTGATAACATCAATCTCACTCACTTATTTAATACACCTACATACATTTGAATTCTAAAACTTCTGCTAACAGTAATATTTTCCACACATAAACATCAATCTCATACACTTGTTGGACACACCTACCTACATTTCAGTTGTAAGACTTCTGCGATCATTAGTATTTTGGTGGTATTCTTCTGGATTCATCCCCAACAGTTTACAGACAAGGATGAAAGCGAGGGTCCAAAGCAGGACGTAAATTTAAAGACAAGCTCTGGTCAAAATAAAATGTTAAAAAGGATGAAAACGACGGTCCAAAGCAGGACGTAAACTTACAGAAAGCCCAGAAAGAAAAGCTAGGGTCCATAGGGAAATGTTGTGAGAATCAATCGTGGGCCAGTTCTAGTAAACCTACTGCTTCACCGACTGAAGCCACAGAATTTTGGTGGCAAACTTGAAAACACAACAGGTTGACGGTGCCAATACGGCAGCTCGGACGGAATCCAACACACAGTTTTATGAAAACGACAACAGTAAACGATAAGCACAGGCTGTAAATACCTGTGCTCGGTATTCACCTCATTGAATTTCGAGTCGAAGTCTCAGAAAACTGTGCGGTCACTGAACATTAATTGGCCCCCATATATATAGACTGTTCTTCAACACCTGCAACCAGCAGCAGCTGACTTCTGATCGCTCTGTATTGTAAGTACAGCACGGCAAAGCTATGTTCGACTTCAAGACAAAGAAGAGGATACCTACTTTAACATGCCCGACAGATTCTCACACTTTAACAGGCCCTCACATGACTGCAACTCTTCATGTGCTTCTTCCCATCGTGACAATGTACTGCTGTGAAATTTGAATAGCTTCCAAATAAAATAAATCTGTAGTCAAAGCACTGTCTTTCCAGCTACACAGTTACAAATCTCATATGAAAATCTCATATGAATTGGACAAAAATTTTAGGTCAGATCAAATTTTGTGTATGGTGGAATGATGTCTAAATTTTTGTCCAATTCTGAATGGATCCCATCATAAAAAAAAATTAATTAGAGTTTGTGTTGCGGGAATCCAACAACTATGGGAAAGTTTGCTCGATATACTCAAAGGATTAAGACTCTGTAAGTCCCGTTCTGGTTGATCTGCCAATTCCAGTTTTGTTATGTTCTCTCATGCTCCGAGTGAATTGCCATGATGGTGCATGTGGACTTCTCCATGAAATGAATCAGTAAAGCCAGATGGCCACCCAATGTGTTAATGAAGGTTTGCCTGTAATTGGATTTTCTTGACAGATTTCTATTCCCTGCTGGACAAGTACTGGAATTTCTTTGTTGTGACAGATCTCTATTCCCTGCTGGACAAGTACTGTAATTTTTTTGGAGTAGGCAATTTCTTTGGAGTAGGTTAACTTAGGAGTAATCTTCCCTTTTGAATTTTGTTTTTCAGAATTAGTTTGAATTTTGCATGGATCAAAGTTTCAAAATCTTATTTTAGGGGTTTGGCTCCATTTTAAACCAATTCAAATACTCAGAAAATTGATCAAAATTCTGAATTGGCCAAAAATTTAAAAACTAATGAAATAAGCGCCTGCAAAAAAAAATAACTTAAGAAAAAAAATTGCTCAATAAATAACCCCACTCCAATTTTTTTGTTTTACTTCATTTTTTTTTTTTGGTACGGACTATGTTTGGATATGAAATTTGACCAGAGACAGTCTGTGTTTTGTTTTGTAAATTATTAATGCCCCATGGATATGAGATTTGACCAGAGACAGTCTGTGTTTTGTTTTGTAAATTATTAATGCCCCACAGTTGGATACAATATGGCTTTGCCTGCCAGGCTGCCATTTTCTTCCTTTGGACTTTCATGAGCCTGCCGAGTACTATTATTCTACAGGTAAGAGAGAGAAATTGCTCTGCATAGAGAGGACAGACAGTGGTGGGTATTGGAGATTTAGATTCCATTGTTGATTGGCTCAATGGTGGTGGAATGCAAAACGTATTTAGATTTTGACCATTGTACCTGAATTTTGAAAAATTCAGGAATGGTTCAGCTCCACTTTGATAATACTATATTTAGTCGTCACTCGATGAACCGAATTTTGAATTTGTATGAAAGCTACTAAGTAAGGCCGTAGGGTAACCGTTTTAAGTTTTTTTTGTTTTTTAGATGAGATATTATAAGTTTAATTTTGTCTGAAATACTGTCAGAATTTGTTGGATTTGGAGATTTGAGTGGTTAATTATGTGTAATTAGAGTGCTTTAGGGTTTTTCAGCATGCTAAATTCAATTTTGAATTCACAAATGTAATTTATGTTTAAAACACTGTCAGAATTTGTTGGATTTGAATATTTGAGTGGTTAATTCTGTGTAATTGAGTGTTCTAGGGTTATTTCAGCATGCTAAATCCATTTTTGAATTCGCAAATACAATTTAAATAATAGAAAATTGTGATTTTGTGCAGATTTATGTAATCTGATTACAGAGAAAAAGCCCAGAACAGTGAGACAACACTTTAAGTAACCAAATACGCTTTAAGTAACCAAATAACTAGATAAACCAAATTTTGAATTTGCATGAAAGCTGTTAAGTAACCCAACACTATTAACAACCAAATCTAGCTTTACATTTTTTCAATAAAAATTAATATTTTTAAATAAAAAAGTTTTTGATCAACTAAGATCTCATTAAAATTGTTTTTGATTAATTAAGATCTGTTTTTTTTTAATATAAGGAAATAGTTTAACTGTTCAAGATTTAGAGGTCTCTTTTAAGAGTGAAAGTTTACCCTTTTATAAACCATCAACTGATTAATTCATTTTAAGTGGCATGGTTTTCTTTGAATAATGGTGATGAGTCAACCCAAATAACATATAGGAGTCATTGATAACTATCCTCACTATGTTTCATATCACATACTTTTATGTTTTCAATATAAATTAATAATAACTTTTGATATTTGTATGGTTTGTGTTTGCTTTTCAATTTGAGTGTTTTAGAAGGTAAATGAAAATTAAGATATTTTAGGAGGTGATTAACCTTAATCTAGAAAATCGAAAGTATTTCTATGTTCTAACTAGCATAAAGAAGAAAATCAATATTGTTAAAATAAGAACAAAATCTCAGTGACTAAACAATGAAACTAGACATTAGACAATTTCTAAAACATAGTAGGTAACCTTTCTAACCTTTTAACTTATCAAAACATTTATAAATTATATATCATTTTATAAATATTAAAATTTTCTTAAGTTATTACTAAAAACTTGTTTATGTTTATTTTACTAACTCTCGGGTGTCTTTGAACTCTGTATATTTAAACTCTGCCTCGAACTCTATGTATTTAAACTGTGCCTCTGAACTTGGTACATTGTGGCACTATAGTACATTGAGCACCTTGGCCTGCATGTATTTAAGTAAATCTGGTTAGAGTCACTTGTTACTTTAGATTAAGTTTAATTTAAAATATATTTATAATTTAGTAACTTGTAAAAATTAAAGAGATTTAAAAATAAATAAAATTTAATTTTTTATTATAAAATAAATAAATTATTTTTTGTTAATTTTTTAAAAGTTTAATAAGTAAAAGTTCATTTTACAAATAATAATTATTATCATTATTATCAATTAAAAAATATTTATCCATTTTTCAAGTCAATCCAAAATAACAATTGTTACTTATTTTTTTCTTCTTTTCAATATGGGCACTCCACCACTTCAAACCTCATTTTCTCAAGGGGGCTAAAGTCACCCTAGAGAGTCTTTACAAATATATAGAATCAATAGAAAAGCATAGAAAAGAGAGAGAATCCAAACTTCAAATAGAGTTAGAATCATTAGAAAAAAGAGTGAATAAAGAGATGAAAAAATCCAAATGGGAGTTAGAGCCCAGTAGCGATAAAAATTAGAATATTTGAAGATACAATTCAAACACATATAAATGATAAATTGTTATGGTTCAAGAGTAAATTGCAGACAATAGAGGCTAGAATACAATAAATGGAAAAACATAAAACAATCAACGAATACAATAAATGGAAAAACATAAACAATCAACCTAAAAAGGAGAGGTTGAAGAAAATCGCAACTTTAGAGATAGGATTAAAGAGATAGAAGAAAAACTAACCAACAATTTGGCCCTAAGTAGTTTGGAAAAAAAATTGGATATCAAACTCATCAAAGAGAAAATGAATAAGATAATCGAATTGGATCATGAGCATAATAAAAGAGCCTTGAACCTCGTAATTTTTGGTATAAAAGAACAACAAGAGGAGGATACCCTAGCAATAGTAAAAGAATAACTAAAAAATAAATCACAAATTGAAACAACTTACCTCATAAAACCAAAGAGGCTAGGAAAAATAATTGAACATAAAGATAGGTTGATCACTATCAAAGTAAGTTGTAATGACCATAAATATAGCATACTCGGTAAATCTTTCAGCTTAAAAGGGTTAGTGATATTTATAAATGAAGACCTCATTCCTTAAGACCAAACTAAATTAAGGAAGGAATTTCAAAAGGTAAAAGAAGCCAAAAAAGAAGGAAAATGGACAATAATTAGAAATAAAAAAACTATTGTTAGGGATAGACACCATAAGGATAATAATAAATAGGATTTTGGGACACTCGGGATCATCTTTTGGAACTGTCGTAGCTTTCCATGGTGCAAAGAACCTATGTTAAGTTGGATGCCAAGTGATATTGATATTATTTGTCTAGTTGAAAAATGGGAGCATGAAGAGTCTAGAGTCCCTAACATAGAAGGATTTGTCTTGTGGTTGGCATGGAACAAAAAATCATATTGTAGAGGGATATGAGGCATAACCTATTATATTAGAAAGAACATTTCTCCTTACATTCAAATTCATAAGATCGACCCTCTCAATCAATACATTTGGATAGAAATTTCAGACATCAATGCTAAGAAGATGTATATAGAAATTTGCTATTTTGCACCTATTAATTCTACTTTTTATAAGAAAAACATTATAGATATAAATTGTTCCTATAATACTTTAGAACACGATATTTACTGTTTGAGAAATGAAGATAATATTCTCCTGCTAGAATACTTTAATGCTAGAGCTGGAACTAATCAAGTTATTCCTTTAATCAATGATTCCAACCATAATCTTTTATGGCTAGATGAGGACCTTTTTTTAGCTAATAGCTACAAAAGAAGCTATGAATATTTAACTAAGAATGTGTTTGGAACTGAGCTAGTCAATCTCTGCAGTTTTCAAGACCTTATAATTTGCAATGGAGTAATGAAGTGGTCAAACTTCAACCAAATGACTTGTTTTCATGGTCTAGGTAGTAGTGTCATGGATTATGTGATATTTGTTATCTCCATTTCCAACCAAATAGTAACTTTTGACCTTTTAAATGACCATGAACCCGACTCTAATCATAGACCTTTAACCCTAACTCTAAACTTTGTCATGCATAGGAACATCATTGAAGAAAATTCTAATAATAAAAGACAATTGTTTTTTGACAAAAGTAAAGTTGATATTTTCTTAAACGATATAAATAGTGAATTACATCTCCTAACTTATAAGGACAACATTGAAGACCTCTATCATAATTTTACAACTACCATTTCCACTTCTATTAACAAGTTCTCTTTCAAGGTGTCTTGTAAAAACAAGAATAGAACTGGTATGATAAAGAATGTAAAATTGTTGGGAAAACTATAATGGATTTTTCAAATGAGTCATTCAAACTCGATAAGATCAATACATACAAATCCCTAATTAATAGTAGAAAAATGTTATAAATAAAAGGAAAGAACATATTTTACACCTATCTAAGTTTGATCCTAAGAAGTTATGGAGACAAATTCTAATTCAAAATACTAAAGAAAATAATATGATTCCCTTAAGGGACTATAATTTGCTATATAGAAAAATTTAGGAATGGTTCAGCTCCACTTTGATAATACTATATTTAGTCGTCTCTCCGTAGACTCGATGAACCGAATTTTGAATTTGTATGAAAGCTACTAAGTAACTAAGTAAATCCATTTTTGAATTCACAAATGCAATTTAAATAATAGAAAATTGTGATTTTGTGCAGATTTATGTAGTTTGATTCTAGCGAAAAGGTTCAAAACCTAGAACAGTTAGACAACACCTTAAGTAACCAAATAACTAGATGAACCAAATTTTGAATTTGCATGAAAGTTGTTAAGTAACCCAATCCTTTTAACAACCAAGTCTGGTTGTACATGTTTGATTTTTTCAATAAAAATTAATGTTTTTAAATAATAATAAAAAATTGATTAACTAAGATCTCATTAAAATTGTTTTTGATTAATTAAGATCTGTTTTTCTTAATATAAGGAAATAGTTTAATTGTTAAGATTTAGAGGTCTCTATTAAGATTGAGAGTTTACCCTTTTATAAACCATCAACTGATTAATTCATTTTAAGTGGCACCATTTTCCTTGAATAATGGTGATGAGTCAACCCAAATAATATATAGTAGCCATTGATAACTATCCTCACTATGTTTCATATCACATTCTTTCATGTTTTCAATATAAATTAATAATAACTTTTGATATTTGTATGGCTTGTGTTTGCTTTTCAAATTGAGTGGCTTAGAAGGTAAATGAAAATTAAGATACTTTAGGAGGTGATTAACCCTAATCTAGAAAATCAAAAGTATTTTTATGTTCTAACTAGCATAAAGAAGAATATCAATATTGCTAAAATAAGAACAAAGTCGCCTTGGCTGGCATGTGCTTAAGTAAATCGGGCTAGAGTCAGTTGTTACTTTGATTCAAGTTTAATTTAAAATATATTTATAATTTAGGAACGTGTGAAAATTAAAGAGATTTAAAAATAAACAAAATTTATTTTTTTATTATAAAACAAAATATTAAAATAAATAAATTAGTTTTTGTTAAGTTTTTAAAAGTTTAATAAGTAAAAGTTGATTTTAGAAATAATAATTATTATCATTATTATCAATTAAAAAATTATTTTCCATTTTTAAAGTCAATCCAAAATAACAATTGTTACTTATTTTTTCTTCTTTTCAATGTGAGCACTCCACCACTTCCAAAACCTCATCCTTTGAGGGGGGTCCCTAAAGTCACCCTATAGAGTCTTTATAAATATATAGAATCATTAGAAAAAATGAGAGAAGAAAGATATGTAAAACTCCAAATAGAGTTAGAATCATTAGAAAAAATGAGTGAAGAAAGAAAAGTAAAACTCCAAATAGACTTAGAATCATTAGAATAAATGAGTGAAGAAAGAAAAATAAATTTCCAAATAGAGTTAGAGGCAATGCTTGATAAAACATCTAGACTCTTCAAAGAGATTGTTCAAACACAGAGAGAGGATAGATTGATAGGGTTCAAGAATTAATTGCAGATAATAGAGGTGTGAAATTTGAATAGCTTCCAAATAAAATAATTGTGTAGTCAAACCACTATCTTTCCAGCTACACAGTTACAAATCTCATATGAATTGGACAAAAATTTTAGGTAGGATCATATTTTTTGTATGGTGGAAGGATGTCTAATTTTTTGTCAAATTCTGAATGGATCCCATCATAAAAAATAAAAAATTAGAGTGTCTGGAGTTCTTGTGTTGTGGGATTCCAACAACTATGGGAAAGTTTGCTCGACATACTCAACGGATTAAGACTCTGTACGTCTCGTTCTGGTTGATCTGGCCAATGCCAGTTTTGTTATGTTCTCTTATGCTCAGAGTGAATTGCCATGATGGTGTATGTGGACTTCTCCATGAAATGAATTAGTAAATTCGGATGGCCAGCCAATGTGTTAATTAAAGTTTGCTTGTAATTGGAATTTCTTTGTTGTGACATATCTTTATTCTCTATTGGACAAGTATTGTAATTTTTTTGGAGTAGGTTAACTCGGGAGAAATCTTCCCTTCTGAGTTTCGTTTTTCAGTGTTAGTTTGAGTTTCACATGGATCAAAGTTTCATGCATTTCAGAATCTTTTCCCATGGGTTTCACCCCATTTTAAACCAACCCAGATCCTCAGAAAATAGATCAAAGTTCTAGATTGGCCAAAAATTTAAAAACTAGCGGGTTCTAAACCAACCCACATGCTTAGAAAATCGATCAGAGTTCTAGATTGGTCGAAAATTTAAAAACTAGTAGGTTCTAAACCAACTCAGATGCTCAAAAAATCGATCAGAGTTCTAGATTGGCCAAAAATTTAAAAACTAGCCGCCAAAGAACCTGCTGGAAAGATAACTCGGGAGATTCCTCCCAAATTAACCCACTCCAATTTCTTTTGCTTCAAATTTCTTTTTTTTGGTGGGGGGGGTACGGACGATGTTTGGATATGAGATTTGATGAGAGACAGTCTGTGTTTTGTTTTGTAAATTATTAATGCCCCACAGTTGGATACAATATGGCTTTGCCTGCCAGACTTCCATTTTCTTCCTTTGGACTTTCATGAGCCTGTTGAGTACTATTATTCTACAGGTAAGAGAGAGAAATTGCTCTGCATAGAGAGGACCGACAATGGTGGGTATTGGAGATTTAGATTCCAGCTGCAAAACGTATTTAGATTTTGACCATTGTACCTGAATTTGAAAAAATCAGGGATGGTTCATCTCCACTTTGATAATACTATATTTGGTTGTCTCTCTGTAGACTCGATGAACCGAATTTTGAATTCGTATGAAAGCTACTAAGTAACACTGTAGGGTAACCGTTTTAAGTTTTTTTCTTTTTTCCACCTGATATTTTATGTTTAATTTTGTCTGAAAGTTTGTCAAAATTTGTTGGATTTGGAGATTTGAGTGGTTAATTTTGTATAATTTGCGTGTTCCAGGGTTTTTCAGCAAGCCAAATCCATTTTTGAATTCACAAATTCAATTTAAATAATAGAAAATTATGATTTTGTGAAGATTTATGTAGTAAGATTACGGGGAAAAGACCCAAAACCTAAAACAGTTAGACAACGCCTTAAGTAACCAAATAACTAGATGAACCAAATTTTGAATTTGCATGAAAATTGTTAAGTAACCCAATCCTATTAACAACCAAGTCTAGTTGTACATGTTTGATTATTTCAATAAAAATTAATATTTTTAAATAAAAAAGTTTTTGATGAACTAAGATCTCATTAAAATTGTTTTTGATTAATTAAGATATCATTTTTATTAATATAAGAAAATAGTTTAACTGCTCAATATTTAGAGGTCTCTATTAAGAGTTAAAGTTTACCCTTTTATAAACCATCAACTGATTAATTCATTTAAGTGGTATGGTTTTCCTTGAATAATGGTGATGAGTCAACCCAAATAACATATAGTAGTTATTGATAACTATCCTCACTATGTTTCATATCACATACTTTCATGTTTTAAATATAAATTAATAATAACTTTTGATATTTGTATGGCTTTTGATTTTCAATTTGAGTGTCTTAGAAGGTAAATGAAAATTAAGATACTTTAGGAGGTGATTAACCCTAATCTAGAAAATCAAAAGTATTTCTATGTTCTAACTAGCATAAAGAAGAAAATCAATATTGCTAAAATAAGAACAAAGTCTCATTCACTAAGTAATGAAACTAGACATTAGACAATTTTTTAAGTTATTACTAAAAACTTGTTTATGTTTATTTTACTAACTCTAGGGTCTTTGAACTTTGTGTATTTAAACTCTGCCTCTAAACTTTGTCGGTGATACATTGTGGCTCTATAGTTCTAGCTTCTTCAACACATTGAGCACCTTGGCCAACATGTACTTAAGTAAATAAATCAGGCTAGAGTCAGTTGTTACTTTTATTCAAGTTTAATTTAAAATATATTTATAATTTAGTAACTTGTGAAAATTAAAGAGATTTAAAAATAAATAAAATTTAATTTTTTATTATAAAATAAAATATTAAAATAAATAAATTATTTTTTGTTAAATTTTTAAAAGTTTAATAAGTAAAAGTTGATTTTAGAAATAATAATTATTATTATTATTATCAATTAAAAAAATATTTTTCATTTTTAAAGTCAATCCAAAATAACAATTGTTAGTTATTTTTTCTTCTTTTCAATATGAGCACTCCACCACTTCCAAAACCTCATCCTCTCAGGCCCCCCCTAAAGAGAGTCTTTACAAATATATAGAATCATTAGAAAAAATGAGAAAAGAAAGATATGTAAAACTCCAAATAGAGTTAGAATCATTAGAAAAAAGGAGTGAAGAAAGAAAAGTGAAACTCCAAATAGAGTTAGAGGCAATGCTTGATAAAAAATCTAGACTCTTCGAAGATACGATTCAAACACAGATAGAGGATAGATTGGTAGGGTTCAAGAATCAATTACGGACAATAGAGGCTAGAATACAAGAAATGGAAAAACATAAACAATCAATCTAAAAAGGAGAGGTTGAAGAAAATTGCAACTTTAGAGATAGGATTAAAGAGATAGAAGAAAAACTAACTAACAATTTGGCCCTAAGTAGTTTAGAAAAAAAAATGGATATCAAACCCATCAAAGAGGAAATGAATAAGCTAATCGAATTGGATCATGAGTGTAATAAAAGATCCTTGAACCTCATATTTTTTGGTATAAAAGAACAACAAGAGGAGGATACGTTAGCAATAGTAAAAGAATAACTAAAAAATAAATCACAAATTGAAACAACTTAGCTCATAAAACCAAAGAGGCTAGGAAAAATAAATGAACATAAAGATAGGTTGATCTGTGTCAAAGTAAGTCGTATTGACCATAAATATAGCATACTCAGTAAATCTTCGAGCTTAAAAGGGTCAGTGATATTTATAAATGAAGACGTCATTCCTAAAGACCAAACTAAATTAAGTAAGGAAGTTCAAAAGGTAAAAGAAGCCAGAAAAGTAGGAAAATGGACAATAATTAGAAATCGAAAAACTATTGTTAGGGATAGAGACCATAAGGATAATAATAAATAGGATTTTGGGACACGCGAGATCATTTTTTGGAACTGTCGTAGCTTTCCATGGTGTAAAGAACCTATGTTAAGTTGGATACCAAGTGATATTGATATTATTTGTCTAGTTGAAACATGGGAGCATGAAGAGTCTAGAGTCCCTAACATAGAAAGATTTGTCTTGTAGTCGGCATGGAACAAAAAATCATATTGTAGAGGGATATGAGGCATAACCTATTATATTAGAAAGAACATTTCTCCTTACATTCAAATTCATAAGATCGACCCTCTCAATCAGTACATTTGGATAGAAATTCCAGACATCAATGCTAAGAAGATGTATATAGAAATTTGTTATTTTGCACCTATTAATTCAACTTTTTATAAGAAAAACAATATAGATATAAATTGTTCCTATAATACTTTAGAACATAATATTTACACTTTGAGAAATGAAGATAATATTCTCCTGCTAGGATACTTTAATGCTAGAGCTACAACTAATCAAGTTATTTTTTTAAGCAATGACTCCAACCATGATCTTTTATGGCTAGATAAGGACCTTGTTTTAGATAATAGCTACAAAAGAAGCTATGAAGACTTAACTAAGAATTTGTTTGTAACTGAGCTAGTCAAGCTCTGCAGTTCTCAAGACCTTATAATTTGCAATGGAGTAATGAAGTGGTCAAACACCAACCAGATCACTTGTTTTCATGGTCTAGGTAGTAGTTTCGTGGATTATGTGATATCTGATATCTCCATTTCCAACCAAATAGTAACTTTTGACCTTTTAAATGGCCATGAATCTAACTCTAACCATAGATCTTTAACCCTAACTCTAAACTTTTCCATGCATAGGAACACCATTGAAGAAAATTCTAATAATAAAAGACAATTGTTTTTTGACAAAAGTAAAGTTGATATTTTCTTAAACGATTTAAATAGTGAATTACATCTCCTAACTTATAAGTACAACATTGAATACCTCTATCATAATTTTACAACTACCCTTTCCACTTCTATTAACAAGTTCTCTTTCAAGGTGTCCTGTAAAAAGAAGAATAGAACTGGTATGATAAAGAATGTAAAATTGTTAGGAAAACTATAAGTGATTTTTCAAATGAGTCATTCAAACTCGATAAGATCAATACATACAAATCCCTAATTAATAGTAGAAAAATGTACTATATAAACAGAAGGAAAGAACATATTTTACACCTATCTAAGCTTGATCCTAAGAAGTTATGGAGACAAATTTTAATTCAAAATACTAAAGAAAATAATACGATTCCCTTAAGGGACTATAATTCCTACCTTAAAAGTCTTTACGAGTTCCTTAATTCCATGAACACCATTCTTATTGTTCCTACAAAGGATGAAGTTTTTTCTTTGGATGCCATAGACTTCAGGGCTAAGTAGATTGCAAATGAGAAAGCTAAGGACATTGAAGGATACCAAGATGAAATTTTTAAAATCGAAGGGCCTATCGTCATCCCTCACATACACAATCTCTTCAATTTAGCAGTCAAGCGAGGCTTCCCTAAACCCTAGACATGAAGCCTAATTGTACCTATTTTTAAAAATGGGGATAGAAACATTCCCTCTAAATATAAAACTATTATGATTAGCCCGATTTTAGCCAAGCTATACAAAATTATTTTGGAAAAAAAGATTATCCTTTGGCTAGAAAGTCACGGTAAAAGAGATAAAGGACAGGTTGGATTTAGAATATATCATTCAACTGTGGACCATCTTGTTACCCTTAGGATCATTGCAGAGGATTTTCGAAATACTAAAACCAATATTTTGTGTAGTCTTGTTGACTTTAGAAAATCTTTTGACACAGTGCCCAAGAAAAACCTTTGGGATAGGTTGGAAGAGATTAAAGTGCCTTTAAGGTTGAGGGTTGTTGCTATAAGGTTGTATGCAAACGTTATTTCCAAGTTTAAGAAAACTGAGGTTTGGTCGAAATAAATTAACTGCAATATTGGAGTCAAGCAAGATTGTCCCATGTCCCCTACCCTTTTTGGCATATACATTGACAAGTTAGAAGAGTGTTTAGAAGGAGGAGGTTGTGTCAGCCCAACTCTCACTGGTATAGTCATAAATATTCTTCTTTATGCTGATGATATCGTTCTTATGTCAACGAGTCCCCACGATCTTGGAGAGAAACTAAGAATCCTCAAGGATATTTTCTCCAATATGGGTATGATTGTTAATACTAACAAAACAAAATTCACGATAATTAAATCCAATAAGATCACATATGATACTTTTGTATATGACAACAACAACTTGGAGGAAGTGACTTCATACAAATATATTGTAATCGATATGCACCACAAGCTCAACTGGAATTATGGCATTGAGAAAAGGATAAATGGAGGATGGAAAGTTTATTATGGGCTTAAAAACAATTGTAAATCAACTGATTGTTGAATATGAGATAAGAAAAAACTCCTCTTTGAGACTCTTGTTACTCATGTTATTCTTTATGGATGTGAAGTTTGGGGATGTAGTATTTCTTGAGAATCACAGAGAAAGATAGAGAAAATCCAAAAGAATTTTATAACCTATAATCTCAAAATTAAAGGAAATATGCCCTATCTTATCCTCCTCTTAGAGGCAATCCTTTACCCCATTGAGCGCATGGCTATGACTAGATACCTAACGTATAAGAACAAGTTAAACAATATGGAAGATAAGAGGCTTCCTAATACTTCTTCAAAATTCATCCATAACCACCTTCGACTCCAGCGGGGATGGCATAAAGATGCCCAGTATTGGCTAAACCATTGGGGAACCATGGAAGAGACCATTTTGCATAATAAGGATACTATTAAAAGTATTATTAAATCAAAATTTAAAGAGAAAATGTGATGTGATAAATACTTAGAGGAAAAAATAAAACTAAGGTATTATAAGGAGGTAATCAACCCTAATATAGAAGATCAAAATTATCTCTTTGTTTTGATGAGTGTAAAGAAAAAAAAAGCATTGCTAAAATAAGAACAAATTATCATGATCTCCATAGTGAAACTAGGCATTGGTCTATTCCTAAAACACCATGGAATGAAAGAGTGTCTCACCTTTGTGACACTAAGAGGGTTGAAGATGAAAATCACTTTCTCTTATATTGTCCAGCCTATACCTATATTAGATCTCAATTTCAAAATATTTGTCACACTATCAACCTTCCTAACCTTTTAACTCAACAAAACTATGATGATCTTGGAAAGCTTCTCTTAATGATTTTCGAGCACAGAAACAAAATTCTAAAGAATTGCAAGTAATCCCTTACCCTCTTTTGGACGCTTGGGTTGAACCAGGTTCTGATCTCAATAGGTTTCCAACAAAACCCTTAAAACTATCATCCCTCCTGGTAAACTAGAAGGCAACGCTGCGCACAGAGTACACAACGCAGTCTCACCTGAGATAGCTTTATGGGGGACTGCAATACTCAGGTTTTTACATTCTAGGAAGGGATTGGGTATGTCTAATGATCCTTTTCCTCATACATCAACATCATTATTCATTCATCTACTTCTAGCATTCATTCATTCATTAACTACGCATGCATGTTGTCATAATCCATTTAATCATTAATTCTTTGACTGATAATTAACATAACATCAAAGCAACTATTCAAACACATTAACTGATAATTAACATAACATCAAAGCAACTATTCAAACACATTAACACACTAGATTTACCGTGGTTCACCCCCCCCTGGGGCTACGTCCACAAAGATATGTCTCTTCTTCTCTTTTATTCATTCTTCTGCACAATCTGCACTGCGCGCATTACATCTTCGGGCTTACAATTAAAAAGGAGGGTAAGTACCCTCTATCAGGTGGACTAGACCACACCAGGATCCACAGCCTATGATCTGACCCTCCAAAACTATATAATTCATACCACCTCTCTTTCCTTTACTACTAACCAAAATAACAATGAATACTCCACAATTGACCAATAACAACAACTGATCAACAATCAACAACCTCTACTTAGACCTCCTAGGTCTTTATTTATACTACTTTACTTGCTTATAGCCATTACATTCTTGTCCAAAAAACCTAACCCTAACATGGTTAGGTCTTTCTACATGCTCTTTGTGCTTCTTTTCCTCCTTCTACATGATTTTTTTCCTTCTTTTTATGCATATTGATTTTCTTCCACCTATGGCGCGCACTCCAAAAATAGATCTTTCTCTCCAAAAATATGCATGCGCCCAAAATAGACTTTCCTCCAAAATAGGCATGCACCCAAAATACACTTTCCTCCCAAAATAGGCATGTGCCAATAGGCCCCCAACACTAACATGTGGCTCGTCCCGAGCCATTATGCCTTAGTGAACACTATAGATGGCTAGTTGCAACTCGTGAAACACTTTTGATAAGTGACTGACTTTTTGTTTCACTAGGGTGCTTTTCTCTACCAACTTCTCCACACTCTACACTGTAATGTGCTCTGCTAGCACTTGTCTGCATTTTGCATGCATTTTCTCTATTTTCCCTTTCTCTGCTTGCAATTCTTCGATCATCCTCTCTGCGTCCTATTGTAGTGGCTCCAACTGAGCATGTCTTGTTTGTTTGTCAGCCTGTACAGCCTTCAACTCCATCTGTAGGTTCTTCATATCCTACACACTCCTCATCTTCTCGAGGATGGCCATTTCCTTCTATTGTTGCTTTAAGTCCTGAATTTCGGTCATGTTATCGCACAGTTTGTAGCTAGGTCAAAAGGCTAGAGGATTGAGGCCAAACTGGCGTAACAGGAACCTTCCCCACCTAATGTCACCTCGATGGGGAGGCTCTTTCTATTTAGGGATGTTATCCCAGGGGAGACGTCCCCGGAAACTTGGGGTTTTGAAGAGGCCAAAGCATAAAGATCAAGGCTAAGTTTCCTCCTCATAGGTTACCACCAAAGGTCAGATAATCCAGCTAATCAGCCAATAAAGAAGTGTATGCCCAAATGAAAACACTTGCCCGGAACAAGACAACAACAATACAATATATATATATATATGTAGGCTATAACTCAGTGGGTTAGTACTTCATGTGACTATCCGACAATTATATATAAGCAATGAAACGACGGATATTAATGAGATCAACGTTTTGTCAATATAGCAATGTAGAAGTATTAATTCATGAATAACTATTGAGATGATGTAGCAAACAATATATCCAATCAATCATTTACTCAATAAATGCCTTTAACCATCATCTAATTGCTTATTATCAATAGTTGTTGCGTCAAGATGGAATAACCAACTATGACNCCTTTACTTTTGCATTTTTTGAGGGTTGATTGTTTGATTCCATTCAATCCCCTCATTCTATTGTGATCCCAACATGGCATTAGAGTGAGTGTGAATCTTTCTCTACCTATTTCACCATTGGTTAGGGTTTTATTCTTGGTTGTTCATGTTGGTACGGTTTGTGATAATACTTTGGCATGCGGAAATATTCTAAATTGAGCAGTTTTAGGGGTTTTTTTCATGGCATTATTGTTGGCTAGAGAAAAGAATTTTGATTGAGTTTGTTTGGCTATTTTGTAAACCTTTTATGGAGATCTTGTCCATAAATTGATGAGTCCAACATTAGGGTTTATTTGCTAATTTTTATTTTAGGAATTTTTAGCTATAGATATGAGGCTATTGGTTAGTAGCATCACTATTATTTGTGACTATGGAATTAGGGTTTCAAGTCTTTCTTTTGCTGATTTATTTTAGGAGATTTTTTATCCTAAATATTTGTATATTTTTGTCTATTGGCATTGCCCTAAGGGATACAGAACCAAGGTTTTTTTTATAACTCAAAATGCCACTTCTATGCATCTGTGATGTTGGCCTACTCATTCATACATCTACTAACCCATTTTGATGGAGTTCTTCTCAAAAAACAGTTTTTTGTTTGGCATACGTGCCATGTTGCATATGCAGAGCGCATACATACGTTGGTTGCATACCTGAAAGCCCGTGTACATACACTTTTTGCACTACTGAAAGCAAGGGTGTACTCTAAAAAGTGACAAAAAAATATAAAATATGTGTTTTTCGGCAAAGTTTACGGGCTATCTTAGGTTTTGCAACCATCTTACCTTTAATAGCCCTTCTGGCAACATATTAACCATCATTTTCTCATATAAAAAGGGCCCTGGGGGGGGTCATTTGGATATATAAAACTAGAGGCAAGAGAACTCTGCCAAATTTTCTCCCTTGTTCCCCAAGACTTCTTCATTTTGCTTTGAGTTTTATTCTCAACATTCCCTTCCATCCATATTCCTTATACCATCCATCCTTTCCCCTTGTATTGGAATGTTGGTGGTGAAGATAGTATTGGGAATAGTGCACTTGGAGACAAAGTAGAGGAACCCAGGCGAGGTTTGTGGAATGGTGCCACAAAGTTCAGGTTGTAACCTTCAATTTTGTTATTAATAAAAGAGAAAAGTTTTTGTCCCAGATCCTTATGTCTATGTGTTTATGTTTATGAATATTTTCATGATTAACTAACTCTTTAGATAATCTTGATAATTAAGCATATGTTGTCCTAGATTGTTCTATAACATTATTTCAGGCCAGATTTGGGAGGAGGTCTACAGTCTTGGAACAGACAACAATTAGAAGGTATCGACATCACTTGTAAGGACTTGAGGTACACGTTTCAATCTTATTTCTCTTCCCTTAAGTATCGTAAGGTTGTGTGTGGTTTGGGGTAGAATAGAACCTTTTCTATCTTTTAGGGTGTCAAGGCTCTGCCTAGTCGCTAGACCCAGATTAGGGGGATTTTCCCCATAGCAGTTTCCAAAAATATGTTTTCTCTACATGAAATATGAAGATTATTATCCATAAGTGTTTCCCTAAGCGTTGCAAATCTAGAGTTATATGATCATATCTTAGGGTTTCCTAGGGCTCTAATCCTTTTTCACAACTTAATTCAACTATATTATCTAAAAACTATCGGCTAGTCACAGCATATCTTGCAATGAAAAACTAAGGTTTTCTTGGATCATCCTTTTGCAATAATATTTCTCTAGGCTACTTTTTTCACTAAGGCAGCCTAAACAAAGAAACAATACACTGCAGGTTTCTTAGAAGCATTGATATTATTTCCTTCTTTAGTCTATACAAGGGATTCTTTGAAGATTTTATGAAGCCTTCTTCTTTGTTGAACTTAATGACCTCAAAGTGTCTTGTTTCCTTATTCAACGAGGTTACTTATATTTGGGTAGGTCTGATACAAAAGAATTCTATGTGCAATGGTTGTCATACACAGAGTTGTGTCTTTAAGTCTTGGTTGACTTGTTTTCAAGGGATTGAAGAGCTTGCAGGAGTAACAATTTGTGACAAGGAACTTCTAGATGATATTGTTGACACATTTTAGAATGCACATCTAGATGTGCACTCTGCATATGGTTTTAATCTATCGTGCCAAACCCTTGATCAAGGTATGACTTCATCATGTTTTTGTTTTAGGCTTTTTGGATCAAGTACATAGGCCCATATTCCAATATATTGTCTATATGATTGTTCCAGTAGAGATGCTATACTTGATGGAGTTTGTATGCATGGTATGCTAGGATCGCTTCCACTACCTCATTCTAAGTAGAAATGGTCTTTGGCCTATTATAGTAGATCTATCTCTATTACAGTTTGACCTACCTCCTCTTATTGATGTACCTTCTACAAAGATTTATTCTACACTTTTGTTGAACTTGATGGATTCTCCTTACAATCCACATATGACAATGCATTTTCTCTATTGGGCCTTACCTGTTCTAGGATGTGATGATCTCATTATTGACCCCACCATATTTGAAGAGTGCCTTTATGTTCCAAGAGTTGGTAATTTTCTAGTGGATGGTACATTTTATTGTGATTCGAGGCTTGCCTCTCAGTTATTGGATTTGGTTCATAGTGACATTTTTGGGCCTATGACTATTTGTTCTCGTGGGGGAGCTAAGTACTTTCTCACCTTCTTTTATATAGTCTATATTCATAGGTTTACAAGATCTTTCCCACTAATTTTTACAGATGATTCTACAAATGATTCTCAACATATCTTGGTGTATTTCTTCCTTCCACATTATGATGGCTATCCTTTTTTGATGTACTACACTCAACATATTTTTGATCATATGCAAATTTTTCCACCCTTTGTACCTTCAGTTAGCTATCATGCTCCAACGGATCCTTCTTCTATACCTCTTCCAGAGGTCAGTTTCACCAAATTGTCGAACAACGTTGGTGTTGGAGATATGGCATTTAGGGGGGTTATATTTTTACTATATGGCCCATGTTCAACATTAAGGGGGGAAATTGTGATGTAATGCCCTCTCTCCAAAGCATCTGGTTTAGATTAGGTGGGAGGGTGTTGGGAACATGGCCAACCCTATTTTGAGTTGGGTATCTATAGACCCAATCAATGTTGTATTTTGGCTACGACCAACCTATAAACCCATTCTCATCTGTATTTTGGCGTTTGTTGACTCTGTATTGAGTTATATATCTATAAAGTCACTCACAACCGTATTCACCATTTCTCTTTGTGGCCTCCTATTCAACTGAAAGGGTGGTGTTGAGAATGGTGTAATCTTCACATGTGGTCACAACCATCCCATATTGTGTTAATGCATTTTGTTAGGCATTAATTATAGCTAAGGACATCATTTATTGGGTTAAGGTCGACCTAATCAAATTTGATATGTAGGATCAATAACCCTCTTGGGGGTGCGCACTACTTATGTGAACCCATAACCTCTCTTTGAAGACGCCCCACTTGAGTTGTGTATAAATACACAACCCAAAACTCATTTGTAATATCATCTTGTGTGGTCATGTAATCTTGTAATCATTCTTTAGCTTATAGACATCATTATTTTATACATGTTAAGAACATGTGGGCCTAATGTTTAAGAACATGGAGGGTAGGGTATGTACATCTCCATAGACTTTAGTAGTCAAATCATTGCATGGAGGGGGTCCCTTGTTTGGCCGTGACCTTATTATTATTATTATTATTTTAGTAGTCAAATAATTGAGCGGAGGGGTCCCTTGTCCAACAAACAAGGGGGTCTCATACTGACCTTATTATTATTAGTAGTATTTAGCCATTCTTTTAGACAAGTGATTAAGACTACAGCCGTGACCTGACCTTATTATTATTATTATTTAGCCATTCTTTTAGACAAGTGATTAAGACTATAGACAATATATCTTTGGCATTCTCTTGGTATATGGCTGTGTTTTTTCTCTCTCTATCACGATTTTTCAATGCTGTTTTCCCCTTTACTTTTGCAGTTTGTTGATTGTTTAGTTCCATTCAATCCCCTACTTCTCGTGTGATTCAAGATGTCAACAAAGTTCAGTGGTTCACCCCTCGACAGCTATTTCACCCACACAAAACAACTCTAATGCTTCTCTTTATTCTTACAAAGGAAACACTTTAGAAAAGAAAATGATAGCAGGGATCCAGTATGGGCTACATTCACTATAAGAAATGGAATAATTTTGTAGCACGATTAGAAACAAACCTATCCTTCCATTGTCAACTACAGAAACAAAATATATGATGTATGTCATGCCACTGCGAAAGCCATCTGGATTAAAAAAGTTGCTTAGAAATATACGTGAAAATCAGTATGCCTCAATTCAATTGCATTGTGACAATTAGATTTCCATAACTAGAAACAAAATATATGCTGTATGTCATGTCATTGCGAAAGCCATCTGGATTTAAAATGTTGCTTAGAAATATTCGTGAAAATCAGTAAGGTTCAATTCAATGGCATTGTGACAATTAGATTTGCATAACTATATCTGACATCCTTCATTTCATGCAAGGATAAACCAAACTGAAACCAGTAGTAGTATTTCAATACAGAAAAGTTAGCTGAGGATCAAAATGTACTGAAATCCTATGAGATATAATATCGGAACTAAGTCACTGTCTAGTGATAAAGTTTCCATCATAGAGATCAATTAAAAGCAAGGCAACAGATATAATAATTAAAGCACTTTCTAGTTGGCTCAATAGAAGAGTTGAAGTTACAACTGCACATCCACCTCAACTTTAAAATTATCTTTGCATGCCATTATTAGCTAGGTTAAAAGTGTACTCATGCCTACAATGGTTAATGACAGCACTATTTATAGCAAAGCCATTGTGGATAAAATTTTGGATAATACATTAGATATGGATACACTTTCCTATCATAAATAGGAGTGTCTGATACAAAGGAGACGAAAAAGTGAGGGTTGATAGTTGAAAGAAGAAATTCTTCGAGATTGTCTCTAACTAACAAGCACAATTTAGATAGGGTAATACTTACCAGTCATTTATAAAAGCATTAATTTTTGTACCACCCTGCCAGCCCTGATTCTCAGATATGTGTGCTATACATAGTTTTCCTATAGGCATTTGAAATATGTGGTGTACACAGTTTGTCTATGGCTGTATAGAATGTAATTGTAAATATAATGCAAAACAGTAAAAACTACAATATAGGTCCTGAACCAGTAAAAAAAACCTAAGATCTATCGGGAGCTTATGATATACCGATAAAGTCTGTCACTGAGAAGCATAAAATAATTTAAAGTCCAAAGATAAACTGCTCGTAAGATTAAATCACGATGGATGTATCTCTGTTTTAGTATAATCCATCAGCAGAGAAGGGGAATGGCTAATTACCTAAGCGAATAATCTTCATCTTTTCCATTCATGCAGGCATGCAGTGCACTACATATTTTAGTAATAGAATGAGAAATGAATGGAAAACATAACCTGCCTCAGTGGCTATTGAGTGCATAACTAGTACACAAGTAAACAGCCATACATTAGAGATCTCGACATTCTCAATGCTAGTCATCCTTCATATGGTTTTGGAACACAGAGAGAACAATATCCTCTATATGCGCATTAGCTTATTTAACATCTTTTAGTTTGAGGTTAAAAATATCTTCCTGCTCCATGCTATAAATGAATAAAATGACAATATATTAATATCTTCCTGCTCCATGCTATAGATGAATAAAATGACAATATATTAATTATCTTGTTAGATCTCTCCATCCCACAATTCTTCGATAGATTTGTAAGGGCTGGTGGTAGAGTTAACTGCTTCATGTCCTGTAATTGTCTTCTTCTGTTCTAGTCTGCTGATTTTTGAATGATCCTCTGCAGTTAAAGACCAGTCAAATACCTGAAAATTCTGAGTTATTCTCCCTTTGTTGTAGCTTTTTGGCAACACACTTACTCCCTGTTCCAATCCCCACCTCAATATAACCTGCAAAGCAGTATCCCCGTCAAAATGCTAATAGACACAAAGTTCCCAAGAGTGATTCTAGCAAACAAATACCTCATTAACAGGTTTCTAATAAAACACCAATAAAAATCAACTATGGAAAACCACACCAAAATATGAAACATTAACTCTCCCCCATTTCAAACATGCTATT
>SNQJ01S0007506.1:71397-83615 GCA_010110895.2 Picea sitchensis | reverse complement strand
TTCGCTTGGCCAGACTTTGGTGGTAGTGACAGTGGAACTCGGTTCAGCATCGATAATCCGCTTCCCTCCTTCGGGATTTGATTCAGAATCAGAATCGGCCTCTAACTCGGAAGCCTTTAGCTCGGCCACGAGTGACTGCTTGGAGCGACATTCTTCAGTGTTGTGCCAAGGGATTTTATGGTACTCACACCATTTTCCCGTGTCCTTCTTTGTCTTCTCATTTCCCTTCTTATGTTGTGGCTTGGACTGGTTGTCCTGAGAGTGGCCATCTCTGCTCTGTCCCTCGTTGTGTGGGTTGGGGCCGCCTTTGCCCTGCTTCGGCTGTGAGGAGTTTGCGGATCCAAACTCTCGCCTCTTCTACTTAAATTTTTGCTCGATCTTGACAGCGTATCTATAAGCCGTACCCAATGAGGTGATGTCCAAAAACTCCATTTCTGTTTGGATGTATCTATGTAAACAGTCACGGTATTTGAGCACCAGATGTCGCTCAGAGTCTTTGATACCCAATTTGGTGTGCAGGGTATGGAAAATATTGATGAAATTTGGTACTGTCTAGTCCCTTTCTTGACGCAGGGTGATCCATCTGGTGTACTAGTCCTCGTAGCTTCCAACAGGGTAGTACTGTTCTTTAATGGCATCCCGGAAGGAATCCCATGTAGGGGATACCACAAATATTGCAGATTCCTCTATGGCCCTTTGCTCAAAGTAAGTGTCCCACCAAT
The DNA here is from genome assembly GCA_010110895.2 of Picea sitchensis. Taxonomy (NCBI): domain Eukaryota; kingdom Viridiplantae; phylum Streptophyta; class Pinopsida; order Pinales; family Pinaceae; genus Picea; species Picea sitchensis. The sequence continues at coordinate 82,893 of SNQJ01S0007506.1, read as the reverse complement.
CCTTAACATGGGGGACGACCTTGAGTAGTGCAAAAGTAATATTTTCCCTATCGGAAAAATTGTGGACTGAAAAAATACCCTTCGAGCAGATTCAACCATTTATCTACAACATCCGCATCTATCAATCCTTCAAATAATGGAATATCAAAATTTACCTGTACCTTGAAGGGGGTTGCATGGCCGCTTAATGAAGATGCTTGTCATATGGGCAGCCGCCGAAGGATCTGCGCAAAGTTTTCCATCATTTCGTTCCTTTGTCACGCAAGGGCTTTCTCGAGAAACATTTTAAAAGGATCTCTTGCTCCATCATCTTTCTTTTCATCTCCCATGGGTTGTTGTCGGGCTCGGCGCGGCCGATCTTGCAACGGCTGGATTGGTTCGAGTCCCAACTTCTTGTACCCAAATCTTGTCAGGGACATGCACGAAGAAAAATAAATGAAGAGCAGACCGCTCTGATACCACTGATCCGGATTTAGGAGCGGAACGAACTGATTAACAGACTGAATAAAATAAACACAGAGATATGAAGAACAACACAGATATCCAGTGAACAATATCTTCTATTGAATAAATGAAATAGGCTGAAACTGTAAAACTACAAAACGGAAACACTTGCTCGAATGGTGGTAGTTATCTCTGAGAAGAGATGTGGCTGCTACACGCATCCGTCTGAGCAGAATGATTACAACGAGGCTCCAAAGGCCTTTTTGATATTACTCATGAATGGAAAAACCCTAGACATCCAAAAACCTAACCCTAGAAGGTGAAACACCAAAAGTCATGTGGGCCCCTATGGGTAAGTTGGTACCTCAACTTCTCAGGGTCGTAACTTTTGCATATGACCTCCGTTTTAGGCGCATGATAGCCCATTGGAAAAGTCTTTCAAAGAACTGCACATTTCGCTGTCAAAATCTGACTCTATCTCCAGTTTGACTGTGGCAAGCCAAAAAAACATTATTTAGGACTCCAAAACGACCCTGGAAGTACAACAAGATGTGCTGACATGAAAACATACAAAATAAGCCAGTTGGATTAGGTGAGAGGCCACCAGTATCCACCTGGAAGATGTGTAGGGCTTCAGACAACCCCAGAAGTGTAGAACCCACAATTACAATGACGTACATAAGAATGTGTTGAACTAAAAACGGATAAGAGGTGCCAGTTGGAATAGGTGGGTGGCCACCAATATCCACCCGGATCATGTGCAGCTATATCTTTGTGTGTAGACAAAACCTGGTCATCTGAAATAACCCATTGATGGTCCATAAGGGAGAAGACTTCCGCTCTTGCCAAATTCCTTTGGGTCTTGGGATGTTAACCTATGGTTGTTTCCATACATCCGAGGAAGATGAGCTCTTAGCCAATTAGAAGCAATTTTAGATCATATTTCAGGACCAAAAGGTAGTTTCAGCCAAAATAGTATCTACAACAAAGCCAGTATCCCTTACTACTATCACAGAGACTATAACAGTGGAGTCATGTACTTTCAAGTAGCATGAGACGAGATACTAACCCTGGTTACAGTTCTACCACTTGTCTAGGAGGTATCTTGATGTACTTCTATATTGTTTAGTAATGAAATATCTAATACATTCTGCCAAACAACAAAAAAAATACATATTGCGACATAAAAGATCTCCTTAATAGATTGCAGTATTAAAATACAGATTTATGTATTTCCAGGAAATTGAATTAGCCCGATTGACCTACATGTTTGAAGTGCCCCTTAGCAAGCAATTATCTAGAAAATCGATTTTCAAATTCAATTATTTAAGGCAATCAAACTATGCTTTTCTTATGATACAAAATCTCAATAAGCATGGAATTATGTTTGAGCCCCAAGCTTCTTGAGTTAAAAAAAATAGAATGATATATATGTTAAATTTGGCAGCATCGACAATCATTCTCCAATGAGAGGCCATATGGGCCACCCTGAGGCTAGCCAGGGAGATTTGGAGAATCAACCAATCTTGTGAGGTATTGACAAAGGCCAGGGGGAACGTACAACCTCTGTGAGTCAAACCAAAAGTTAGGACGAACGAGATGCTGTGTAAGTCTAATGCAAAAGTCAGGGGGAACGTACAACCTCTGTGAGCATAGACAGTCTAGTGCAAAAGTCAGGGGGAATCTATAACCTCCGTGAGCATAGACAAACTAGTGCAAAAGTCAGGGGGAACATACAGCCTCTGTGAGCCTAGTCAATCCTTGTGAGCCATGAGCAAAAGTCAAGGCATCTAGCAAAAGTTAGGTTGAACGTAAAATTCCTATGAGCTAGAAACAAACGATTTTCCTAATATTGCAAATGATATAAATGTATTGATCTAGTGTGTTGGCACATGTATGATGTAACATTATCCACCATGAAGATAAATTCGAATTGCCATGTAAAGAGTCGAGTTGTAAAAGTCAAAATTGCATGTCTAGGTTAAAGTCAAAGTTGTCAAGTTTGTCACATGTCGCATGTCGCATGTTGCATATTGCATGCATGTCTAGTTGCATGTTGCATGCATGACATGTGCAAGCTGAGTTAGTTCGCATGCATTGCCAAGTCACAAGGGCGAGTTGGATTCCTAACTAAAGTTTAAAGTCAAGTTCTAATTTCGGACTCAAGTGTAAAGTTGAGTTATGACAAGCATGCATTCAAGCTGCTAATTCGAGCCATCTCCTTCTCCTCTTCACTCCTTTATAAGCAGAGGTTGACCCCTCATTCTACACACTTGTTATGCAGGGTAAGCGTGGAGGAGAGGCAACATAGGTGTCCTAAGGTAGCAAAAGTTCTCTGCTACAGTTCTGGTATATTTCAGCAAAGAAAAGGACAGCAAGTATCTGCTACAGTGCTGGTATATATCAGTATAAGAAGGCAACATATTAGGACATCAAGTATCTGCTACAGTGCTGGTATATATCAGTATAAGTCTTAAGAAGGCAGCATATCAGGACAACAAGTATCTTGTAACAGTGTCGTTGCATGACAGCAAGAAAGGACAGCGTGACAGCATGAAAATGACAGCAAGTATCTTGTAACAGTGCTGGTATATTTCAACAGAGAAAGGACAGCAAGGTGTCGTTGTGTTTACAAGGTCTTACAGTTTGGTCTAAGTCATCTTGGCAAGCTCATTTAAGAGCAGATTTTTTCATGGTGGATATTTGTAAGTAATCATACATTATTAATGCAATAAAGGAAGATTGTTTGTTGGGGGTTTTCTCCCTGTGCACGGTTTCCCCAGGGTATATATGTTGTTGATGTGCATGCTTATGTATCTATATGGTTATTTCTATTCAGTTATGATTCTATATTGTTGAAATGTATTAAGCTGGAATCAAAGTGTTGAAGAATTTAAAGAAATAATCCGCATAAGAAATCAAGCTTACAATTTAACAATATACATACCTGAGCAGTAGTTTTTCCATGCTTTTCAGCAATCTCTTTAATAACAGGGTTATCCATGACACCATTTGAACCCTGTGCATTAGGGGCCCCTCCAAGAGGAGACCATGCACTCACGTGAATGTTCACCTTGCTGCAATAATCTCTCAACTTTTTCTGTTGCCATAGTGGATGCATCTCCACCTGTTAAAGCAGTCTTGCCATGAAACCCCCAATTTGGAGAGCAAACAAAATCAAATATCACATACCAACATCGCAAGCTGTGGTCCCAAAACACTAGAAACTTACCTGATTGACAGCAGGAGAAATCTTGGCATGGCTCAACAGATCTCCAATCTTCTTACAAGAGAAGTTGCTCACGCCAATGGCTTTTGTGAGCCCCAGATGAACACATTCTTCCATTCCTTTCCATGCAGACTCAAGATCTAAAGGTAAAAAGTCTTCCTCCTTGGGGATTGGAAAGGAGGATCCCTTTCTCAGTCTTAGGGGCCAGTGGATAAGGTACAAATCCACATATTCCAGCTTCAAATTCCTGCATGCAAGTTACTTGAGAAACCAAAGAAATAAAACCGAAGATATGAAAACAATAAATTTAAGAATGGGAGTGAGGTGAGTTGTGATGACGTGGTACATCAAGTGGGCTTTCTTCCAAGAGACCAGATTCAATCCCCAAAAACATGCTACCGTTTTAATGTGAACAATTGTGTGCTATCTTGTGATAACAAAGATAACTGGACAGAATAGATACCCCTCATTATGACATCGTAACCAAAGGTCGAGCCAACTTCTTTAACGAAAGGGCAATTTATAAATAAATAAATACATAAATTTAAGAAAGGAAAAAGATGCACAGACTTTAAGCTCGTCCTCAATGCAGAGACAGGATCATCCAAATATTCAGACCACAGTTTTGTGGTCACAAAAAACTCTTCCCGTGCGACTAAACCCTTCAAACAGGCGTCCTTTAGAGCATCTCCCAAGGCACACTCTGACCTATAGAGACTGGCCGTGTCAAAGTGCCCGTAACCCACCTGCCAGTACAAATAATTTCATTCTCCTCACTAAATTGCATATCTAAGCTAAGTTTGATTATAATGTCCAATAGCATTGATCCATCTAAACCAGGGCCTAATCTGATATTCACAGCATCGCTAAGTTTGGTTATAAAATTTAACTGGAGTGAATCCATCTAAACCTGGACTTACATATCAAGAGTGGCAAGCTCGAGTTTTATATAATATAGCTTAAATTTGGTTAAATATTTAGTTACTACAAATACATTTTAACTAATATGGACCTCAAAGTTGGAATGCTGGATTTTTGCGTAACATAGTTCAATTTGATTATAGTATCAAATTAACACAAACCCACCTTAAACTTCAGTTTGATATGCAGACCAAGATTGAAAAGTTGAAGGCTAAATACTCGACAGAAGTACTAATGGATACTTTAATGGGTCAACTCCATGGGTTAGATTAAAAGATTTCAAGTTATATATTTAGATGAATCTGAGAAAAATATCAAAATGGATTACCCTAACCTCCACCTCATTTTATCTGAGCTGGTTGTAAAATGCATCTTAATTCTCGGTACAAGTACCAATAATAATCGAGAATAATAAAAACAGAATTCACCTCTAAGGCAGTAGCCACTGCTGTCTTTATTTCCTCGGGGTTTTGATTGATAGCAGCTGTTCCAAGGCCGACCAATGGTATTTTAGTGCCTGCGTTGAGCTCTACAACTTTACCTGTACTCCCCATTTTAGCAGACTCTGGAAAAAGGGTTTCTGCGTACTGATCAGAATCCATATTTTGCACATATGCATATGCAGTGCAGAAAGTAAGAATTATGTCTGTAACTCTGTAAACGTAGAATTCAAGTCATACAGCCTCACCTTGGAAAATTTCGAAGCAGTGACAAGGGACGATCAGACTATCAAATGAGCAAGGGACGATCAGACTATTGAATGAGCAAGATGTCTTGGACTGTACTATTGGAAAAAGATGACCGAGAGAAACGTGAAGTGACAATCACTGTGGAAAAGGATTGTGACGAGATTGTGGGTTAGATTCCAACAGGTGTTCATATAAACTCCAACCACGTTTGTTTTCTTCGAGAACAATTGACAGTATGCGGAAGATGGCAGAAGATGCAGGGAACGGTTCACATGTCCTTGAAATCTTTTCACTAAAAAGTTCTGTCAATCTGGAAGTTTGTAAAAAATTTATTAATAATTTTGTCAATTTGAATATGTAAGTTTATACATGTATGGTAAAGTTTTGAATTCATATTAAATATTAGTTGTATTTTTTATTTTTATTAATAATAAAATATAAATAAAACATTATGTATTGAATATGGAGTACATATATATTTTTCTTTGTAACATCCCCAGCTTAATCGAGGTTCATTACATGCAGAATTACATATAACAAATAAAAAATAAAAATTGCTTAATCGAGGTTCATTACATGCAGAATTACACATAAAAAATAAAAAATAAAAAATAAAAATTGCTAACTAATCATGTAGTTTACCATCTACGGGAATACACACAAATTTAATCATTCTACGATAATTAATTTAAATGCAGCTATAACATGTTGAAATAAATAAGAATGCAACTAATCAGTTCATCATGGCAACAAATAATTCATTCTCATATAGAATGACTTAGAAAAACAAATAAACACTTGTTTTTTTAAAATAGTTGTGCAACCACTTGCTTGGGATGAGCGTTTCACCCAACCATAGACTTGTTGTTTTAGATCTCTACAAAAAGTCACCCCCATGTTGTGGCTAGGAATCCACAAAACAGAGTGTCTCTCACTATTCACTCACAACTCTGATATCCCACAATCACTGGCATTCTCTTACAATTATCTCGATTTCCACCAACTCTCTTCCTTTTGACATGCCCAACCCAAGGAATGCACCCCTTCATTGCTCTTAGTCCAATGGACGTCCCATTCGTTTATCAAGGTCTCTTTGGCACAAGTAACCAAGAATCTCACTACTGGGAACTCAAGGGAACTCACTACTCAGGAAAACTACCAGTAAAACAACAACAGTAACTTCTTGTTATAGTGCAAGTCACACAGGAGTTCACTCTTCAGGCCTAACAACTTGGTTCTTTTGCAATCCTGATAGCTTGCCTCTTCGATTTCCAGCTCCCAAAACGCTCCAAATTTATCCCTCCATTGTTGTTCCAGCTTTAGATATCTTTTTTTTGTTCTCTACCTATTGTTCATGCCAAAAACATGACTGTCCAAAAACTTATCTTATGCCCATATGAATTTCCTCTCTTTTCCCCAAGCAAGTTGACTCTCACACTCCACAATGTTGATTTTACTTCAACCCCATGCTCCTAATAACTATGTGATGTGACTTCTCACACCCACCCTCTTACATGTATTCAGTGATTGGGCTCCCATACACTTAAACACAAAATAGAAGTTTTATACATAATGATAATAAAATTCAAGAATGTGGGTTTGGATTAATACCCATAAATAATTCCCCCCCTTGGACCCCTCTTAGTGTTTAAGGGATATTTCCCCCGTGACCTTGGGTCAAGTCATAGCAGAGCAAAATCAAATTCAGAAGACAGAACCAATCCCTATCCACATCAATGCATACAAGAAATAACTACTTTCATAAGGAGAAAAAGAGAAAGAAAGAAGGAAAGGCCTCACACCTTGAATCCTTCGTTCGATGTCGATCCCCACTCTCACTTCTTGAAGCGCTCTTGATCTTTGTCGGAACTAGCCTGCAATAGGAAACCAAGAATAGGCTATTACAATGTAGTTATACATTCAAATAGCATATATCATGTGCATAGATTCAATTGTATAGGAAAAACATTAGCATATCGCATCACAATGAACCAATAAACACACAATAAGAGGGAAAAAGAACTCTTATATTAGCAACAATGTGAGAAAGGTAGTTACAACATGATTCAACCTTTGGTATTGGTTTGGAGCCAACTGCCCTAGGTTCCTCCAAAGACCTTCAAGCATTAACTCAGCAGGGAGGCTCTTCCTTGGATAACTCAGCAGGGATAGGAACACACCTTGTATCTATAAAGAGAAGGAAGGAACATTGGAAAATGAGTTTCCAGGTATGGGATGCTACTCAGAGAATGAAGGGGTATAGGGAAGCTTGCTAAAAAAATTCAGCAGGGTCTTGCACATGAGTTCTTCCTCTCATCCATGCCCCCAATGGTGCATTTATACCATCCTTAAGAGGTTAAGGAGGTTGAAATTCATTGGGTACGAGCTTAGGGAGGTTGGGAAACGAGCCCAATCGAAATCCCCACCTGAAAATGTGGAATTATTTTATTTTTCACAATTTTTTAGGGAATCCGAGGGTTGCAAGCTATAAAGGCATAGATGTCCATGTGTTGCAAAAAGGAAACCCACAGATATAATCAAAAATCATGTTTTTTAAGTGACCTTGATGAGGGAAGTTGAGATTTTTATTACCAAGCTAGGGAAAAGGGTTGGGTCATGTCACAAATGCATAGATGTGCAATTTGTGCTATAACATATGCCCCCTAATGTGTGAGGTCAAAAGGGAAAGTGATGGTCAAAATACATAATAACTATGAAAGGTGAGGATGCAATGAAAGAATCCATGAAGGTTCCCAAAACAACTGATCCAAAAACAGAAACTGTCATCCAAAATCAAGTAACAGTATTCTCTATCCCAAGTCGAGCATACCCATGCTCGAGAGTGATGTAAGCATGGCCGCCAAGGCAAATACACTGCGGATCCATGGCATATATGAAAATATGACTAATGTCCATGGCCACGAGCAATACACAATGGATCCATGTGATATATATGAAGTAGAAAGCATGGCCGCAAGGAATACACAGTGGATCCATGTGAAAGTAGATCATAGCCACGAATAGATACACAGTAGAGCTATGTCTCAAAATCAAAAGCAAGGGATATTTGGAACCAATGGAGTGAACAAATTGATCATCTGCAAGTACCAATGTATGTGGGGTGGTACAATATATGTCTAGTAGGATCACAAAAGATGTGATGATCGTACTTCACCCAAAGTCTTCAAAACGATCCATCGTGGTATGAGTCTACACTATGTGAATAGATGTGTTGGGGTCAAACATAGTGAAACACCGCTTGAATACTGATCATTGATGTATATCGTTAACAAACATGAGACAACCCATCGATGATGATAATGGGTGTCAAGGTACCATGGTACAATCTAACAAGTTTGAATAAATGAGTTGATGTCAAACACTTGGTAGAATCTATCGAGTAGGGGACATTAATGTATTCCCATTGTCAATAGCGAGGGAACCTGCTACTGATGAATGCAAGCCCCAAGGTACCAAATATGACTCTAGATCCCTATCCTAGAGCAAGATGTACTGAAGTCGATTGGAAGAGATATGCTAAAAGGAAGGCATTAAGGCATCCTCCATCATCCTGCAAGAGCGGTAGCAGAAGGCCAAATATTTGGAAGGACTCGGACAAACATATTTGTAAGGACCACACCGAGGTACAACTCCGGCATGCACCAGATGGAAATAGCACTTGACAAAGACTCTTTGAATAGTAGCCAATGATGAAGACTACTAAGAGGAATCCACCAATTGGTTCAAATTGAAACCAAGGTACCACACGAATCCCTATGTGTGATGATTATTGTTGATGTCGAACACAAGGGAAACCACTCAGTTAGTGACTAATGATGTTTTTTCATCTGCTAAGCGCAAGGTCACCTATCAATAATGAAAATAGGCCCAAGGTGCTACTCTAGGTCATACTCTCAAAGAAATGTGTCGAAGTCGATAAGAGTAGACGTGCTAGCCAGAAGTTAATGAGGACCTTGTATACTAGCACGAGTAAGAGACATAGATACTTGTGATAATAAGACGTACTTAACTGACATGGGAGCCAACTTGAAAGGTCAAAGACTTACTGCAGAATGGTTGACTTAGGATGAAACTTTCCTTGACCAAAGGAACAACACATTATGTGACTTAGGAAGCATGGATTATAAACTGGGATACATTTTTGATACAGGAGGCATCAACAAATGCTCCATATGGTTGGAAGAATAACCAACTGGGGGAGATTATTTTCATCAACAAGAAAGAGTCTCCTAAATCCATACTAAACCCAAAATATTGAGATACTGACTCAATATTTTGATTTGTTGAAGGGCAACAAGATTGTTGCCAACAAAAGAGATAGACGCTCTTTCCCCCTCTTTTTGGTTTTTTGATTTTTTTTGTCTTTTTCATATTATTAAATCCTGAAAAAGAATAAAAGAGTGTTATAGTACAGTGGAGGAAACGATGTTGCGAGCAAGAAAACTAATTCCAAAGCACAAGGAACATACCTATTCTCAATGCAAGGAAGCATGTGCAAGATAAGAACACTCAAAGGAATGTCTCCTCTAGGGGTAAAGGTGTCGAGTCGCAAAGGAATAAATTGGAAGGCTAGAAACTGGTAGGAATGCATAAGTAAATGGTTCAACGAGAGCAAGCTAAAGTCTACATTAGGCTTAAAAACACAAGTTGTTAATATGAAATGCAATTACAACTCAACAAAATTTTGGAAGCCCTGTTCGTGAAATAGCTAGAAAGAGATTGAGAGGAAGTCATGAGGCTTCAATGCAAATACATGGCATGACTAAAGAGGGATTTCGATCCTACAGGAAAATTGCAGCATAGGTGTCAAAAATTCTAGTGAGGTACTAACTAGGGCACCCATGGAGAGGTAAGCTCTACCATCCGTAAGTGACACCTTTAAGAAGATGGAAAGGTATGATGTCATTAAAGAATGGGGTGGACCCTATGACAGATCTATGAATGATACAGATAAATGAATAGTGCAGGTGGGAGTGACAACTACTCTATATACCAGTAAGGAACATAATACTTGTTTGAAGAATATGAAAAGTGCTAACATAGGTAGCATCATACATTTGAGGGATTCCCATAGGTAATGGACAAAAAAAAACTGAGAAGAAGATATGCAACTTCAACACAAAGTCATGGTGGGACTAAACAAGACTTTCGAGACTAATAGAAAACTTGTAGCATGGGTGCCAAAATGAAAAGGGGATCTAAGCTATGACACCCATGGAAGGTAGGCTCTACCACATGAATCAAAACACTTCTAAACAATAAAGAAGTTTCATTGTCGCAACTCAGTGGGGTCGATCCTAAGGCAAAATGAAACATGAAAAGAATAATGCAAAAATGCATGGAGGGGAAAATATAAACTATATGCTAGTTTCGAGATCATTACCTGTCAGAACAAATCGACATGGAATGAATGTAAATTCTAACCTTGTACAATGTCTACTATAAATAAATATTCAGAAAAGAACAGAAAGGATACAATGGAAAATACAAACATTACATAGAGTTTTTCCCCTAGAAACCCAAACCGGGAAAACCAGCATATATTATATTCATTCATTATGTTACATTGTTTACAATACAATATACATATAGGAGCCAACGGCATCCAAAAACCTAACCCAATGACCTGGATTAGTCCAAAACCCTAATTCCTTAACCGAAAATAGAAAACCATCGGCAAAAACCATGTGCCGAAAAACCACCTAAATACATGACACGTTTCTCGAGGTAGGTGTCATGTTTCCCGAGGCAGAAAAAAAATTTCCGGGGGCTCCGCCCCCCTCTAACCCTCCTGCGCGCCCAACGCATACGCTTAGACACTACTACTCGTGCAAAGAATATAATACATACCCAACATTCTCCCACTTGTTGTTTTCTTTGCATACAGGGGATTACAGGGTTACATAGTCAAAAATCCAGGGCAACAATGCCCACGTATCCTCTACACTAAGAGAAATTCTCAGTGCTCACAGATTTTTTTAATGAGTTTGCAACATTCTTCAAAGTGTCCACCTTCATCAGTGATACTTTCTTTTCTTCAATCATGTCTCTCACAAAGTGATATTGAACATCAATGTGCTTTGTATTTGAATGATAAGCAGGGTTCTTCGCGAGAAAAATTGCACTCTGACTGTCACACTCTATCCTTATAGCTTGGTGTACCAACCCAATACTTAAACATAATATTTGTAA
>SNQJ01S0007505.1:264764-310009 GCA_010110895.2 Picea sitchensis | reverse complement strand
AGGGAATGGTAAGATCATGCTTACTTTGTTGTTAGATGATGATTATGAAGGTAAGTGTGATATGTTTCTATCATTTGTTGATATATTACCATTCTTATTAGTAACGCTTGATCTTGTTTCCATTGCAGGATTAGAGTTATTCCAATGGCTACATTGGAAGTATGACTTCACATAGTATCCTGATGTGTTTAATAGTTAGGGTAGGTTTAGGAATAGGTTTTCTTTCAGTTTGATTTCTCACTATTTCTCTTTGCAATAATGCAGTCATGAACGCAAGTGGGCGCACCATGAGAACCATAATACGGTTGTTGTCAGGGAAGTCCCCTTGATCCTTTTCTCTTTACTCTTAGTTGAACATTTATTTTCAAAACACAATATCATCATGAAAATCTTAAATGGAAAGTAAAGAGATAAATGAATCTGAATCAACCCTGACCCAAGGTACCATGAGTAGGACTGCTTTTCCATCAAATAGGATTTTTTTTTTCTTTCTACTTTTCAGTTTCCCAAGGGATTGGTTGCATGAGGTTTTCAGATGCACCTTCTGTGCATATTTGTTTTTTGTTTTTCTTGTTTGGATTTCTTTTCTTTCCAATTTTTTCTTCGCTCGTGTGTTTTGATTTCTCCCTTATGCTTACTAGTTTTTGCTGTTGAAATACACATACCTGAATTTTTGAACTGTTCAGATAAGGAAAATAGAAAATTTCTTCGCTGAAGTAACTTTTGAGAAATTCATACAAACATCAATGGTATATTGCTGAAGTTTATATCTGTATTGGAAAAGTCTGTTGTTTGAAAGAAGTTAACTGATTTCGATCTCTGAGTAAATCTTGTCATGATCATCTATTATCTTTTTACGCTGTCCCCTTTCCGTAAAGGAATGACTCAGAAGATGTCTCCCTGTCTTAGGAAGTTTTTTTTGTAAATAAAACATTTATGGATCTAAATAAAGGACAGTTCTAAAAAATTCTGATGAGGTCTAAAAAAATATGTTAAAATATCATGAATTTGAGCGTCACCCCACTCAACTATATATCTATGAAAAAACAAAACAAAACAAATTATTAATAAGAGTTGTGGGAAGTGTTTGTAAACACACCGGGATACTGAACAGGTCTGCTGGCAGCGGGTAAATGCATTCATGGCGCCAAGACAACTTCATCGGGGTACTGAACAGGCCCGCTGGAAGCGAAGCAATGTCGGGTATATGAAAATTTGCAAAAAAGAAACCTCTTTAACGTCCTTTATTCTAATCCAGAACTTCTTGGAAGGATACAGATGTCAGGGTGGGTTAAATGGAAACCCTGTCGAGGCTATGGATGCCTGATGGCAGCAGTGGCTATGCCAACAGTATTGAAGATTTTATCTTTAATATCGTGACTTGCTGATCTTAAGACTGTTATCAATTTTCATCTTTTGAAACACCGCTGGAATAGTTGGTTAATAATGATGTTTATACAATTTTTTGGTTGCTATTTTTGAGTTGGAATTATCTTTGCTGTCCTAATCTGAATTTGTTTCTTTTGGCAGGGATAACTGCTTCTACCAGTGTGTCACCATTGTTGGCAGCCAATTCACATTTTTCCATTGTCTTATAAGATGCCTACACCAATGTTTTGCAAACATCAATTTTTCATCGCCATTTTCACATAGATGACATTTTCATTCTTTGCGACATTTGCACCTTTACCTTCGCTTTGTTTTCACGAATGTAAGCGTGAAAACTTCATCTTTCGAAGTCACATTAGAATCATTGCTTGAACTGTTGTCATCCTTCTGATTGATATGCCCTTTGCGCTTACATTTCACTTATCATTTTGCAGCTGGGAAAACTTTCGAACTATACTCATTGGACATTTTTTGATTGATTATGTGACTTGGTTTCATTATGTTTGTGATGCTTTGGATTTACATGTTTTTTATTTTGGCCTACTTAACCATTGGTTTCACAACAATGCATAGGCATTATGGTTAAATCTTTCACATATATCTTTGATATGATACCTATGTTTGTGTTTACAAAACTATTGGCACGTTGGTCAAACTTTTGATATAAGCGATTACAATACATTGGTGCATGGTTAATTATTTGGTTTTGGTTTCTAATTGAATATGTGATGGTTTGAAACTATGCTATAATGTTTTGATTGCACATGGTGTTTATACACTTACCATTGTTTCATTGGTTATCCAAGCAACATGATTTTTGAACTGTGCTATAGTGGGTTGAATAGCTATGAAAATTGGTGGTTGTACTTGGATAATCAATATTTTGCATGGCAGACTCCACCACCTTCGCATGCGTGAATTAATGCTTACCCCTTTTCTCGTTCATTGTTGTTGGTTCAGGTAGCTATGTTACTGTGTGTGTTGGTGAATTCAAACCCTTTCCTTACCATGCATTCAGCTCCATGGCCCCAGTCGTGAGAGTTGAACCCAATGGCAACCAGGCCCTGTTGATTTTTGACAATGCCCGCCAAGATTTGGCAGACAGTGGATGGCTTACCTTCGTGAAACGTTTTGAGGGTTTTAACCTTTGTGTAGCTCGACAGTTTTCCATGACCTTCGATGGATGTCGAGCCAAGGTAGGCGATGTATAGTTAGAGATTGATGAACAGTTCATCAGCTCAGCGAGGGGGTTATCTACTTTTGGACAGCGCTGGTTTAAGTATTGCAAGGTCGAGGAAGTGTCGTGGACATTGTTGTTTCAATCGCGCAAAATCACCTCTTGTGATAGAGGTATTCCCGTGACTATGCTTAAACAACGATGGCACGATTTATTAATGATAATCAAGCAGTTTGTGACCTGTGAAGGTCGATACGGGTTAGTCTTCCTCTATCACCTGCGTCTATTGATGATTTTTTATAGGGTATCCTCTAAACATGCCGTTCTATTTTCATCGGAGCTTGTATAAGATGTCCAAAAAGTTTGAGATACACAGGGCTGACAACAGCTTGTTTCATCATGGGCGCATAAAGCTCATCGTTGTTTATCATTTGGATTTGCTTGGTGACAGTTGGAAGGCCTTCATCACTCGTAATGGCTTTGAGGACACCGACCCTGTACAGGTTGATAAACTTGTGGTAGCTGAGACTAAGGCTGAACCCCCGGTACCCTACCATGTACTACTGCCTAAACCCTTGGCCGACCCTCCTATCGACTTACCCGACACTATAACTAAGAATGCAGAAGCCATTGCAAAGCCTATGAGAAAAAAGCTCAAGTCAAACCTTGCTGCAAATGCTAAAGAGATAAAGAATGCACGTTTGATTTCACGGATGGAAAGGAACAAGCCAAAACCCCCTGTTAAGCCAAACCCTATCGTCTTGAGTCAGGACTCCGATTCGGAAGTTGAGCATTTCTTGGCCAACGAATATCCCTATTCGCAAGGTTTGTGTGTCGAGCCCTCATATGATTTTGTATCAAGCCTACCCCCCTGCCTACAGGACGACCCTAACTACCCAGGCATTAAGTTGCCTTTTGAAACCCTCGGCCATTTGCCCAAACCCTCGCCTTCTCTGTATAAACCTACACAGTCACCCTGTGATCAGTGAAATTCATGGTTAGAGCGGTATTATGTTGATGTTCCTATACTCCAGTCAAAGATTCAATCTTTAGAAGACCAGATTACCGTGCTAACTAGACAAAAAGCCAAGCTTCAAGCAGTGGATAAAAGACAAGAGACAACTGGCTCCATTCTGTTCAAAAACGTGGAATCAGCCACGACTATTGTAAATTCCAAGATGGCATAATCAAGTGGCCTCGTCGCTACACAGGTATGGAAAATTTGATATCGTTTTGTTTTGTAAATAATCTAGTTTGCTATAATGATTTGTATTCAGTTTTTAAACAGTTCTGTTCACATCTTGAATGGCTCTGTTATATTGCATGCATTTATATATAGCTTTGCTTTGAATAAAAGGAAATTTCGATTCGATATGTGATTTGATTATTCCCAGTATAGAAATCAATAGATTTTGATTGGATTTGAGTAATCTTCGTTTTGAATTTGTTTGATTGTTTGCCTTCAAATGAATTTGTTGGTATCCGATTTGAAAAGGAAATTTTTTATTTTCAGTTTAGAACACAATCTTGCTCGGATTTGATTTGGTTATCATCCATGTGCTATGATTGGTAAGTGGTTTGATTAAGATTGATTGTTACGATTTTGCTCAGATTCGATTTCATTATCATTGGTATGCTATGGCTGGTAATTGTTTTCGGGAGATACTTGTTACAATGATGAGTCATGTAATGCACTATCTTTGATTGTTTCCAAGTTAAGGATAATGAATCTGTCCCTTTGATGAAAACATTACGCTCAAATAACATTCGCGCCCAAATTGGAAATGAATTCAAATCATAACAACTGTGTGAAAATCTTAGCCAATCGATTTGCTTTTGATCTAATTGGCAAGTTTGTCCTATGAGTCGAGTTCATGTTATAATTGATACTCTATATTCTAAATTTGTGAAATGAATTGGTCGAACCCTGATATGATTCGTTTTGTTGAAACGATTGTGATCAAAATTAATCGATCTCGTTTGCTTACTGTGCAATGGTCAATGATCAAAATCTATAATAAATCCTGTTCGATTAATCCTGTTATGATTTTGTTATGAGTCAATTATCATTTGGATTCATTCACAGCCTAATTCGTTCGCTATACAGTTATCGTGATAATCCTGTTTGATTCACAGGTGTAGCGAAAGGTTTGCGATTTGTTTTGTTTTCGATTGAATATCAAAACGACTTCGTAATAGATGGATTTGATTTGTTGAAAAATGATTATAATGTTGTTACACATGATTTCATTTACCTGACTTATGACAATGATCGAAAAAAGAGTATTTCTATCCTTGTATTCAATTAAATGATATGAATCTTTCGCTATATCGTTACAGCTATAACGATTGGAAAATGATTCTGTTGGATTGGGTCGTATCTTTTGTTTGACAATCTCATACGATATGTTTGATTATCAGTTCCAATTGGATATGAAATAATCTTATTACTTTTCGATTATGACTCTGTGGACCCGATTTTATGGTAACAAAACAACAGAGTATTTCTATCTCTATTTTCTGTTGAATCATTTTTTATCCTGTTTAATGTTGAATGATAAAATCATTTTAATCTCAAATGATTCGTTTTAAAATGATTATTGGAAGATAATTGGATTTAATTCTTTTAAAATATTTGATGTGATTTTAATTCCGATTATGTATATTATTTTAGACTAGCTACAGAATCAGATGATTCTGTAGCTAAGTCTGTGGAATTAGATTTTTATTGTTTTGCTAATAAAATACCTCTCTAACTTGTTATTTTTGGTCCATTTCAGGTGAATTCGAAATTGCATTGGATTTGATGAGCATTTTAGAGGATATTTGAAATATTTTGGTTTCATTTTAGTTTCCTAGTTCAGTTGATCTTGGGAATATCTTCCCAGATTATGTAAACAGTTTGATAACTGCCACAGGGAGGTTTTACCCTATGGAAAGACTTATAAATACTTATTATTTTTGTAATAACATCATCCTCATTTGTGGGAGAACAAGGATATGGAATTTTAATACAGACTGAGACAGAAATTGATGTTCTGTTACAACTTTAGCTTTTCATAATATCAATATTTTGTTTCATGTTTATGTGTATCAATTTTCATTTGGTTAATGACTACTTTAGCTATCTTAGTCTTTTGCAAATGATATGATTTAATCCATATAATCCTTATCTGATTTCTTCTAGTGCTTAAAAAACATAGAAATTACTTGATTCAGTTTGTGAATGACAGATTTCTCTTCTTCATTAATTGGATTATTAAGTATAAGTTTTTTCATAACAGGTTTCCCTTATTGCAGAGATTTATAAATCATATAATTGTTATGATTTTTTATGTCTTGTTTGTCCTGTAAACAACTCAAAGAGCATTGCAGCTATCGTTTATGAAAATCTCCTGGATTATCCGGTGCGAGTTTCCTTCCTCCGACCATCTTCGAAGTCATCATACACAGGACAAATCTAGAGCGTTTCCAGGTCTGTTTGTCATTTATTTGTTTAATGTATTTATTAGTAGTTTAGTTAGATATATGTGTAGTTAGTATATTAGATTGTTTAATTTCAGTAATTTTTATCTCTTGTTCATAAAATTATAAAATCAACAAAAATATATTTCTTTGTCTTAGGGCAGAAAGCAAATGAGTTTTCCAGGTTTTATTTAAATCTGTGAATTGTAGATCTTGTATATTTTGTAAATAAGTTGTATTTCAGTTAGTAGTTAGTATAGTAATAATTAGTAGTTTGTATATATATAGTTAGTTAGATTAGCTTAGTTTGTTTTAATAATTTGTTTTAATTAGATTAGTTAGATTAGTTTGTTTTATTTATTTTAGTTAGTTTGTTTTATTTAGTTTTAGTTAGTTTGTTTTATTTAGTTTTATTTAGATTAGTTAGTTTAGATTAGTTTTCTCTTTGATTTCCCTAGGACCTTAGATCGGCTAATGGAGCTGCTAAACCCGTCAGGGTGGTTCATTCCAAACGGCTTGGGTTATTAGAAAACCCCGGACCGGTTCCACTCTCTCAGTTGACGGATGGTCAATTTCGCCCGTCAACAAACCTGCACCAAACAACCTGTACCAATAACCTGAACCAACATGTACCATGCATCAAACATGCATCAACTACACATCAATTATGACTCATCAATATGTACCAACATCATTAACTATACACCTCATGTATGTGCCAACTCATCAACTACTTGTCTCAAGCATGTACCCAACATGTACATCAACCATATAAATACATACACCAATATAACCATAAAAAATTCATCACTCTATCCATAAAAGAAATACCATAAACCCTTACATCAAAACATGTGCCACAACCTCACTGCTATGTATCCTCAAGCTAAACCAACAACTTCAGCAACACATTACAACCAAAAGGCCAATACCCATATGCCAAATACCAACAACAAAATGCCAATTGTATCCCTCAACAAATCTGGTATATGCAGAAATAATGAACATCCAATACCATCTCAAGAGATAAACCCTAGTTCACAAAACGTACCTCAAACAAGATGTGCCATATCTCTCATAAATAGACCCCAACCATGTTGTTGCCGCACTTTTTCTGCCATGATTTTTCTGCCGCACTTTTTCTGCTGTAATTTTTCTGCCGTGATTTTTCTGCAACACTTTTTCTGTCGCTATTTTCCTGCAACACTTTTTCTGTCATGATTTTTTTGTCGTGCTTTTCCTGACGCACTTTTCTCTATCAATAATACCTACCCAAATAACCTTTCACAAAATAGATATTCAATGATATTCAATAGGTTCAAGTGTGATTAAATGAGAGAGCCTTTCCTCTTATTTATACTTTCATGTAGCACCCCACTTTCCTTATTTTAGGGATTTCTCCATTAAATTTATTATTTAAATAATTTATTTTGCAAACACTTTGACTAATTTGACCTTTTGGGGCTTCTAGATGACTCATGAGGGTTCTCCAACTTCACATGGCCATAAATATCTAACCGTGAGGAGCTATGTGATGTTCCACATACCACCGTAAATGGAATGACATGTACAATCCATATAGACTAGTCTTACCTGCAAATATATCAAAACACATACCATTGTCCATAAAACAAACTTGGGTCCATTAGCCAAACCTTTGTGCTACCAAACTTTCTTCAAGGGTTGACATCAATGAAAACTAACCCAATTAATCAACAATATCCCCCTTTGGAATTGATGGAAACACTCTGATGCAATATTGAAGTCATGTCATGCAATACTGAAGTCATATCACTCATGCTTCCCCTGTGACCATCGCTCTCCCTGGAACCATGCCTCTTTGTTCTGCATCTAATAATTCTCTCCCACTTTGTCATCAATGGAAAAGGTATATTTCCATCTGGGGATGATCCCCCTAACTGAATTTTCCTTGGGGATACTGCCCCCGACAGAACTCTTCCTGAAACTGATCTCTTGACATGAACTATCCTCTTTATGGTGCTTCCTCGTGTAAATCTAAGACATATAAGATAAGCATTCAAAAGAATTAATTTTAGAGTAGAAATTACTCCGAGTCTATGGCGAAGATACTAAAAGGATTTCCATGGAAGAGGATTTGTAAATATGTCTTCCACTTGTTCTTTTGTTCCCACATATTCAACTCTGATGTTCTTCTCTGCAACCTGTTCCCATAGAAAGTGATACTTGATTGGAATGTGATTCGTCTTGGAGTGCAACACCAGGTTCTTTGAGATATTGATGGGGTTTGTATTATCACAATAGATTGGAATGGGCTCATCATACTCAACGTTTATATCTGTCAGAGTTTGTTTCATCCATAGAACATGTGTAGAACATGATGTTGTTGCAATATACTCTGTCTTGACTGTATATAAGGATACTGATGATTGTTTCTTGTTTATCCATGATACCAAAAACTCACCCAAGTAGAATGTTGCTCCACTAGTTCTTCATCAGTCATCAATGCAACCTACCCAATCTTCATCTGTGTAGGAAATAACTAATAGATCCATTCCTTTTGGATACCATAACTATTTTGTTCCTTCAAGATATCTAAAAATCCTCTTCACTACTACAACATGTGTTTCCTTTGGTGCTGCTTCAAATTGTGCCACTTGTCTAACTACTTGCATAACATTTGGTCTAGATGTTTTCACATATAGTAAGCTGTCAATCATTGACTTGTATTGCCTCTGGTATGTAGACTTTGAATCATCATCTTTTCTCAACTTGCAACTGGTTTTCATAGGAGTGGTAACTGGTTTGCAATCTTCCATTTCAAACCTCTTTAACATTTCTCGGATATACTTAGTTTGAGAAATAAAAATTCCTTGGTTTCTTTGACGTATCTGAAGACCCAGAAAGAAGGATAGTTCTCTGATTAATGACATTTCAAATTCATTCTGCATATCCTTTGCAAATTTTTGGCTTAACTTGTCATCATTGCTTCCAAAAATAATATCATCAACATAAACTTCAATTAATAAAATACTATGTTGAGTTACCTTGATGTAGAGGTTGTTGTCTGCACTTCCTTTTCTGAACCCTTCTTGTTGTAGATATTTATCCAGTCTAGAGTACCATGCTCTAGGATCTTGTTTTAGACCATACAAGACCTTCTTCAATTTACACACATAATTTGCATTCTCTAACAACTGAAATCCTTCTAGTTTTTCAATGTAGACTTCTTCTTCAATTTCCCCATTCAGAAAACATGATTTTATGTCCATTTGATATACTTTAATATTCTTGGAGAAATCATAAGATAAAATCAATCGGATTGCTTCCATTCTGGCAACTAGGGAAAATGTCTCTTCATGGTCGATTCCTTTAACCTGTGTGTATCCTTTACATACCAATCTATCTTTGTTCCTTGTAACATGTCCATATTCATTCAATTTATTTATGAATACCCACTTTGTGCCAATCACATTCTTATTATTTGGTCTTGGAACCAATTCCTAAGTGTCATTATTCTCTATTTGATCCAATTCTTCATCCATGACCTTATTCCAAAATTCATCCTTGCTGGCCTCTTCAAAACTGTTTGGTTCAATCGTAGATGAGAGTGCTAGATGTGTTTGTTCTGGTGAACAAATTCTTCTTCTAGTCTCAACTCGTGCATCTTTGTTTCTGATAATCTGATCTGAAGGATGATTATTCTGTACTCATTTTCTAGGTGTCTTTGGAGGCACCTGTTGAACTTGATATTCTACTTCTGTTTGATCCTCTTCATCTTCCCCTTCTACTTCTTCTTCATCTTCTACTTCTTCTTCGTAAATTTGTTCCATTGATTCATTTAATTCTCGTCCACTTGTTTCATCAATTGTTACATTGATGCTTTCCACAAATTTTTTCAATCTTAGATTGTAACACTTGTATGTTTTCCTTGTACTTGAGTAACCAACAAGTACTCCTTTGTCCACATGAGATTCAAACTTTCCCATTCTTCCCTATTCTTTTTTGATGTAGAATTTGCTTCCAAATACTCTGAAGTGCTTCACATTTTCCGGTCTTCCTTTCCATAGCTCGTAGGGAGTTTTGTCAGTGTTGTTTCTGAGCATTACTCTTTTTTGAATGTGAACTGTTGTATGAACTACATGTTTCCAAAATATATATGTCAATTTGGAATCCATTGTTCGATCCATTTTCTATCTTGTCATGTTCTTTCTTTCAACAACTCCATTCTGTTGAGGTGTCCTAGAAATGGAAAATTGCCTTTTTATTCCATTCCTCCTACAGTAGTCCATAAATTACTTTGAAGTGAACTCTCCTCCATTATCATATCTCAAAAATTTGATTTTTGAATCCATTTCATTTTCAACCATTTCCTTGTAGACCTTGAAGTTTTCAAAATCTTCTGACATATTCCTTAGAAATCAAACTACAATCATTCTTTTATAATCATCAACTAATAACATAAAGTATTTATCACCTTTTAAACCCTTTATTGTAGTTGGTCCAACTAGATCAGTATGAAAAATTTCCAGTGGTCTTGTCATTGAATATTCCTTTGATTTAAACCTGGTCTTTTTTTCTTTCCTTGTTGGCAATGGTTGCATAAAGTGTTGGTTGGTTTCGTAATCTGGGGCATTTATCTAACTGCTTACTTTTTTCTAACTTTGACAAGGTTATCAAAGTGTATGTGACCCATTCTTCTGTTCCATAGCCAACATTCATCTTCTTTTCCTAGACAACACTTTTCATTTCCAATTTCAGTTAATACATATATGTTTCTTGAAGTTCTTGTCGTTGTTGCAATCGATTTTCCTAAACCTTCTTTTCTTATCTTGCACTTTTTTGAATGAAAAGTAACTTTATTACCTTGGTCACACATTTGACTCACACTTAGAAGATTATGTTTCATATCTTCTACTAGTAGAACATTTTATGCCTTGGTATTCTTGTTTCCAATTTTGACTGTGCCTTTTCCAATGATTTTAGTTGAATCATCATTTCCAAAGGAGACTAATCCATCTCTTTCCTTTCTTAATGTAAGAAACCTGTCTTTATCACCTGTCATGTGTTTTGAACAACCACTTCCAACATACCAACCATGTTTCTTTTGCTTAGCTTGTAGAGAGAGTGTGCATTCTTAATTTCTATACTGATTTTGTTTTCGTATCCATGTTCTCTTATGAGGTTCTTGTCTGTGACTGTCGTAGTTTTGTTGTGGTTCTCTAGGAGGAACTATTATTCTGTAATCTTTTGCCATGTGTCCAAAGTTGTTAAACTTGTAGCATTCCACTTCAATGCTCAATTATTCAAACCTGTTGTAATCTTATCCATGTGATTTTGTTTTCTTATCCATGTTCTCTTATGAGGTTCTTGTCTGTGACTGTCATAGTTTTGTTGTGGTTCTCTAGGAGGAACTATTATTCTGTAATCTTTTGCCATGTGTCCAAAGTTGTTAAACTTGTAGCATTCCACTTCAATGCTCAATTATTCAAACCTATTGTAACTTCTTCTATGTGTTTCACTAGGCCTTATTAGATAACCCTTTTGGGTATGACTTTCAAAGTTGTTTATGTTCCTGCTGTTAGCGCTGCAATTCATAGCTTTATGTCCAAAATTATTACATGAATAACATAAACCAAAAACAATAGCTTGATACCTGGGAGTTGAATATCTTCTAAAAGGAGTTTCTCTTTTGAATCCTTCTTCTTCCTGAGGCCTATCTGTCGGTCATTGATTATGAAATCTGAATCTTCTCAGTGGAGGAGTGTCTCTGTAATCTTATTTGTAGGTCTTCATATCCCCTTTGAATGTTTATGCATAGCTTTTTGGATATGTTTCTTGTTATGTTGTTTTGGATCTTGATCCCTTTTCTGTCTGAATTTATAAAAGTCCCGACTTGTCATGATGAGGCTTTTGACTGCTAATAATGTTATCCCAAACTTTTGAGTTGTTCTGCATATTTTTCTCTTGAAGATCCTTTCTTAATGTGACAATTTATGGTTCCAAATTTGCAATAATCCTGTCTCTTTCTTCTAGTTGTTCTTTGAGTACTTCTTCAATTTTTTTATCTTCTTCTATTTGAACCTTCAAATTTGTGATCATTTATTCCAGTTCCCGAGTGTCTTCTTTCTTTTCTAGCTATGCTTGTAGCTTTTTATTTTTCTTCTTTTCTCTTCTTATAATTTCTATGGCACACAACAATTATTCTCGGTATTCAACTTATGCATTTTCATATTCTTCTTCGGTGTCTTATTTATCAAAGTCTTCTACTACCATGGATATAAATTTTTCTATTTCATTGTCACTAACTTCATATTCATCTGACGAGGATATGTCTTCTTTGGTGCATAATCTTTTCTTGAAATCTTTCTTTGTGGTTCTTTTTCCTTTATATGTTTGTTTTCTATTTGAGTAATCTTCATCGTTCCTCTTATTTTTCTTATGAGGACATTTTTTAGAAAAATGACCAATACCATCACAATTAAAGTAAATCAATGGAAACATACATTTATATATGTCATTGGTTCCTTTGTTCAATCTTTTCACAAAGTTGGACATTTCTTCTTCATCTTCCGAGATGTCATTGTTGATGCTATGTTCTTTTTCCTTTTTCTTTCTGTTTTTATTTGACCTTTTGGATGCTTTGAAAGATGCTTCTTTTATATCTTGATTTTCCTGTTCATTTCTCATTTCATATGATGTGAATATTCCATGTGGTGCGTCCATGCTTATTGAGTCTAGATCTGCTCTTTTTTCTAGTGTTGATATCTTAGGATCAAATCTCATAGGAAGAGATCTTAGCACCTTTTGAACAATTACAGATTCTTTAATTTATTCTCCCAATCCTATGATTGCACTTACTGTTTCATCGACTCATAAGAAGTAAGATGAAATATTATATTCTTCCTTCATCTTTAGTTGTTCAAACTGACCTATGTAAGTTTAAAGATTTGTTGCTTTGACTTTTGAATCTCCTTCACAATTATTTTGAAGCTTGTCCCAAATATCTTTAGCGGATTTACAATATATAACTTTGGTGTATATTGATTCATAAATACCATTCATAAGTGCATTTTTGGCTTTGGAATTATTTTTCCCGAGTTTTAATGCGGTTCATTTGTCGATGAAACTACTAGTTCTTTTTATCCATCTACAACAGATTTCCAAATTTCAAATCCTTGCTCCTGTATATATGTTTTCATCCTTCTTCTCCAAAATGCATACTTATGTACATCAAATTGTGGTATTCCATTTTTATACATGTTTCTCTCCAGGATCTACCTTTTAGTGGTTAAACTGATTTCTACAAGAATTTTCTCTAAAATCAATTGTTGGATTACTGAGAGAGGGGGGTGGATCAATAATAGATAAATAAAATCCTTTTCAACCACAAAATACAAGTGTTATATCAATGTATCATTATCATCCAATAGTTGCAGAGTAAATAAACAATGAACAAATGAGCAATCATACACATACACAGTACACCAGTGTTTACGTGGAAACCCAAAGCTGGAGAAAACCATGAAATGATTTTTCTTATATGTATATAAGAGTTACATTCATTGGAAGAACCAAATTCCTTTGTTTTCCATTTGCAACTAGAAGGAGGCTCCAATCCCCTAGTTTCTTAGGCTACAACCTGAGGGAAGCTCCAACTTCCCAATTCTCCAGCTACAACCAGAAGGAGGCTACAACCCCCTATGTTCTCCATCTACAACCAAAAGGTGGCGACAACCACCTGTCCTTGCCCCGTCCAACCACCCTGAAATATAAATGCCAAATGTAGAAAACCTGTCACTGTCACCGAATCAACCACTGAGACTGTCAACCTCTCACTGTCAACCTGTGTCAATAACCTGTAACAACATGTACTAATCAACTTGCACCAAACAACCTGCACCAATAACATAAACCAACATGTACCATGCATCAACCATGCATCAACTGGACATACACTATGACTCGTCAATATGCACCAACACCATCAACTATACACCTCATGTATGTGCCAAATAATCAACTACTTGTCTCAACCATGTACCCAACATGTACCTCAACCATATAAAGACATACACCAATATAACCATAAAATATTCATCAGTCTATCCTTCAACCAAATACCATACACCCTTACATCAAACCATGTGCCACAACCTCACTATTATGTAGCCTCAAGCTAAACCAACAAATTTAGCAACACATCACAACCAAAAGACCAATATCCATATGCCAAATACCAACAACAAAATACCAACTGTATCCCTCAACAAATCTGATATATGCAACAATACTGAACATCCAATACCATCTCAAGAGCTAAACCCTAGCTCACAAAACATACCTCAAACAAGATGTGCCATATCTCTCATAAATAGACCCCAACCATGTTGTTGCCACCATTTTTCTTCCGTACTTTTTCTACCACGATGTTTCTGTCGTACTTTTTCTGCCGCGATTTTTCAACCGCACTTTTTCCACCATGATTTTTTTGTTGCACCTTTTCTGCCGTGATTTTTCTGCCGTAATTTTTCTGCCACAATTTTTCTGCTGTGATTTTTCTGTCACACTTTTTCTTCTGCAATTTTCCTGCCACACTTTTCCTGCCGCACTTTTCTCTATCAATAATACTTGCCCAAATAGCCTTTCACAAAATATATATTCAATGATATTCAATATGTTCAAGTGTGATTAAATGAGAGAGCATTGCCTCATATTTATACTTTCATGTATCATCCTACTTTCCTTATTTTAGGGATTTCTCCATTAACTTTATTATTTAAATAATTTCGTTTTCAAACACTTTGACTACTTTGACCTTTTGGGGCTTCTATATGACTCATGAGGGTTCTCCAACTTCACATGGACATAAATCTCTAACCATGAGGAGTTATGTGACATTCCAGATACCACCAGAAATGGAATGACATGTACTATCCATCTGTAATAGTCTTACCTGCAAATATATCAAAACTCATACCATTATCCATCAAACAAACTTGGGTCCATTACCCAAACCTTTGTTCTACCAGAATTTTCTACCAGAATTTATTCAAGGGTTGGCACCAACGAAAATAAACCCAATTAATCAACAACTCACATAAAAAGGGAGCCTAATACCATGGTAAATAGGTTGGCAGTTTTTTCCGCCTCTCCTATTTGACAACTTTTACTACAATGAACTAATTCCACTTTTATGTCTCTTTATTGCCCACACATACCTGACAATGTTGAATCATGGCAGGTTTTCAAAAATGACGAAGATATATATTCTTTCTTGCAAAGTGAACTCCTTAGTCTTAAGGAAGTAATTTCTATGGAAGATAATAAGTTTCCAAAAGGATTGACTCCTCAAGAAAGTTGATTTTCAACAAGTGATGTTGGTAAAAGGGAAAACACTGAAGAAAATGAGTCAAAGAGAAAATTAAGATATGTTGTCTCCGTGATCATTGGAACCTCAGATGATCCAAATATTCTTAAAACAAGAGTCTAGTTTTCACAAGAAGAAAAAGAAAGATTCGTGGATTTATTTCATGAATTCAAGGATGCCATTGCTTAGTCATATGCGGATATTCGTGGTTTTAATCCAATCATCATACAACATGTCATTCCTATTAAGGAAGGGACGAAACTAGTAAGGAAAATACAAAGGCCTATAAACCCATCCCTCGAAGCTATTATCAGAAAGGAAGTCGAAAAATTGCTAAAATATAAAATCATATTCCAAGTAAAGTATTATGAATGGACCTCAAATATGGTTCCTATACGAAAAAAAATGGGTCATATCCAGTTATGTGTTGACTTTCATTCTTTGAATAGAGCTAGCATTAAATAAAATTTTCCACTTCCTAATATGGAAATGATCCTACAACAGCTCGTCGGGTCTCAAATAATGTCCCTACACAATGGTTTTTCTAGATACAATCAAATTAGAGTCAAGAGGGATGAAAAATATAAAACCACATTCACCACTAGATGGGGCACCTTTGCCTACAAATGCATGCCTTTCGGCCTATCTACTGTAGGTGCCACATTCTAAAGATCTATGCAAATAACTATCGATGATCTGATCGGTAAGATAATTCAGGTTTATCTTGATGACTTAACTATTTACTCTAATAACCGATCAGATCATTTTGGTCATCTTATGAAAATATTTTTGCATCGTAGAAAATTTGGTATGTCCTTGAATCCTTCTAAGTCTCTTTTCGGAGTCACTCAAGGAAAAATCCTTGGTCATATTGTTTCTGACTGTGGTATTAGTATTGACCCTCAGAGAGTTATTGAGATTATCAATATCCATGCCCCTACCTCCAAACAAGGAGTTAAAGCTTTCATGGGTACTATTAACTTTGTAAGGAGGATTGTTCTTGGCTTCGCCATGATGGTTAAACCTATTCATAATTTTCTGAATCAGGATATAGCCTTGTCTTGGACTGATGAGGTAGAAAGGGATTTTATAGGAATCAAGAAGGCAATCAACTCTGCACCAGTCTTACCCAAACCTGATTTTAATAAATACTTCATCATCTATACCAATACCACATAAGAGGCAATCTCTTCCATCCTTCTACAAGTTGATGATCAAAATAAATAAAAAACTATAGCCTATATGAGTCAAAGTTTGTCATATGATGAGGTGAAATATACCTTGATTGAAAAACACACTTTCTCCTTGGTAAACGATATAGGAAAATTCAGGAATTTTATTTTAGGAAAGCAAACAAAGGTAAGAGTCTCTTTTGCTACAATCAGGTTTATGCTTACACAAACTCATCTCTCAGGAAAAATTGCACATTGGCTTGCCAAAATTCAAGAAAATGATTTAGCGATTACTACAACCAAGACAATTAAAGGACATGATCTAGCTCTTCACTTCGCTCAATATCCTGAACCAATTGATTTTATTGAGGATGATGAGAATGATTTGTTAGCATTGTTTTACATGGAAACCCTTGATATATATCTTGATGATCATCCTTTGTAAAAGGATATCATTTATTATCTCTTACATCAAAATTGCCTAGATCATTTAGATTCACATCAACGTAGAAAATTGTTCTTGATATCCCCAAAGTTTCTCATCTTTGGAAACATTATTTTCCATGGATCTGATGATGGATTGTTGTTAAGATGTATAGATGGTAAAGAATCTGAAAATGTTTTGAATGATTTTCATGGATCAACAGATTCTAACCTACATATTGGTGTCCATTTCATAGTGAAAGATACATCTTGCAAGGTTATCATAGTTGGTTATTTTTGGCCGATGATGTTTCAATATTCTATCAAGTTTGTTCAGTCTTGTGATAAATGTCAAAAATTTTCTAGAAGTGAACAATTTTCTTCTATGCCTTTACAACCAGTTTTACCTGATTTCCCATTTGCTAAATGGGGATTATACTTCATTGGCCCTACTAACCCCCCATCTTCTCCAGGGCATGTATTTATCCTGACAACAAAGGACTACTTTACCAAGTGGACTGGAGTTGCCCCTCTTTAGAATGCATCGGATGAGCAGGTTATTAACTTCCTAGAATCTAATATATTTTCTCACTTTGGTATCCTGCTCAAAATAATCTCGGAGAATGGATAATAATTCATTTCAGAAATGTTTACTTGGTTTTTGAACAAATTTGGGGTCAATAACTTTACCTCATCCACATATTACACTTACGGAAATGGACAAGTTGAGTATACTAACAAAAATATGATCAGGATTATGAAAAGGATTATTGATGACAATCCCCGCCAATGGTATACTCTCCTTAAATATGCATTATGGGTTGATCGTACAACCTTTAATACACATAGGATGAACCCCAATTGTAAATATAAATGTAAATATTCTTATAGGATGGTGAGGTAGGTTATTATAGGCAAGAAGGCTTATGCGATTATTAGGCCAGAGAGACTAGATGCTAAAGGCTGGTGAGATTATTATTATAATATGTAAACACTCATATCATTAATAAAGTACATCACTGCTGCAAACCAACCCATGAATGAGTATGGGGGGATAAAATCCACTGGGAAGGGAAAGGGAAATGGAGCTAAGAGTCTAGGAAGGGGTTAAGATAGAGGGATTATTCCCAAAGGATTATTATATCATTATTCCTAAATTATAAGGTATGGATATGACTATATGTTATCCTAAGTTCCTATGGGAAGGGAATGAATTACAATTGGAGAAAAGTGAGTTCCTTGAGGGCCATGTGTCATTATGGGTTCATGCATGTATATTGGAGGAAATTAGTTCATTTGGTAGAATTTCCTTTTCAATTGTTACCATTATTCTCTCCTATCATGCAAACTTTTCTATTGCCATAACCATAGATGTACCTGGGAAGCTTGGTGTTGTGGACATCCATAAACCTAGATTATTCACATAGGTTTTTCTATCATCCACTCATCCCTGCAATGATGGGTGCATGTACTTGGTTTGGATTGTAGGATGAAGAGGTGGGTTGTCAGGCCTGTGGTAGAGGAATAGGGTTGTCAGGCTCATAGGAATTTATCTCTAGATGAGAGATTTGTTGTGTTAAAGAAGCGGTTTGTCAGGCCCGTGAGTAGTTTCTCTAGGAGAGAAAATACTCAGAATTGTTCCATGGTGCATTGGAAAATAGCTACATGGCTCTGATATTTCCTGTCCATCCTCTTCCTGAAGCCCTAGAAGGGAAGTGAGGAAGTCGAAGGACTATTGAGAAGAGAAGGGGCACACTTCTTGGAGTGGGACAAGCATTTTGGGAATGAGAGACTATAGGATATTTGTCGTAGTTGGGCACCTTGGACTGCACATTTATTATGCTTGTCAGATGATGTAAGAGCATTGCTCCACCTCAGCATGCACCAACTAATTAGCATGAGTGTTATGCATTCAAGGAAGGGAGAAGCATCTCCCTCTCATTTTTCCTTCAAAAATCTAAATAGTGATTAAGGTAATTAATGTTAAAAGGTTCGTAGAGCCAAGTTGTGCCTTCACACAAGATTTAGATGAGGTCTCCATTAATTGGTTGACGGTAAGAGGGATCTAAATCTGATTCATATTAGATTTCCATCATTTTAATCTTCCTCATTAGTCAGTCGTTTTGAATGGTGATTAGACACTACTATATTAGCTTGGAGGGAATCTCATCGAGCCCCTCTTGTATAAAATCTTGTATTGTATGCCTGAAAGAGGCTGCTGGAGTTTGATGAAAATCATTGTATGCCAAGAATTTGTTAAGAGCCGAGACTCAGTTGCAGTTCGGACTCATTTATTGTGATGGACATTCCACCATTAATAGAAAGTAACGGATTTTCCTATTTTCCAATTTCTTTGTAATGGATGTTTAGCTGTGAATGTCATTTGTATGTGTTTGCACTGTAGATGTATGTTAGAAATCATCTGCAGGGATAGAGATATAATATTCTATCTCTGAGTGTGTTGGATTAAGTTTGGTTCTCTAGGATAAGTGCAAGAAGTGTGTGATAGAGAGTTGAGACTTTGTAAGATGACACAAGGAGTGTGTGTCTAAACTCATTCGAGTCAGAAGAGAAGCTTCTAGGAGGGCACACCAGGATAATTCACAGACTCGGAGGGGAATTTCAAGGTTGTTGAATACCTTGGGAAGAAATAATGTGTAGGAGGAAGCACAATGCAGAGTTACTGAATAATCTGTAATACTCTTCCAGGAGGGCATAGAGCAAGTGCGAGTGCGCAAGGGAAAAAAACAATATGGAATGTTGGGAGTGTGGAGAGAACCCAAGGGTTGTTGAACACTCTGAGGAAGGAAGGATTTTCCAGAGTGCATTGACCAAGGAAAGGAGATGCTTAAGAATTCTAGAAAGGCTCAAGGAGAAGTCATTAGAAGGATAAAGTAAGTGAAAGGAGTGCACCAGGGATACAATAAGTTCATATTACAATATCAGGAGGAAGGGCGTTAAGTTTCCAAGAGAGCACTAGAAATTCCATTGAAGGGTGAACAGGAACTGAGAACCTCGAAGGTTTCAAGCCGAGCAAAATATCAGAAGGACTAACGCAAACCTCTACAATGAGTGCAGAGGAAAGGCCGAGAACAATCTAAGTCTCAAGCATAATTGTGCTAAGTGCGCAAGATGGTCAGGTACTTGTCGAAGTCCAGAAGATGATGAAATCATCCATCATCTGGAGGATACAGGTTGTAGAATATCAGGAGATCCGAGATTTGGAGCTCTGGGAGGTTTTCCAAGAGAAAATATAAATCTCCACAAAGTCGCGAAGAGTGGTTTGAATCTAGACCATTGGATCTGGAAGGAACGCGTGGAAGAAATCCACACCTTTTAGAGGATTAGTACTCTGGGATACATCAGAGGAGGATAGCAAGAGACTCCCAAAGGCCAAAGTCCAAACAAATCATAGTCATCGATCGGAAGGAGGGACAGGGACCATTGATCCTTGTGTTGTTTGAGTTCGGGAACCTAGGAGTTGGTTGTTGTGGCACAAATTGAAGCTAAAGCCCAAAGCAGTTTTTGTGTCTTAGCCCCAGGACAAAGCCCGAGTTCACATGATAGAAAGGTCCTGACACAGAGAATGAGTTTCACCACCAAATTTCTTCAAAGGGCCAAGAAGAGAGTCACGCGGTTAAGAGGACCCGCACTTTGAAGAAAGGGGGAACTGTGATAAATTTTATCGGGCTCCAGCAGGGAGTCGAAGAGTCAATTCGATTGAGGTGTTCAAACAATCCTAGACCGGTAGGTCACATAGCCCTGAAGGAGATAAGGGGAGGGGTTTTACACCAAGTGGTATCAAAGAACATAATTGATTTCTATAGGAAAGGGAGACATAGTGCAATACTCTATGGAAACTTTTGCAAGGTGCATAGTAGATGGTAAACAACCAGGTGGGATGCAGGTGAAGCAATATGGTCGTTGGAGGGCATGAGTGTGGTCGAGGAGAATCTTTCTCGTAGAAAAGAAAAGAGGAAATGGATAAGGATCTCGGTGAAATCCGAGCAGAGATAGAGAAGATAGCATTTAAGATGCAGCAGGATGCAAGAGTGCACTAGAGATACGAGTGGCCTTTGAAAAGGAAAACTAAGTGTCCTGTTCGGAATTTGTTGTCTCGAAGGAAGAAATAGATGTTGAAACGTTGGTTGAGATATGTCGAAAACCTCAATGTCGAGGGAAAGAGATCTAGGAGAGGTCTCGTAGGTTTCTAGGTGAGCAATTAGAAGGGATCAACCGATCTCATAAACTGCCAAGAGGGAAAAAGAGACATCCCAATTTTCTAGGTGGGCAAGGGAGAAGAGATGAGCTCAGTCGAGAGTTCACGTTAGCAGTGGGTGTTGACATATGGAGAGGAGGAGGAAGAAAGGACACATCCATATGAATACTCATGCAGAGTTGCAAGACGCGTGAATGAAGATGATGAGAAGTTGGAAACATCCATCACAGAGGAGAAGGATTAGAGGAGTGTTATGGTCATTGGAGGAGTTGCAATATTCCTGCCAAGTATCCGAGGAGAGGTTAGCATGGGTGTTGCATATGAAAAATAAGGACAACAAGCTAAGAGTGTCTTGGAGAAGAAGGAGCGGATACTGAAGTCTGCCCCAAAGGAAGAGGAGCACCCAATTCAGTTACTCACTCAATGGGAGATGGAGTTAAATGAACTGGAGGATTGGTTGTAAAGTCCGAAACCAGAAGGTGGTTGCCATGAGATAACCATGCCAGAAGATACGTACTAGCATGAGTTACAGCTGGAGGAAGTTGGAATGGGACCAGATGAAGAACTGATAGGGGCTAGTCTATTAGAGGAGGTAGTTGAACAACAGTTCAATAACAAGACTGTGGAATTGGATTCTGCAGTAGAGTGTCCAATTAGCGTCACAGGAGATGAAAGAAACATGGGATATCGAAATGATACACCCATAGAGTAGCATGAGGATTTGCAGTCGAGAAGACTGCATAAGAGGAACCAACTGATGAAGCAGCTAGAAGAATCCATAGAGGAGATAAGGAGGCTAATGTTGAGGTCAACAGAAGAAGCGGTCAACAAGGAGAAGTTGGACATAAAATAACCTGCACGAGCAACAGTAAAAATGCAATAGTAGCAACAAAAGTGAATCAGAGGAGAAGAAGGACAACTCCAGGATAAATTTTGGGATCCATGAGGATTTTAATAGAGCTAGGAAGCTCATGAGCAGGAGCTCATGAATTTTTGTTGCCGTGGAGTATAATGCAGTAGCATTTCTCCACCTCAGCAAGCACCAGCTGATGAGCATGAGTGGTGTGCATTCAAGGAAGGGAGAGGTGTTTCCCTCTCATTTTGCCTTCAAAAATCTAAATCATGATTAAGGAATTTAATGGTGCAGGTTGGTAGAGACAAGTTGTGCCTTCGCACAAGCTATATATGAGGTCTCCATTAAGTGGTTGACGGTAGGAGGGATCTGTATCCGATTCGAATAAGATTTCCAACATTCTAATCTACCTCATTAGTCAGGCATTTTGAATGGTGATTATACCCGACTAGCTTATCTTGGAAGGAAGCTCATCGATCCCCTCTTGTATAAACTCTTGTATTGTATGCCCGAAATAGGTTGTTGGAGTATGATGAAAAGCATTGTAAGCTAAGAAGTTGTTAATAGCCGAGACTCAGTTGCAGTTCAGACTCATTTATTGTTATGGACATTCCACCATTAATAGAAAGTAATAGATTTTCCTATTTTCCAATTTTTGTGTAATGGATGTTTACTTGTGAATGTCATTCGTTTGTGTTTTCACTATAGATGTATGTTATAAATCATCTGCAGGGACAGAGATATAATATTCTACCTCTGAGTGTGTTGGATTAAGTCTGGTTCTCTACGCTAAGTGCAAGGAGTGCGCAACAGAGAGTTGAGACTTTGTGAGCCGACGCAAGGAGTGTGTGTCTGAAATCATTCGAGTCAGAAGAGAAGCTTCCAGGAGGGCACACCAAGATAATTCACAAAAATGGAGGGGAATTTTAAGGTTCCTAAATACCTTGGGAAGAAATACTTTGTAGGAGGAAGCATAACATAGAGTTATTGAATACTCTTTAATAATCTGTCAGGAGGGAATAGAAAAAGTGTGAGTGCGCATGGGAGCAACACATTCTGAAGTGTTAGGATCATGGAGAGAACCCCAGGGTTGTTGAACACTCTGAGGAAGTAAGTATTTGAAAGAGTGCATTGACCAAAGAAAGGAGATTCCTTAAGACTTCTGGAAGGGCTCAGGGAGAAGTTGTCTGAAATCTTAAGTAAGGGAAAGGAGTGCGCCAAGGATACAGTAAGTTCATATTACAAGATCAGGAGGAAGGGAGTTAAGTTTCTAGGAGGGCACTAGAAATCCCATTGAATGGCGCAGAGGAACTAAGAACCTAGAAGGTTTCAAGCTGAGCAAAATCTTAGAAGGAATAGTGCAGAACTCTACAAGGAGTGCAGAGGAAAGGCTGAGAACAGTCTAAATCTCGGGCATAAATTGTGCTAAGTGCACATGAAGGTAAAGGAATTGTCGAAGTCCTGAAGACTGCGAAATCATCCATCGTTGGGAGGAGACAAATGGAAGAAGATCAGGAGATCTGATATTTGGAGATCCGGGAGGTTTGCTAAGAGAAAACAGAAATCTTCGCGAAGTCGTGAAGTTGCGAAGAGCGGTTTGAATCCAGACTGTTGGATCTGGAAGGGATGCGTGGAAGCGATACACACCTTTTGGAGGAGTAGTACTCTAGGATATATCAAAGGAGGATAGCGAGAGACTCCTGAAGGCTGGAGTATGAATAGATCATAGTCATCGATTGAAAGAAGGGACGAGGACCATTGATCCTCTCATTGTTTGAGTTTTGCGATTCGAAGTTTGGGAACCCAGGAGTTGGTTTTCATGGGACAAGCTGAAGTTGAAGCTCAAAGTGCTTTTCTGGGTTTATCCTTGGGACACATCCCTAGGTCACATGATAAAAAGGGCACGGCATGGAGAACGAGTGTCACCACCAACTTTTTTCGAAGGGCCAAGAAGAGGGTCGAGTGGTTAAGAGGACCCACACTTTGAATAAAGGGGGACCTGTGATAAAGTTTATCGGGTTCCAGCAGGGAGCCGAAGAGTCAATTTGACTTAGGTGTTCAAGAAATCCTAGACCAGGAGGTTGCGTAGCCTCAAATAAGAGAAGGGGAGGGGTCTGCACCATCAAACCTTAGATTGGCTTAGTATTCCCTTTTCCCTAGTAGATTTTATCCCTAGCTCAAGGGTGACCCACTACTGATATTACGAGCAATGTGGTATATGGATGGGAGAAACATGGAAGGTATGCACTTAGTTGGTGATCTTTTAATAAAATATGAGTGTCAATTGTGTGTTAAATCATGTGTTGCATCATTATTGATGCATTTGTTTTTATGGGTTTTTCCTGTGTATTATGCATGTGTATTTCTATTATTATTATAATTGGATTGATTATATATATATATTATATAACTCTGCTATTGTGATTATATATTATATAATAGAAGAGTATTCCCTTTATTATCTATTATATAAAGGTTGAACCCCAATTGTAAATATAATTGTAAATATTCTTATAGGCTAGTGAGCCAGGTTATTATAGGCCATCAGACTTATGTGATTATTAGGCCAGAGAGCCTAGATGTTAAAGGTCAGTGAGCCTATTATTGTAATATGTAAACACTCATATCATTAATAAAGTACATCGCTATTGTAGACTGACCCACAAATGAGTATGGGGGGATAAACTCCACTAGAAATGGAAAGGGAAAGGGAGCTGAGAGTTTAGGAAGGGGCTAAGATAAATGGATTAATACCAAAGGATTATTATATTATTATTCCTAAAGTATAAGGTATGAATATAAATATATGTTATCCTAAGTTCCTATGGGAAGGGAACGAATTACAAGTGGAGAAAGTGAGTTCCTTGAGGGCCATGTGTCATTATGGGTGCATGCATGTATATTGGGGCAAATTAATTCATTTTGAAGAATCTCCTTCTTCATTTTTACCATTATTCTCTCCTATCATCTAAAATATGTTGCTTCCATCACCATAGATGTACCTGGGAATCTTGGCACTGTGGATAGCAAGAAACCTCGATTATTCACAGAGGTTTTTCTATCATCCACTCATCCAGTTTGGACTATAGGCTGAAGAGGCGAGTTTTTAGGCCCGTGGTCGAGGAAGCTAGTTGTTAGGCCCACAAACATTTCTCTCCAAGTGAGATATTTTATATGTTGAAGAAGTGGGTTGCTAGGCCCATGAGTATTTTCTCTAGGTGAGAAACTACTCAGAATTGTTCCCTTGTGCACTGGGAAATAGCTACAAAGATATGAGACTTCCTTTCTGACTTGTTGTTGAATCTCCAAAAGGGAAGTGAGGAAGTTGAAGGAATTTTTAGTAGAGATGGGGCACACTTTCTGGGGTGGGACGGGCATGTGGGGAATGAGAGACTGTAGGCTAGTTGTAGCAGTTGGGCACCTTGGAATCAACAATTAAGCTTTTGGTTATACCTTAGACTGGATTAGTATTCTCTTTTCCTTGGTAGAGTTTAACCCCAGCTCGGGGGTGACCCTCTACTGAGATTACAAGAAGTGTGGTTAATGGATGGGAGCAATGTGGAAGGTGTACATGCAGTTGGTGATATTTTTACCAAGATAAGTGTCAATTGTGTGATAAATTACATGTTGCATTATTATTTATGTGTTTTTTTTATGGGTTTTTCCTTTGTATGTTGCATGTATATTTCTACTATTATTCTGTATGAATCTGTGTATTTGCAGAATATTTGTATGTTTAAATTTGGTATACAATTCGAAAATTTTATGTGGCATATCCTAGTAGGTCATTGGGCTTGTTACAATATGGTATTAAAGCTCTAGTTTTCAACACTGAGTCAAGATGGTTGAGCAAGTTGAAATTGAAGCGAAATTTCATAGAGAACTGATTTTGATGTGGCAAAATTTCAAGTTATAGTGCGTCCATGGGCACCTGGAGGGTGCTAAGAGCACACTTTGAATTTGTTCAAAATATCAAGAGGTTTAGTGGTTCAAGAAAGCAATTAGAGGCCAAGGAGTCGACACTATAAAGGAGAGAAACCATAAAATCCATTGATTTGGGCTGCAATATTTGTTCTGGTTCGTTGGATCAAACCTAGATGAGAGGAGAGAGAATGACAGACGAGATCAGATCCAAAGCATTGGATTTGATCATAGGAGAACGAGAACCATCGATTGGGGTTATCAGTCCATATGTCTTGGTCAAAGCGGAGTGGATATCAGCTGTAGATCCCATCATCGAATCTGAGCAACAGATCTCATAGTTCGATGATTCACCACTCCAGGATATTTTAGTCCTTATGTTTCTAGGAGGATAAATCCCCAAACCCCAGAGTCTCGAAAT
This sequence comes from Picea sitchensis, assembly GCA_010110895.2. Lineage (NCBI taxonomy): Eukaryota > Viridiplantae > Streptophyta > Pinopsida > Pinales > Pinaceae > Picea > Picea sitchensis. The sequence goes on along the minus strand of SNQJ01S0007505.1, from coordinate 283,620 downwards.
AGATCTCAGTCATAGATATTATAATGAAGAGGGGGTCATTGATGGTATCCCTTTGGTGTTTGGATATCTAAGATATTTTGGAGGTAGCCATTAGAAAGTGGTCAAAGCCCTGAAGCTCTGAAGTAACAGAGTTAATCCCGACCTTTAATCAACCTGAAAGTATTAACCATTGATATTTTCCTTCGCAAGTTCAACGTTCAGGAAATTTGGAGTGTGTTGTGGGTATGTCTACGAAGCCCGAAGTTCTGGAGATCCGGAGTAACGAAGCTTCATATAAAATCCATTCGGGAGTTCACTAGTTTGGAAGTCTGAGAGAATTGTGAGTGGGATTCATGGAAACTCTTGAAGCCTGAAGTCCCATATTTGATCTCAACAGTAAATCTTGGCAAGAATCGTGGACCGTTGATCCCTCGACTCTACGATAGTTCACTAGTTCAACATTTGGGAAATTTGGAGTGTGTTGTGGGTAAATCTTCCAAAGCCCCAAGTTCTGAAGAGATGGATTAATGAATATCTGGATAGCATGCAATTGAGAGTTCACCAGTTTGGTGTTTGACAGCTTAGGAGTGTGGTGTTCATTTGGAGAGAGAATCCTTGAAGCCCGTAATTAATCACAGTTGTTGTATGTGGGATGATTGTGAGCCGTCAATATTAGTTCGACGTTCGACAGTTCGAGAGTTTGGTGGTCGTCTGGAGTGAGAATCGTCAAAGCCCAAAGCCTGAAGTTAATCATAGTCATTGGTTGTGGAAGGAGTGTGAGCCATCGATTTCATTTCAACGTTCGACAATCCAAGATAATTGTGAGTGGGAGTCGTGGAAACTCCTGAAGCCCAAAGTCCCAGAGTCCCATATTTTATTTCATTCATAGATCAAGGAGCAAAGTGGGGACCGTTGATCCCTAAACTCTTTAGGATTTTGCCAGTTTGGAAATCTGACATATTTGTGGGTTGGATTCATGGAAACGCTCGAAGCCCAGAGTCCCGAAGTGAATCTCCACCATAGATCATGAAGGAGGGAATAAAATTGTCGCCATCCACTATATCTGGCTGTAAGAGTTTGGAGAGAGGAATCTAGGGAGAGGACCTACACCCATTGGTCAAGTCACTTTATGAATGAATTTATCTAGTGACCACTCTATGAGATTAGAGTGTTCGAAAGGAAAATGTTCATAGAGCGTTGAAGTCCCGAAGCTCTGGATAAGTGCCTTTTAGTTGAGCGCTTGGTTGTAAGACTGTGGTCATGTGAGTTTTCCACCGAAGAAAAGGGGTTAACACCTGTGGTTTTGATTTTATGTGAAAGGGGCTTAGAGTAAAGTGCTTGCGGGTTTTGTTATACCTGCATAAAGAAATAAAAAGGGCTTGTGTACATTAAGAGAGGATCCAACACAGATCCAAGAGCTAATTCAGCTCCAGAAGAATATCTTAAGACCGTGAGGTTGTGTGGGACCCTAGGAGGGGTGGGGTTTTCATCACATAACTTTGAGGGAGACCATCAAGAAATATATTGAACCATAAAACACATCCATGGATCTGAATTAAAATTTTGGGCATGTTAAAAATATTTAAGATGGCACATAAGGTACCTATAACATTCAAGACTAAAAACACTAATTGGCCTAGAACTTTAACAGGTTGTAAATAGCATCCCAGAACCCAGAAGGAGGTGAAACTTGGACAAAATATGTATATGAATAAACCCAGTTGGGCTCCTACCAAAAATCCAATGGAACAGGTGCAAAAAAAAAGCATAATTACAGTTCAAATTTTCACCTAGTTGAAGTGTGAACAAGAGAAGTTAATGGGAAATTTTAAAATGACTGTAAATTTCTTCTAAAGACTTAGAGTTGAGCAAGGGAGAAGTAATTGGAAATTTTTGGGATAGGGGAGTCTAAGTATCCACCCAGAAAATTGACTTGGGTAGTTAATTTTCACAAGAGATCAGAAGAAGGAATCATGATGCATTATTGGAACATAATTGTACATAATTTCATAAATTTGTTAAATTATTTATCCTAACAAATTTTGTTGGCTGAAAAATTTGCAGAGTTAACAACATTTAGTTCATAACATGTGAGAAGGTTGAAATTTAGTTAAATATAAGCAGATGTACTCAGGGAAAGAGTGATATGACAAAACTCTTTCATAAGATGATCAAAATCCAAGACTACAAAATGTTAAGGTATGAATCTAGGTGCAGCCACAAAGTATTGGAAAGCCACTATAGGAAGTCCACTCATGTTATTCAAGTACTCAATGGAATCTAGGCAAAGGAAAATATCATTTATTGAATGAAATAGTGAAAGTCCATTCACTCCCAAAGAAACCAATATGCATATTAATAAATACATTGGATTTAGATCTATTATAAAAGGAATTGACTATCAGAATGATAGTAATCATATGAAGAGAGAGGCTTAATGAATATATGGCTAAAGAGTGCACCACATCTAGGGATTAGCTATGAAATTATAGAGTAATGCTTCCCTTATGGTTATAAGAGTGTGCAATGGAAGTATGGTATGAAGGGAATCACTTCAAGGGTAAATAAATGAAGGTGCACATAAGTAAGGAGTGTTAGTTGAGGCATAAAATGATATACTATGGAAATATTGGATCTAAAATGATGCATTAAATATCCTAGTAGAGGAATTACTCAAAGTTAAATTTATTAGAGACTAGATGAAGTTCATGAGTAAATTAACATAGTTGAAAGGTACCAACAGATGCATACCAAGTTATACATAGTATTCTACAACATTCGAGGAACTGTGACAACAATGGGAAGGACTATTGAGTACATTCCCAAGAGATGAGTGCATTTACAAGGTACAATGGGATGTTAATCCAAAATTATTCAAACATGAAGAAGAAGGAATAGGTGCATCAATATGGCATGATGGAGGTTGATTATGCATGTCAGGTTGAAATCATATGGGTCAGGACATGAGAAAGTAATGGTTCATTAAGAAAACCCAAGTGATGACATGTTCATTCAAGGAAAGGATGAATTAGTTGGTTTCAATAAATAAATTGGTGTTAAATATCCAAGGTTAATTAGAGAGCATGGTTGGAATTGTAATTTTGTCATGTAGGAGTTGGATCAGAGGGATCCAAGTAATAGTGGAATGTCAAAATTTAATATCAGTGTAATGTATGGCTACAAGTGTGAAAAGTAGATAAGAAAGGCTGGGATGGAAAAGTAATCAATATAGAGAACAACCATGAACATTGTTTTCTTTTGTAAGAACATAAGAAGATTCAAGAATCCGGGAAGAATTGAAGACTTCTAGGAACAATAAAGAAAAGTGATACATGGAGAAAGAGGTTGCTACAATTATTGTCGCAACAATTATGTTATCACTTGTTGGACAACCATACATAGTACAGGAAATAGACATGCAAATGCATTTAGGAGCATGCTAATGATGCATTATTAGTGCATACAAATATGAATTGATGAATGCCAATTTTCTAATATACATATATAAAATAATGAGACTAGGATTAGTCTATTGTTGAATATATATTAATATGAAATCTTCTAATGGTGGTTTTTGTACCAGGAAAAAGATAATTCTTCCATGTTTTCAAGTGTCGCTACTAATGTTGTTGCCTATAGAAGGAAGAAACATAAAGCTGAAGAGTGGATTATAAGTCTTATTATAGAAGCATGGCATCTTCTATTGTTATCAACTATCAAGGTAGCATTAATTTCATTTAATGGAAGCTATGCAGGTATGCGTTTTATGTACTTTTATTGCATAATTGATGAAGGGAATTTAGGTAAGAATTTCCTCAACCAGTTTTATTTTATAAAATCACATTATTGTATTAGTTGAATGCATTGATGTGAATAAAATACCACTAGGTGTGGTAAAGGCTGGAGGCCTGTAATAATTATAAACTATTTTTAGCTTTTGAATGCATACACTTACATAGTGGAATGCCATGTTAATTGGTTATGAGCTAATAACCAAGGAAATAAAAGGTATGAAATTGTTATAGGAATGGATGCCAGAAAATCTAGTCATGTATGATACCATGACATGGCTGGTGATGGAAAGGATATGTACCACACAAATATCCAATGAAATTCCTACTTATAAATAATAATTGGACTACAATTGTTTTTCTAACACTAATGAACACCACATAATTATATTCTTGGTGTAGTGTTTGGGTCGAAAATGAATGAATCCAATTAATTGAGAAGACAATAGGAAGTGTATGGAGAATGTGTCAAGGCATTGGCCCGATTTCCAATTTACCAATGGTGAGATACATGACTTAGATATAGAGCATTATGAAAATAAATGGAAAGATGCAATGAATAGATATGCATTGACAATTACACTCATGCATAGTAAGTCTTAGAGTTTCACTTATGCATGATAGAATTGTTATACTTAAATGCATTTGTTGAATGTGTTTTATGAATGTGTGCATATATGTTATTTAATGGAAATAATTATACTAATATGTAAAAGGTTACAACTATTACTAACTCATGGAGTTGATAACATTTCACGAGTTGTTAGACATTGCAATAGGAAATTTGCAAGTCAAGTAGTCACATGAGCATTGACTACAAGAAATTTGGTTCAAGAAACAAAGTTATAATTGCTAGGAAAAAGAAAGTATAATTGTTGAAAATTCCTATGTGGAGAATGATAATTCATTCTATTTAATAAATTGTTTGACAATTGTGATTGAATTTTTAAGTGTAGACAATTATAAGATCACTTTGTAAGGTTTTGGTACATATTGCAATGAAAGTATAATGTATAGGAAATACTCATAATCTGTTGGTTGAATGCAAGATGGAAGAATTGCAGGAAAAGTGGTATTCAATATGTTGTTTACTGAAAGCCATAAGGAAGACTACATCCTACTATTGCAACAACCATGAAAAATTATGAGATAGAATTTCATATTTTGGGAAAAGTTGAATTCCTTATAAAATAAGTTTGAGTTTCTAAATGAATTTCTATAATGTTCTCTCATAATAACTGTATGTGTGAGATATAGATGAGATAATATTGATTAAAGTTGGAATGCTTGGGAAGAACAACTACTGTTGGAGACACTAGAGACCTATAAATGTAGAACCTTGGTGGGGTTCTACTAATGAGTTGGCACTCTCCTTGTATGTGAAATCCTTGGAAATATGGATCGTTGGGGGACTGTGTAGTAGTGAAGGGATACCTAAGCCTCGAAGGGTGAGTGAAACAAGGAAGAGGCAACTCAAGAGTGCTTATGGCATGATAATCTATAATCACGAGGGTGTGGCAAATGGAACAATGAGCTAAATTATTTCCTGAAGAAACTCTATGGAATAGAGAAAATGACTTCCATCTACAGTATGAATACATGAATTGGTTCTTGAGAGCAGAGCACTAGGTGGATAACAAGCTTCATTAGAAAATGCATGGAGTTTTTTGAGAAATTTTGAATTGTACATGGTATATAATGCACTGAGGATGATGCATAAATAAGGGGAGGGAAATTTAATAACCCGAGGATGAACCCTAATTGTAAATATAAATTTAAATATGCTTATAGGCTGGTGAGACAGATTATTATAGGCCAGGAGGCTTATGTGATTATTAGGCCAGAGAGCCTAGATGCTAAAGGCCAATGATCCTATTATTGTAATATGTAAACACTCATATCATTAATAAAGTACATCACTGCTGCAAAATGACCCACGAATGAGTATGGTGGGATAAACTAAACTAGGAAGAGAAAGGGAAAGGGAGATAAGAGTCTAGGAAGGGGCTAAGCTAGAGGGATTAATCCCAAAGGATTATTATATTATTATTCCTAAAGTCTAATGTATGGATATGACTATATGTTATCCTAAGTTCCTATGGGAAGGGAATGAATTACAAGTGGAGAAAAGTGAGTTCCTTAAGGGACATGTGTCATTATGGGTGCATGCATGTATATTAAGGGAAATCAGTTCATTTGGCAGAATTTCCTTCTTCATTGTTACCATTATTCTCTCCTATCATGCAAACTATGTTGCTGCCATCACAATAGGTGTACCTGGGAAGCTTGGTGTTGTGGATTGCGAGAAACCTAGATTATTCACAGAGGTTTTTCTATCATCCAATCATCCTTGATATGATGGGTACATGTAACTAGTTTGGACTATAGGATGAAGAGGTGGGTTGTGAGGCCCATGGTGGAGGAAGCTAGTTTTCAGGCCCACATGAATTTATCTCCAGGTGAGATATTTTCTATGTTGAAGAAGCAGGTTGTTAGGCCTGTGAGTAGTTGCTCTAGGTGAGAAAATAGTTGGAATCATTCTGTGGTGTGTTGGGAAATAACTAAAGGGCTTTGAGACTTCTTGTCTGGCCTGTTGCTAAAGCCCTGAAAGGGAAGTGAGGTAGTCAAAGGATTGTTGAGAAGAGAAGGGGCACATTTCCTAGGGTGGGGCATGCATGTGGGGAATGAGAGATTGTAGGCTAGTTCCACTAGTTGGGCACCTTGCATTAAGAAATTAAGTTGTTGGTCAGAACTTGGAATGGCTTAGAATTCCCTTTTCCTTGGTAGAGTTTATCACCATCTCGGGGGTGACCCTTTACTAATATTATGAGAAATGGTGTCTATGGTTGGGAGCAATGTGGAATTTTTACATGCATTTGGTGATATCTTTAACAAGATAAGTGTCAATTGTGTGTTAACTTATATGCTACATTATTATTTATGCGTTTATTTTTATGGGTTTTTCCTGTGTATGCCGCATTTGTATTTATACTATTATTTAGTATGAATATGTGTATTTGCAGAATATTTGTATGTTTAAGTTTGGTATACAGTTAAAAAAAAATTATGTGGCATATCCCAACAGGTTGTTGGGGATGTTACACAACCACCAAAAATAGTGGTGGCCGTACTCCTTTTCAACATTTATATGGCCAAAAAGATGTTATTCCTGTTGAACTTGAACTCACATCTCTTTGTTTAGCTATGCAGGATGAAGAATTAAATTCTACTGATATTTCCCATAGGATGAATGCGTTGTTAGGCTAAGAAGAGGAAATGAATCAGGCATTAGAAAATCTTAAAAAAAGGCAACATACATTCAAGAAATACTTTGATAAGTGTGCTAAATCTATTAACTTTAAAGTAAATGACAAAGTCTTTCTTTGGGAATCTGCATATGATGATAAAGGCAAGAACTCTAAATTCCAAAAACTATGGCTAGGTCCTTACAAAATCGCTCTAATAGTCATAAATAATACTTACATGTTAAAGGATTTTGAAGAGAGGTTATTCTATTTTACAACTAATGGCTCGTATTTCAAACATTATGTTGAGCCTAGATAACTATTTCATTTTCCGAATCAATGTTTCATGTAAATATCAATTTAGGTTGTACAATTGCTTTGTTTCTGTACTTTATTTAGTCACTTCTATTGCATTATTTTTAGTTTTTCTTGAATTTTTATTACAACTTTATTTCCTCATTTCACTACAATCTTATTTCTTTGTTGCTTAGTTCTCATTTTTGTGGAATTTGTTTTAGCTTGATTTAGATAAGTTTGTACAACCATAGTTTTTCCTTGCCTGCAGAAGTATGCTTGAATACTGATAAGTAGCCAGAATAAAAAGAAAGACAATCACTTGTGGTCCACAACCTTGTATCATGCTACCTCTATGACCACTTTGCTTAAACTTGAATGTTGAATATTTTACCTTTCTCATCTTTTCCTTTTTCTACCTTCCACCATCCCTATTTTGAAAGCAAATACCGGAGAAAAATAAAAACTTTGACTGTGTAATAGAAAATTTTCTTTATCTACGAAACCATAAACTGAGTTCAAGACATTATTATATTTCCTTCCTTGTGGAGTCGTCGTTGTTTACTCTTAAAATCGTCGTGAAGTCACCAACCTGCAAATAATTGCAAGGCACACATATTTTTCAATATATATATATATAATAAATAAACTAATAAGTGGGACCCCCTATAGTGTTTTTTTTTAAAACAATTTCAGAAACGATCTCATTTTAAAAATTACTTGAAGGAAGATACGATTGGGTGGTGTGCATTTTTTTGATATAACATAAGATTGAAATTGTTCTTCTCATTACATGGTTCCTAATTGCTACATTGCAAGTCTTCATTTTCAAATAAAAATGGTCATACTATCTATTGTTATGTCATTCCTTACCTACATTTGATGATTTTATTGCATCACCCTTTTGACAAATGTGATGTGATTTATTAAAAAGGGAGGTTTTCAATTTTTATATAAGTATATTGTATACTTATCATATGCACACCATTGATTATATATGGTATCCAAAACATATAGTATGATTCACACAATGGGAATGTTATCGACCTTGTTGTTGTAATTGCATGAATTCAAAATTTCTATATAGTAAAGGTTTGGAGGGTTTTTAAGGTATATGGGATATGTAATGCGCTTTGACTGCAGAAAATTCAAAACTATTGTGGAAATTTAATGAGAAAAGGGGAAACGTATATGGAATGTGAATATTGTGTGACATGGAAAACACTTGGAAATCATCTGATGCTTGAGGTGTTGATGTGGTGATATTTGGGATTTGTAAAAACTTTAATGGTGGCCTCCACCCTAGTGCGACGTGACCAATAGTTAATGCATTCTACTTGTTTTGGGTTACCACCTCGGGGGTTTGGAATTTGATTTTTTTTTTTTTAAGACGGGTTTGGACGCCTAGTTGTAACTATTGTGACTATCTCGAAATGCAAATAAATACTTCACAATTCCAGGTACATGGTTTCGACTCCCTTTCGTCTAATGTTGTTCTTTGTTAAATGATTTACTTGTGGCTCTGCGAATGATATTTTGTTAATGTAATTTGACTATTTTCATGTTATAATTTTGGAAACATGGGAATGGTATTCCTGGTCGAGTTAAAATATATGAGTTTACAGTCTGAATGGTTGAAATCGAAAGGTAGTTGGGTGAATAAAGGTAGTTTATGGTTGTTGAGATTTATACTTTTTATTTCCATATGTTGTCTCTATTTGGGATATGAGTACCTCGACTTATCTTCTTTGTATCCCACTATTCAGTTGTTTTCAACATTTAGTGTTGTATCATTGTCATGGGTTTGTTTATTTGGATTTACACCTCACGACCTCATGTGTAAGGTCGGTCGAAAGTGGGTTTTGATTCACTTTGAATTGGGGTTTTTATTCCTTGCACGCATTGTGCAAGCCCAAGGAAATAATTCTCTAAGTTAATGATGACATGAAAAAATCCAAGTTTTATTAATTGAATTATATAGGGTGTCAACCATTGGCTTTCATATTTTGCACAATTTTATTTTTCATCTACAAGGTCGAGTACTACCAGTCCTTTGTTATTATATTGCTCTTCGTTTGTTCAAAATTAGTCTTAAAGTATACGATTCAAGTTGTTTCACTCTGGTTGTGTGCAAGGGTTGCATACAGATTATGGTTATGGATTCATTGAAAAATCGTAAGACCCAGTGGCATATGCATAACACTCAACAATGAAGGCTGAGAAAACAAGTTTGAAGATGAACGTGGTTTGTAATCCCAACATTATTTAACCCAACCTAGCCAAATTTGAACAAAACATTTTGGGCTCTAATCCTTTGAACTTTTTTATGGCTCATCTTTTTCATGAGGTTTTGATGCACAGGATTCATATCAGATTAATGATTTGGATAAACTAGTGTTTGTTGCGACTTAATTTTCCCAGTTTTTGATTTGATTCTTTTTCATGGATTGAGTTTGGGTTATGATGAAATGATATTTTGAAGCTGTTGGTTTTATGATGGAATTAGAATAATTCCAGTCTCTATTAAGATTGATGTTGATGGTTTGCAATGTGTATTGAAAAATCGTGGAATATCAATGCTCTTGAACAAAAATAAAAAAATGTAACTATTGGATATTAGAGTGATGAACAAAAGAAAATAAGCATTTGTTTTAAGAAAACAACAAGGTATCAACATAAATTTAATTTGAGATGGAAATTGGGATAGTGTGCAGGTTAAATGAAGAATTTGGTAAAATATGAGGAGTTGTAGATTGATACATGTTTAAAACCCTTTGATTGTATGTGATTATAATTATACTAAAAAAAATACAGACCATCATAGACTCTATAATTAATGCATTTTCATTTAACATTCCCCTATCATAAGTAACAGTTTTAACTCATTACAATTTTGATTCACTTTCCCAAAATTCCCTTTTATTCCCATGCTTAATTATAGCTATGTAGTTGCAGAATTAAATTAATCAAGAGAAAATGTTAACTTGTTCAGGGGAAAATCCGGTTTCTAGATGGAGTAATATGGTTGAGAGTTAAAGAGTTTTTAAAAGCTGATCATGGAAGAGAAAAGTCCATTTTACATTCCTGTCATACTTACCATTTTTTGTTCGTTACAAACCCCATCATTTAATCCCAAAACCATTTCAAAATCCCTATTCTAAGTGGTTTTTTTCTTTGAAAACATGAATTGCATGATGATTTCTTGCATATGTATTATTATAAACAAAGTTGTGTCTAAACTATTTCTTTTGCAAAGTTTTAGATTAATGATTAGTTGAACTTTGGATCTGACTTGTGTAAATATATATCAATATGATCTTTTTCAGCAAGGGAAGTCATGGAAGAAGAGGAAATAATAGAGGTAGAGGATTAGGTCCTTGGAAAAGGGGTAATAAGAGGCTACAATTTCCCATACATTTTGATGCAGATTCAAAGGAATTCAATCAATTTCTATATAGGTTTTCTAAATTTCACTGGAAAACAATCCTATAGACCTCCACTTATTCCTAATAAACCTCGCCCAAGTATCAACATTCCAATCCCAAACCATGTTTTCGCTCCTCTAGTCAGACCAAGACATTATGGATGGAAAAACATGGTACATCCTCCTTCTAGATAGTCACATGGTTGGAAAAATATTGATCACCCTCAACAACCTCCTTTTCATGATTGGCATGTTGATTCTCCCATGCATCAACAACCCATATCCAAAGCCTCGTATGCCCATCATTCCAAGGCCAAGATCAGTGAACTTGAGGATAGTCTAGATAAAGAGAAAGTAGTAGCAGTTGAGTTAAAGCCATGACATGAATCATCACATTCAGTCACTTCGCATGTGCAAGGAAATGATCATAAATTCGCTAAGGCAAGTTCATTAGTTGATCAAAAAAAGGGGTTGAAAGTAGTCATGGCAAGAGAGGAGCAGCCTCTCACAACAAATAAGGTTTTTCATAATTTTATTGACATCTATATATGAACTTGTTTGCGCTTCATTTTGGACAAGCATGTTATTTTTGATAGCTTATGATTTGGACAACATTATGTTTTTGACAGTTCATATTTGGATAGTTTATATCTTGGAAAACCCTACGTTTTTATGCTATATATTTTGCATGGATACATATGATAACTAAATTTGGATGAATTTAAATTATTGTTACATGGAGTGACACGAATATTCTTATGAACTTTCCATCTTGTGCATTTTTATGACATAGAATGAATGATATGGTAGGTTGGTATGTCTTGCATATGAGGTGAAAGTTACAAGGAGGAAATGGTTCATTAATAGGTTTAAATGAAATAGGGGGTCCCCACTTATTGGCTATATTTAGTACCCTTATCATATTGTTATTATTATTTATTGTTAATTTACTTGAAAACTCTCCTATTAACTAACTATATGTTAGTTAATAAATTAACTAAAAGTGGTTGAATGATTCAATTACCATGGAGATATTTAAAGGAGAAATATAGACAAAGGAAAGGGGAAAAATGCATTTCTCTGATAAGGTCTTCTCTTATTCCCAAGTGATATTTCATTACTACATTTAATTCAAATTTCTAAGCTATGACACTTCTTGTGATAGCAGGGTCTATTGAAGGTGATGAATAGTTAGGGCCATAAGGCATTGCATTCTGATATGCTTCCAGGTTGATTTTCTATTTCATAGTATGGAGACTTATTTTGGTTTATAGATTAGTTTCTCAGTACTAAATGGTATTCTTGTACAAATGCATAACAGATTGCAATATGTGTCTATTGTATTATCATTCTATTAGCACTGAGAGTCACCCTTAGATTGTGGGAGGATAAGCCCAGTACCCATCAGATTTTTTGGTGGACGTTGGTTTTATATGAGTGGAGGTCAATGGAAAAAACTTAATATCCAAATGATGTTCAACACAGAACTGGACAAGAAATGCACAGGGAAGTGAGGGCCACATTAACTTCAGTTAGTGAGTTGAGTTTAAGTGTGAGCATAGGGAAGACTTGGTGAGAAAGGTGAACAAGACTGCTATGAGCATCAGGATTTCAAGTAGCCTGGAGAAGAAAAATTCAGACTCAAGATCAATCTTGAGCTCAAGCTTCAAACACTGAAATATGTCCAAACAACACAGTCATAACAACACAATGATCAAACCTACATCACCATGTAGCTACAACAACTCGACTGTATCCTCCATGCCCGATCCATTCAATGTAAGAGGGAAAACGATAACAAGGGAGCTAACTAAAACTTGTCACGATACCACTGTAATCAAACCTACATTACAACAGAATAACAAACCTCGACTGGATCCTCCATGCCCAATTGTTTTAGCATAGTTTTTATAGAGAGATGAAAAGAAGTTGACTTCTATTAACATGAAAGTCTCAAATTTGGTACATAACTAGAGACCAGTTCTTGCATCAAAACATTACAAAATAGGGATCTCTTCTCAACTAGTTGATGACTCTAACAAAATATTAAAACTATCTATTTATAATCAGAACAATTCACCACCACCAAGAGTGTGACCTCATCACAACAATCAAATATTTACGTCGGTGAGTTCTTCTGTCAGACTGAACATGAAACCCTCTGTCAGATTCGAGCTCATATTGGCATGGGATTTGTAGGAAAATCTTCCCACAAGGGTACCATGGGCTGAAGGCTCAATCCCCATGGTCGGGCCTTCCATTCCTTCCATTTATGAAGTGAGCCGAGGTTTCCACCACGAGCTCTATTTTCATTAACTGTCTTTTCTCGGGATTACATTGAGACTTAATCCTCAGGGGCAGCCATGCACTACTCTTGGATATGATGTTATATGATCAGATGATTATGGGGCTACTCAAAAGTGGTTTAGGTTCAGACCACGTTTGGGCCCGCAATACATCACCTTTCACCACGTAGCACTTTCGCTTTACCGTGGTTTCAATTGTGGGACCGCTCAAGAAAATTATCGCCCAAGCATGTTGTGTCCCCATAATGAAATGTGGTCGTAAATTTGGTCCCGATATGAGATCTGGATGTACCTGCTAGATTTAGAACTATTACCAAGATTAACCACCCGCCAACTTTAGAATCCGCCAAACTGAGCCCTGGGGGAGGGGGACACTACCTTTGATGTTGAACAATAATACCTCACAGAGAATGATTTGACATGGAGGTTTGATGTCATCATGTTGATGCATCATGAAATAGAAGAGACACGTGTCACTAAGAAAGAAGCAAATAATATGCCCATGACTGCCTAGACTGGGTGCCATGTTTCATTGTTGGATAGGTGCCAGGTGTCACGACTGATGAATATGCCACATGTCTACACTAATGACTTCCAGGTACTCTCTTAAATTGATGACTGAGATCTCCTTCAGGCCTTCGAGCTCCAGGAAAATGAAAACTCAAAATTATATTTTCCTTGAAGCAAAACATCCGGAGTTAAGGATCGGACGACGTGTGGCCTCTAGAGATCGATGACTGAGATCCCTTCATGGCTTTGGGCTTTAGACTTCTCAATAGTCAAACTTTATTTGACCCAAGAAAATTTGTCGGAGCTAGGGATCTGATGGTGCATGGCCCCTAGATTTGGATAGCCGAGATCCACTTCGGGTCTCCGGGCTCCAGAAGAATTAGAACTCAAATCTCACTTACCTTCAACTTCTTTTATCCGGAGTTGTAAATTTGTTGACGCACTTCCTCTTGAATTGAGCAACCGATAATTACTTTGGGTCTACGGAATCTGGGAAAATCAAATCTCAAACCTCCTCTGCCTTCAACGTCTTTTACCCAGAGCTATGGATCTGTTGATGTGTGGCACCGCCGATGGATGGTCTAGATTCACTTCGAGCCTTCGCCACTTTTGGCTTCGGGAGTTCGACGCTTCAACACTTCAGTACTTTGGCCACTTCGGGACTTTAGGTACTTAGGCACTTCGTAACTTCAAGTACTTCGGCACTTTGAGCTTCAGTCCTTCGGGAAATTCATGCACTTATCATTTCAAGACTCCTGAATCTCATTTCCCCAAACACTTGGATCGGATGCCACCTGTCCCCTTTAAGATCTATGACTCATTCTTGTTTCGAGACTTCAAAATTTTCCCTTCACTATACTTGGTGAAATTTTGAGATTCTTAATACCCGTGAGCAACTGATCTGATCTCCTCGTGGGATATCCACAGTTGAAAACTGAACCCTCCTGTTGCTTTCATTTCAAGCCCGAAATAGACTGCCATGAAAATTGTGCCTGGTGTCCATGGTTGTGGCTTGAGTGAACAAGGACTTGGATGACTTGTTGTGGGCTAGGGAAAACAGAGAGAACAATGACTGAAACAAAGGAGACGAGTGTTCATCCTTAGAGAAAAATAGAGAGTTTTAGGGCCAAAACTTCCTTTGGGTAAGATGTCAAAGGGAATTGGGGCACTCGAAAAAAAGGGGCAAACAAAAAATGGCTTTAATAGTCGAAGGGGAAAATTCAAGATCTGGCCTGTGAAAAGGAGAGAGATAAGGAAAGGATATAGACTTAGGTAGAAACCATAAAACCACAACACTCTGCCAAGTTCATTTGATAACATTTGGCTCCACAGGGAATGGCATGCTCCCTATGAGCTACCAAGAACGTGCAGCTCCAATTCCTTAGATTTGGGTTATGGAGTCTCTTATTGAAAACAAAAAACTAAAAAAAATCAAAACAAAATAGGAGTGGTATTTACAATAATGGAACACCGATCACGGCCTAAACAAAATATTTCTTCAGAAAATTCCCATTGACAGGGCCACCCAAAACCTCAAAATCCTCCAAGTTCTGCAATTTGTAAGTGTTGTTCGGAAATTCCTTAGAAAATTTTATGGGACCAACCCACAAGGCTTCAAATTTTCCATGTTTTCCTTTGTCTTTTTTGGGGGCATCCCACTTGAGCACCAGATCCCGTACCTGGAAACTCTCCTTGTTCGCGCTCTTGTCAAAAGCTCGTTTCATTCTCTGTTGATGGTCTTGTGCTTTATCAAGCAACTGCTACCTGGTCTGTTGCACTTCTACCAGTTGTAGTATCCTCCTGACCATTTCATTAGGTTCTCCTTGGTAGTCCTAGAGGAAATTTTCCATAGGCAAAGAAAGATGAGAAGGAAAGATTTCCTAACTCCATACACCAGCTAGAAAGGGGAAATTCCTAGTGATATTTTTGTGGTAACTCTGTCAGCCTATAATGCAAACTTCAGCTTTGAATCCTAGGATTTATTGTTCTCTTCTAACAGATTATTAATGATCCTTATGAGGATCTTGTTAGAAGACTATGCTAATCCATTTCCCTGATGGTAGTAGGGAGTAGAGTGGACTAGTGTGATCCCATACTACTCACAAAAATTAATTAATGGCTCATCCCTGAAAGAGGAGACATTGTCGGTAATGATCATGTTTGGACAACCGAATATAGACATGATGTCTTAAAGAATACTTATGATTACTTTGTGAGAGGCACTCCTTGTGGGGATGGCTTCTATCCATTTGGTAAAATAATCGGTGGCAGTCAAAATCCACCTATGATGGCCACTTGACGCTGGGTGGATTTCTCCAATGAAGTCAAGACCCCACTGCTGAAAAGGTCCATAAACTGCTATAGGTTTCAAAGGAAACGATTTGAGTTTCTTCTTTCCAACAAACTTTTGACATTTGGTACAGGCTCTAATCTTTGTACAAACATCAGTAAAAAGACTGGGCCATAAATACCCATCTTCGAGGATATTATACGCTATGGTCCTCCAAAATTGATGTCCTCTCAATCAATGCTCTTTGGGATTCTTGTGAGTCCAGACATCTCAAAAGAACTCTGAGAGGGTCCTTCTAGTACAACACTTGATCAATGATACACTAATTGATTGCTTTGAGTTTCAAAGCTCTCACCTTGCTTCTGTCCAAACCATCAGGAGGCTTCAACTTTTGGAAGAAGTATATGATGTCTTTATACTAGGTGGATTCTGCTAAGTTAGGGATGACATGACAGTCTTCACCAACAATCTTAGTTTGCTGATTTTTTGAGTCTGTATTCATGAAATTTACCCCCAATTCCTTGCAATTCGACTCAGCTGGTAACCTAGCTAAACCTAGGCCTTTCACCAATTTGTTAGGTTTTATTTCAAGGTCAAACTCTAGAATTTTGGTGATCCACTTGCTTCTCTTCTCATCGATATCATGTTGGATCAGAATCTCCTTTATTGAGGCCGAGGGGACATATGTAATAATTTTTTAATGCAGAATATAGACCCTAAAATCATTTAGGGATTTAACCAAAGAATAAGATTTATTCTCCCTGATATCATATCTATCTTCTGCATCCCTCAGTGCTCTGCTGAAAAAGGAAATAGGTTTCTCTAACCCTTCTGCATTTATTTGTAACAAAACAACAACTAGTGTATCAGATGAAGTGAAGGAAAATATAAGAAATTCATTGGAATAGTCCGGGTTGATAAGCACAGATGCTTCAGTCAATTCCCTCTTTATTTGGTTGAATGAATCTCTGGACTCAACAATCCATTTCACTCCATTCCCATTTTTGAGCATGGCTGTAATGTATTTAACTAACTCAACAAAATTGGAAATGAACCTTCTCAGAAAATTAATTTTTCCCAAGAAATACTGAACCTCTTTCCTAGATCTAGGAAGAGACAAGGACTGGATGTCATCCACTCTACTCGAATCAATATTCACCCCTTCAACTGACACAATATGCCCTAACAATTTTCCTTCTTGCATGGAAAATAAAGATTTATTAGGATTGAGAGAAAGGACAAACCTTCGACACTTCAAGAAGACTTTATTTAGGTGGTGACAATGTTCTTTATCAGACCTGGAGAATACTGTAATTTCATCCAAATAGATGACCACAAATTTGTCCTTTTCTCCAATGAAAGCAATGTCCATGGCTTGTTGGAAGGTCGCTCCTACATTCATCAATCCAAAGGTCATTTTAGCATACATAAACATGCCCCAAGGAGTCGTTAAAGTTGTCTTATCTCTATCTTCGAGAAAGATAGAGTTCTGGTTGTACCCGAAGAAACCATCAACCATAGACATCCTGGATGAACCCGTCACTCTCTACAAAATGTGCTCCATTTTCGACAAGGGGTAATTATCCTTTTTGGATCTTTTTTTCAAATTTTTGAAATCAAGACACAACCTAATTTCCCCATTCTTCTTCCTGACATGCAACAAATTAGCCACCCACTTTGAAAATCTCAAAGGGATGATGATCTGTGCATCCAACAGCTTCTTGACTTCTTTTTCCATAATCGACAACAACATGAGATTTATTTGTCTGATCTTCTTCTTGAAAGGTTTGGCATCTTCTTTCAAATGGATTTTGTGTTCAATGAAGTTGGTGTCATATGTTCTCAAATCCTCATATGTCCAATCAAAAACATCAACGATCTCCTTCAAGAGTCTGACATATTCATCCCTTTGTTCTTTTGACAAGCTTCTAGACAATTTGACCCATTTGGGATCCTCCTTCATTCCCAGATTGCACTCAGACACATCAACCTCTTCAGTTGATCCTTCAACCTTTACAGAAAATCATTTCTATCAAACAATCTCTCTAAAGGGAAAATCCCTTTTGGAATATGTTTGCTAGGAAACTGAACAATATGATGGTTAGCAATCTCATTCATAAAAACATCAGCATGAGGGCTTTCTTCATAATCCCGATCCTGGTCGATATGCATATCAGAAAATTCATCCAGAATCTCAAGGATTTTTTTTATCTCAATATCATCCTCAAATACCTTCCAATGTTTGACGTTGTCAGGAATAGAGGGTCTGTATTTTATCTCCACCTCATATTTGAGTTTGGGGGGCAAAGGGACCTTAAAATTACTTGTTGATACCGCCAAGGAATCTGCCACAAAGTTCTCCTCCCTTGGAACAAATGAAATACTAAATTCCAAGAGGCAGCTGTCAATCATATCCCATACCTCATTTATATAGGCTCTTAACCTTAGGTGCTTATCCTAATATAGGTTTTTGACTTGATGAAGAATCAGCTCAATGTCTCCAAACACTGCTAGCTCCTCAATTTTCATGTCTTTGGAAACTCTCAAACCCAAGACAAGAGCCTCATATTCTTCCATGTTGTTTGTTGTTTCAAATTCAAACTTGCAGGACATATATATGGTCTCTTGGGTGGGGGAAATAAAAGCTACTCCAACACCAACATTTTCCTTAGAAGAGGCTCCATCAAAAAACATTTTCCACACATAGGTCTTGGGGGGAGACTCTTTGCAAAAGGTAATAGGTTGATTTCTAATTTCAATAGGAGGCTAAGGATCATCAGAGAGCTACAAAATAATGGTTCCTAAATCATTATCAATTGAGAAAATGGGGTGGTTGATGGGATTGGCTTCATCATTGATAATGTAGGCAAGTTGTGTGTTAAGGTCCTAACCCGCACATAGGTAGATCAATGTATTCGGATGTAATAAAGGTCAATATTAATAAGACCTTTCAATAAAATAGAATAAGGCGGATGTAAGAAGACCTAATAGAAGCCTCCGCTTCTAGAAGGATCTTC
>SNQJ01S0007505.1:221900-245737 GCA_010110895.2 Picea sitchensis | reverse complement strand
AGACTAGGAGGTATAATTACAAATAATGGCTTAAAGCCGACATAATTAAAATAACATTACTAATATAAATTACAACTAATGGCCTAAAGCTGACATAAATAAAATAGCATTACTAATCTAATATGCCCCAATTAAGGGGTAATTATCCAATATCAGGGCTTAACAATATCTGAAGAAAAGAAGTCAGATCTACGAAGAAAAAGGCAAGATCTGTAAGCTTTATTCCTTGATAAAGGTAAGAATAGTTAAAAGTTTTAGATCTGGAAGCTTTGTGCTCTGCAGAAGTAAGATAAGTGATTCTTTTTGTTTATAAAGCATGGATCTAGGTATGTTTGATAGATTATGTCCTAGCTTCAAAACTAGAGAATTAATAGATGAAAGAAAGTTTGATATGAATATATCTGATAAGCATAGTGATAGATATTTTATACCTATGCATCGAAAGAATGTCTGGACTAACAAGTGGATGTAGGCTCCTAGAATTTTTTTTTTGCAGATTAGCCACCATGATCCTGGTGCACAGCACAGAAGGCATTGGGGAACATCTAAACAGATGAGAGGATTAACCCTCTGTTATAGTTGCAGATGGCTGAGACATCTTGCTAAAGAATGCCCTGGGAGAAGACCTAGTTGTCTCTGTTGTAAGGCTATGGACCATGAAGTATTGGATTTCTCTAGAATGATTGCTAGGCTTGAGAAGATGAATATGGAACAAGCAAACCCTAAGGGAGATCAAGAGACCAAGATTATAGCAGAAACCTAGAAGGAATAAGAAACAATATTGCTATAGATGAGAGATACCTTGAATGACCACCGACATGTTAGGCTATGAGAGATCTTCAAAGAAAAGGAGAAAATTGAAGTAAGAATAGGGGACTTTGACATTGATTATACTCTTGATGAAGAAGCGCAAGTGAACAGTATGCCAGAAAGAACTTGGGAAGCTATAGGGAAGCCTGCCATGATCCCATCCCTAGGAGGAACAAGTTTCATCAGAGGAAAGCTAGTAAAGCTATGTGGAAGCCTCGACCAAATACCTATGACTATCAATGGAACTTCGACAGAGGAAGACTTTGAGATCATTAAATTTTTTGAAGACAACGCCCCATTTACCATGGTCATAGGAAAAACCTGGATTGATAGAGAATAGTCTAGACGAAGAGAAGAAGAGAAAGTGTTGGAACAGAAGAAGCAAGAGTTAAAAGACTTTATGACTAGAAGGATCGTGCACTTGATTGAAGAACAGAAGAGAAGATCATAGATATTTATTATTAGTACCTATGATGTTGAAGCTAAGAGAACACTTGAGGATATGAAGAAAATCGAGTTACCTATTTTTGATACAGAAGAAGTATTATCAAGGAACACTAAGAAATATTTTCCACAGCGCGAAGTAACTAAGACCATAGAAGATAAACATCAGAATGGTAAAAGCATTAGTGAGATGAAACTCACTGGGAAGAAGGCTAGAAAGTTAAGAAAGAAAATGGATAATACTGTAAGGTTACAAGAGGTTCTAGAGGACACTTCACAGCAAGAAAAATTGTAGAATGGGAGCTTCGCCGAGATATCAGAACAATGACATAGAGTACTTCGCCACGACGAGGCAATATAGTCATTGGAACCGATATACACGTTCGACCGCTGCTCTTAACAGATCGAAAAACAATTATGGGTTACCACTAGACCATTGGATAGTACCAGAATGGATAGAATGGATTTAATGAAGGCCCCATGTCCATTGCAAGTAGACCGTTGCTAAGATTTCCTACTTAACCTGACGCACCACGCACTGAGAATAATTTTTGCTAACTGAGAATTTGAGCGCAAACCCTGAGATGTCCTTTCCCTGAGATCATTTCCTTACTATTCATTGTCGTCTTTGAATTCCTTTTGCACTCGAGCCAGTTGACCCAAGTTTGTATGTAGAACAAGTTTTAATTGATTTAATGACTGAGAGAGTCATGTCAGAACATGGAATGTCTACAGGTGTACAAGCATCATCCTTGGGTGTACTTCCAAATTCCCCTTCCACTGCTCGAGCAGGACCATCCCGACCGCCTTCTGAAAGATGATCTAAGCTTGGAAATGACTTCTCCATCATGAAGATGATCCCAAGAATCTTGCCTAAATATATCCCACCATTAAGCAGACTAGTGAATCGAGACTCTGTACTCAGAGACTTCGACTATGTTGTAGTCATTGCGTACCTCCCGAAAGGGGTGCGTGCAGTTCATGCTGACCAGGAGAAGCTCACCTTATTGAAATTTAGCGGTTTTAACCTTGGAGATCGTAAGTTATATAGTATGCTAGCCCCACAAAAGTATTTGACTATTACAAAAGGAAAGAACCCCAATATTGTACTGCAGCAATGGACCCATAACCTTGCGCAGTCAACCCTCCTCAACGTAATGAAGATTCCACATTTTGGGAGGAATTAGGAAGTAAATGTGTGTGTTCGACTGTTGTTGTCATGCTAGCATGAAGGATACCTATGGTTGGATCGGTGCATCACCGTGGATCCGATTTTGATCAATCAGATCACTGGCTAAGCATGCAACGCCCTGACCTGCAGTACGTTTACCCTAGAAAGACCATAGATTGTGCTCTCGCTCAACGAATAAAAGACACATATGGCAATCTGTAGAAAGGCACACGAGGTTACAAGGTAGCCTCCATTGAGAATGCAGCAGTATGCTTTGGTTTCCAGTTGATTGCAGGTAAGTTAGTCTAAAAGAATAGACTTACACAGGTGACCGGATTTGTAGTTGACCTTGCAGGGAAGTGCGCGGAGGGTCTACAAATGAACTGGGAGAAATACCTCATAAATTAGCTAACAAGCGCAGGACCAAGGGTATGAGTTCCACTTTAGCTGGTTGCTCATACTCATCACCTTCATTGCGTGGGAAATGCCTGAGGGAGCCACGTTTTCAGAGATCAAACCCTTCGAAACCCTAGCCGCGAAGTTCTATACGTTGTGGTACTCCAACGACATGAACAAACAATGGTAGTCCAATGTCATCTTCCATGCATACTACATTCATTTGAGGAATTCCATTCAGTCTACACCACACATTACACCCAACACTCTTCGTAGGTTTCGACCTTTGATGAAATTCAGTGAAGATCGTCACTTCACCTACATCACAGCATGTGCAAATGAGAAAAAACAACAACTCTAGTCATATTACAATCTAACAGAAGATGACCTAGAGGAGATTACCAAGGAATGGTCGACATACATCCTTATTGCAACAGACCCCACAGAGATGTCCAACGTAGATAGCCCTGAATCTATGCCAGATACACCAGGACTACGCAAGACTAAGAAGGATGTGGAAGTTCAAGATATCCACAACACATCCACAAAGACTACTTCGCTCTCACTTGTGAAGGGAGGTGACAATGAAGAACTAGGGGGCACAGAAGTTGAATAGAGAAAAGGAGAGGTTACCCCACCTAGGGACGAGGTAGATCCCTCCAAGAAAAGAAATATTACCCCACCGAGGCCCTCATCATGAAATAAAACTAAGGCAACCCAGACCACGCTTAATACTACGCTTACCCCAGATGATTTTTACTTCTTAATTATCGCGCTGAATGATGTCTCATTAGATCTCGCGGAAAAAAAAGAAGCAAAGTAGGAGGAACTATTCCACTGGATCACGGGTGAATTCAAAGAAGTGCAGCAGGCACTTTAGTCTAGCCAAGAAGCTTCTACAACACCGTTAACAATGGAAATATCAGGAACAGGTGATGAGCCTACATAGTTATGCCGAATTGTCGAGAAAGTCGAAGCTCGCCTTCGACGAGCTCAAGAAGACATAGTGAAAGCCACCTAGGCTTTGGCAAAAGCATAGAGCACACATGAAGAGCGACGGATATAGGAAAAACAGGAGTAGCTTGACTTACAAGAAAAATGGGAGGAGGAAAAAGCCCAGTTATAGTAGATCAAGGACCAGTTTCTAGTAGAGAAACTTGAAACACAAGAAAGAGTTCACAAGGCACTGTGCTATGTGAGAATCATAGAAGTGAAGATGGAATATCATCTTCCACAGCAGGTGACCCAACTGGAAGAAGTAATCCAATAGCTTTAGTAGCGCATCATGGATCTAGAGCTTTGCACCATGCCTGAGACACCCCAAGAGATAAGAGATCTAAGAGAAGCCACTGCTCGAAGCACAATCGACCGACTAAATATTTTAGCTTCGGAATGTAGGCAGCTAAGCACCAGAAGCACCTAGACCTATGAAAGCCTCGTAGAAAATCCATAATTGCAGACATTGGAGGCACAACTCCATGAAGCAAAGAAGCATACAGATAGGCTACAAGTGCAACTAAAGTCCGTGACCCCAGTCAAAAGAATGAAGAGGTTCACAGAGCAATTCACAACCCAACAACAAGTACACACGCTGCAAAGTAAAGTAATCGACGTCTCTCAACGACTGCAACCACTCTAAGATAATGCATGCCAACTGTTCGCTGAACTTGAAAGCCAGGGAGCTCAACTCGAACAGGGTGTCATCACTACAGAAAAATGCCTAGAAGGACCCCTCAATGATAGAGTACTACAATAATTTATTGAACAAGAGGTTGTCGCACTGCAGCAGGTCGAAGCTTATCGAGCCAAGATCGAGGCGTTTCAAGTGGAATTGGTCAGACCTGAGTGACTCAGGATGATTCACAGGTGAGTGTTGGGGGCCTGTTGGCCCTTGACCAAGTTTTGAAGAGTACTTGGTCTTACTAGACCACTTTTGGGACTGCAACAACTTGCCAAGGAAGGAGCGCAACACGAAGTAGAAAATAAGGAATCAAGACCTATTTTGGAGTCCATTTTAGGGTTTTGGGTTGATGTAATGGGAAAGGGATGTCAGCCCATGGGTTTACCCATGTTTAGGCCCATTTTGTAATCTATAAATAGGCAATATAGATAATAAGATCAGAGAAATAGTAATGTAGTACATATGTGTGATGTATGAATGAAATCTTAGTGCTAGTAATGGGATCTATGTGATCGGATGTATCTTAGAGTGCTCTATGCATGAGATCAGAGAGCTAAGTGCAGGTTGTTATAGTCTGATGCTGAAGATCATGGAAGAAGGATCTAGTGAGATGCGCAGATATTTTGTCTTGTGTAAAGTAAGGGTCGTTAAAGCTCTATGTTGTAACTACTTGACCAAGATAAGATAAAGAAGACTTTGTGGATGTAGCCCCAGGGTGGGGGTGAACCACGGTAACTGTGTGTATAGTGTTTTGTGCTTCTCTCTTATGTATATATCTCTTTCTTGGATAAGTGCTTGATGTGGTTAAGTAATTCTAGTCATGCTATGTGCTGTTGATGAATGAATGAACATTAGATCTGATATATGAGATGCTTAGTGCTTGATCTGTTGAATCTAACCTATATTGTTGTGAATAAGTTCTGAATCATTCTTAGTATAAGTATTCACTGTGATTCTTTATGACTTATACGAAGTATATTAATGAATGTATTTTAAGGAATAACTGATGCTAAGTGCATTGTAAGAAAAATAATCACACATCTGTGTCCTAGCTAAGGTTGCAGAAACCTGAGTCTTGCAACCACCCCTGCCTCTACCTCGGGTGAGACTTCATCTGCCTCGCAGGTGTTTCCAAAATGGCTAGTAGTTAGGTATTTGTTGGTATGCTCTTGAGAGTTGAACCCTGGGTTTTCCCCTATGCCAACAGTTGCACTTGTACCGACACCATGTTTTCCACCTTTGTTATCTCTACATCCCACGATGAGTCTTGTTCAGCATGAAATTTGACTATGTCGTGCAAGTCAACAAAGTCATCGGGTGTGCCAAATTATGGAAGGCCAATGTCTCTCATTGCTCGGTTGATATTGGTCCAGATATTTTCGCACTCGACCCACTTCTCTTGGATTTCCTGATGAGGTTATTGGGCCATTCTCACCCAATGTTTGGTTTAGATCTTTATGCGATCAATGTTGATGTCCCTTAACACCCGAATACCATGCTCTTCGACGTCTTGCCCCTCTTGAAACATATTGGTGTAATAAATTCCTTCCACATCTTGGTGGGACTTCTCGTACCACCTTTCCACATATTTTCACATCGCTAGCACCATCAGGGTGTCTTCTTGGAAGTCATATATCCCTACAGGGAAAAGGTGCCAGTCATTTGTGAATTTACTGTAGGCATATTAGAATTCACTTCTCAAGAACACCGTGGCCTGTGTGGTGTCTTGATAATATTTCACCATGTGACGTAGATGTTCCAGATCCTTCAATGTAGCATCCAACTCCTCTTCATCCATTTTATCCCTATCCAGGGTGGCATCCGTGCTAATCAATTTTTCCTCTATGGTGATGAGGCTGGAGCGATCCAGAGTAAGGCTCATATTCTTAGTGGTTCTCTTCATGATGGCTTTCCTCTTCCGGTCATAGGAGATGGCTTGTATATCATCAACCTCATCTACAGGTTTGGGGATTTATTGATCTCCCCAAGTAAGCATATTTCCTAGGCTCCCGACGGAGTATATCTATTCAAGACTTGTTTCTTGAACCTATTTCATGTGTTCTGAAGGTTCAAATTCTAGTTGTTGTTCATCAGGAGGACACGTACCAGCTGAAATTGAAGCATTAGTGGTAGGATCGGTACTTACTTGATAATTGGTTTTTGAGATGTCAATTTCCTATTGTGGAACTTCTTCCTTTTGTTTACCCAATCCTGGCTTGTCTGTCGAACTATCCACTTGGGTCTCTGGTAGATAGAGTAGATTAGTGTCTAAGACACTTTTAACCTCCTGGTCATTCTATGGAAGGCCCTGAATTTGAGCACCGGGAGCTGGGGAAGATGCCTTCTCAGGATCCTTTTCCTCTGTGATCTGCACCGGAATCACCAAGGACACCTCCGAACTTTCCTGATCATCATAGATTGTTATCAAGTCGTAGAGGGGGTTTGGTGTGATTTCTCTCCCTAATTGTATTGTTATATTTGGCTGAGATGAAACCTCCCCTAGTGATCTGGCCTGTGGCACTGAAACTTCAGGGTTATCCAGACCAGTGATTTCTTCAATTTGTATTAGCACTGGGCCACTTGGACTTGTCCATATTTTGACTAGGTTATCGACAGGGACCCTTTCCATTTATACGAGGTATGGGTCATTATACAACTGATCGATTAATTGTTGTGCCTATTCTATTGGGATCATTCCCCTTTCCTGTGCCTTCGGTGTCATAGTCAGTCCCCTGTTCTGCACCTCTATGGCCTCTGCCGCTTTGACTTCTTCCCTAGATCTGAGATATTCTTGATTCGATTGTTCTATTGTCGTCACCTATTCAGCCAGGTTTATGGCCCTAAACCTTGTCATTTTTGGGTCGATCATTCTTTTTACTACCTCGTCCTAGTCCTAGGTGTTCTCTGTGAAGACTTCATCTTCAAACTTGTTGTGAGTGTACGACTAGCAGGATGACACTTGTGAAGTATGTTGCAATACCACGCCCTTTGGATTGTGCTTGCATAATCACCCCTTCAGGAATATGAACTCAAGTTGGCTCAACCCTTCTTGTTTGGCTTAAGTTGTGTCTTTAACCAAGTAGAACCCTACATGGAAACCATAGGGTATGAAGGCTCGTTTCTTGTCCTTGACCAGGGTGGCATTGTAGCCCTACAAGATGGTTTGATAACATATTTATCCTACCACAAGTCAGTCTGGTACATGATCTAGTAGGAGATGTGGTGCTCTAGTGGCCCTGAACACCTTGATGTAGGTGTCACACTCATCCAAGTACCAATGGCCTTTCTTGGATATCATTTTCTTCGCCATGACTGATATTCTTGGGAATTCCTTCTTAAAAATGAATAAAATAAATTCATGTGATGAATTCATCACATATAAGAGAGTAGGATTTATTGTATATGTTTTCCCATAGCACGTTGAAGTAGATGTGGACCGGGAGTTCTGCAACATGCCATCTCAGATTCATGTCGGCGAAGATGTTTCTAGTGCACATGACATCGAGCAAGTATGAATCCATGTAGAAAGATCATGTCTCTCCTTCCTTCGGCGCCTAGGCCTCCTACACACAAATGCTCAGTTTCTTGGAGATTATTTCTCCCTGGTTGAAGTTAATCCCGTCGATCGCAACTTTTTATGCCAAAGGCATCCATGCCTCTGAAAACCTGGAGAAATATTTCTCTCCTTACAATCGAAAAATGAGAGCCATCAGATAGACGTATGGATTCTTTAAGTTGGTTGTCCCATACCAGTCGGTGCTCTAGTTGGTGAACTTCTTGTCTTCCCTCCACCATGTGGCCATCACTTGGATAGTGTCATGGTGTTCCTATAACTTCACAATGAAATATGTATTTAGACACTCCTCGGGGTCTCTGAGTTTGTAGTATTTCTGAACTTCTACCAGATGGAACACTCCGACACACCCACCATTTTCATCATTGATTAAACATTTATGTGTGTTTATGTCATTGATGAGCCACTTCAGGACTTCTATGTAGGGAAAAGCACATGTTCTTCTTCCCACCATATGTAGGTACAACCACCAGATGTTCAAGAACACCTTGTCGTCAAGCACTCTTACATATGGATCATTGTGTGGGATATATTCTAGGTATTCCTCCAGGATGATCTTATTAAAGAGCTCTCCCTAATGTTGGAGTGCCATTTTGTATCCTATTATTTCCTCTGTATCTGCAAAGGTTAGAGGATGGATGAAAACATTCTTTGTTTTTGTCTTAATGATAGGTTTTGACCTCAAAGTGTATTCCAATTATTTTTTGACCCCTAGGGAAGAGCCTTCACCTACCTATGGTTCTTTTAGATTTGGTGTCCTCGGTGATCATTTGGTGGTTGGATTTCTTGGCAGTATTGTTCCTCTGAAGCCTGTTAAAACCTGGTTATTTTGACAATCAAAGAATCGATACAGCCTTCAAGTCCCTCATCTTGCTCCTTCAGATGCTCTGGCATTCTCTTATGCACAGAATGATTTCGTTTACAATGGATCAAAAGAATTCAAACAAGGAAAAACTTACCATGTCGCATCAACCATTCAATTCAGGTTATGAGTGAAATTTTAACAAATCTACCATCAAATCTCTATAACTTAAATTCATCATGCGTTGATGGCTGAGATGTGGGTGGCGATGTGGTCTATTGGTGATTTTAAACGACTTTTTTGATTGGAGCACGAGGTAGAAACTAATGCAGGATTTGGTATTAATTAGCTCCTTAAATGCTCAAAAATCGATCATATCTACCGCTAAAACATCCCAGCATGTCACTCTCTCAGTGGGTGGATCAAGGATCGGGGGTGTGCTATGAACGCTTTTGTTGATGTCCTTTTGCAAAAATATCTGATGCTGATCAATTTCACTGTATAATGTTGTCGTGGAAAAGCTGACTCGGAGGCGTGACTTGGACCTAGGGAACCAAGAATGACTCAGGATAAAACTAGACCATACGATCCTCCTACAGGGTAAAGACACGTGGCACTGAAGACCGGTGAATTAATTAGCATGTATTAATCGAAGTTGGGACTTTCCTTAAGTTATTCATTCTAAAATAAACCTTAGCTTACCGATGCTAAAAAAGTATCCAGGGTCAGCGATTGGTGATAAACCTATCAAGTTCTTTCTTCAAATTAACATCCTCAAAAAATTCCCGATGTCGAAAATGCATCGGGGATCGGTGATCGGGAATAACCTTTAGCACGATCATAATGTTTTTTGCGATCCTTTTAGGTTTTCCATGGTTCTTATAAGCACGTCGGACATCAACTATCAACAATATCTTTTCTCTCTTCATTAACGTCTATCCCCCTCGTCTTTTACCGATGTTGAAGGGGAATCAACTATTGGCACTCAACGATTGAGGTTTCCTGAGTGGTTATTTTCCTTCTTTGAATTCCTTCCGATGTCGAATCTGAGCACGTCAGTTGGATTGTTTTCGATGTTGATTCTTTATTCAGGTGTTAAGGCCTTTTAATTCATGGGGTTTCATAAGTTCAAAAAAACCTGAATAGGTGATCAGAGTCATGAGAATAAGAAAAGACAAAACATTTCTCAAAAGTGCAAAAGATCAAGTGCTACCCTAAAAAGAAAAAAATTGACAGAGAATTTTTAGGGTGTGTTGAGTACTCAACAAATGGAAACTTACTGGGAGAAAGTAGAATCTTTGTTCCTACCTCGAGCATAGGTGATGAAAAAGATGATTAAGATTTTAACTGGTTTTTATCAGAGCCTCTTTTATCCTTGCATTTGAAATTCCCTGGTTGTTGCATTTAGCCCTGCTTGTGGGGTTTTCAACCTTTATTCCACCTATGTTTCCTGTAACCCTGACTCACGCCCCCTTTGACAAGAGTCCAGTAAATCATTCAATAGAACTATGCCCTTTATTTACCCTTATCCACTTGCTACAATGTTGCTCCACTGCCAGTGAGCGTTCGTAGCCCCGACGGAGTCACCTTGACATCGCAAACCTTGCTTCGCTACCAGCGAGTATCCATAGCCCCAACGGAGTTATCTTCATACCCTCTCCTACTATGTGCTCATTTAATATAGCTGATTTTATTTCAGAAGAATTCCCTGAGCGAGTGGGAGAGGAGGACGTCTGTTATTTGCAAAATTAGATGGTTAAGGTGAAATTTTTCTATCTCTGTCTTTGAGGTACATGTAGTCCTTTCCATCTTACCATATTTCCCTTGAATTTTTACCAGACTACTAGGTAGACACTTCATCAGTTTTTCAAGGTTGTTAATCTGCGCATGTTATATAGAGAACCCCTTAAAACAACTGCAGGTCCCTTACAACTTCTTGTGTTGTATATGAGCAATGAGTCAGGAACAAAGTTCATCATATCACATGAATGGAGGTCAACCACTACCTTTCTAAACACAATATTCAAAAGTGAATAAGTACTATAGCAAGAAAAAAAAACAAAATGCATTCTGCAATCGACCTAGCTAAAACAAAACATCGTGAAAATACACAAACAAAAATATATAATTTTTTTTTTTTAATTGAGATATTTTTTTAGGGATTGGCCATTCACAAAGAGGGCGTCAGGTTCCCCCCTTAGATTCTGCAATCGATACGCGCCTACCCCAATATTCTCGGCCACCTGGAAAGGTCTGAGCCATAGATTTTGAAACTTAGAATGTTTTCCTTTCGGCTCATTTGCTCTGTCCCATTTTAGGACTAATTCTCCCAGTTCAAAATTCTTCTCTTTATCCTTATGCTTATCAAACCCCCTGTTAACTATCTGTTGCTGAGCTATGAACTTTGATTTTTATTTCTCGCTTTCTTCTTCCATCATGAGGAGGGTATCAATTCTTTGTTGTATGATTAATGAGGGTTTTCCTCTTGAATATTGAACAAGTTGAAGAGATGGAATATATAGCCCATTTGGGAGAATGGCTTCCTTTCCGTATACCAAAAAATATGGGAAATTCCCTATGGATTCCTTGGGTGTTACTCTATCATCCCATAAGGCATTATGGAGTGAACTGTGCCAATTCCTCTGATTGTTTACAACTATTTTCTTTAATATCCTCTCTAGGTTATTATTGGTTGATTATGCCACTCCATTCCCCTATGGATAGTAGTTTGCAGAGTATATGATTATGATTCCTTTGTCTAGAGAAAAATATATTAATAAGGTGGAATAAAGGTAAGTTGCATTATCAAAAACAAGGACAGAAGGCACACTGAACCTTATGATCAGCTATTGTTCTATGAATTGGATCACCACCTTTTCATTTACATGATTCAAAGGGATGGCCTTTTCCCATTTCGTGAATTAATCTGTGGGAATTAGTATGTATCTATGTTGTTTCAAAGAGCTCGGTGTAATTTCTGCTATGATATATAACCTCGATTTCTCGAATGACCTGGAGACAACCACAGGTTGGAGTGGGACAACTTCTCTCTTTTCCCTCCCCGCACTTATTTGACACATATTACAATTCCAAGCATATGTGTGAGCATCCTTGAACATAGTAGGCCAATAATAGCCAGATCTCAATATTTTATGAGCAGTGGTATTTCCTGTGAAATTTCCACTTACAGGACCATCATGGAGCTCCTTCAAAACTTTGTCTGCATCTTCATGTTCAAGATATCAATAAATTACCCCATCATAATTAAAATGGAAGAGAACCGAATTTATGAGGCAATACTGTGTTTATTTTAACATGAGGACTCTCCTTTCCCTAGGATTTAGGTTTTCTAGGCAAGTTCCATGATGTAGGAGATAATTCAGTTTATCATACCAAGACTCTTGCCTCAGGGAGACGTATGAAGCTTCACCACACCACAATGTTAATTCATTCTCCCATCTGGGGTCTTCATTTACTTGGTCCTGGGCTTCAACTACGAGTTTGAATAATCTTTATCCCTTAACCAGTTTAGCAGGTTTAATATCTAGATAAAATTCTTGGACCACTGCCATCCAGTTTCCTCTTATTTCCCCCATCTCCTGTTGAGTGAATAGGGATCAGAATGTAGGGTGAGGCACGATGACTTTGGTATGGTTCTTAAGGATGTAATATATGAAGTGTTTCACTGCCTTGTATACTGCATAATCTTGCTTGTCTATAGAAGGGTAATTTAGTATGGCCCCTTGGAGATTAGTGCCCATGAATGATACAGGGGCCTTGTTGTTGTCATCATCTTTCTGAGTCAATACTGCGGCTAACGATTGGTCGGAGGAAAAAGTACAGAGGAAGAAATATTTGATAAAATCGGGACTTTGCAACACTGGGGCTTGGGATATTGCAGTCTTAATATCGTTGAAAGCACGTTTCCTTTCATCGTCCCACTTAAATTCAACATCTGTACAGATCATTTTGTCTAAGGGTTTGATTGTTTCCGTGAAATCGGGTGTTATCACTTAAATTCAGTCAACAAATGGTTACAGGAATCCATCATCTTCAAACAGCTACCAGTTCACCCATGGACCAAAAATGACCAAAAACGCATTTCCAAAAGGTTTAAAACTATACAACTAGTTATAAAATCAACATGTGCTAAGGATATATAGGCAGTGCGCACACGTGCGCCAGTCGAAAACGCCGAAAAAGCGCACCTGCACCCGATGCATGACTATGAACGCAAAAAACTGTGCACAACTCAAAACAACGCATTTATGATGTTGGTCAGCCTCCCACCCACTTCTGGTTCATCTTCCAAGTCGATTTGACATCCAAATCTCAGCTAAATCTGGTTGGGTGACTAGTCAAAGACCTAAAGGTTCCCTAAATGGCCCCTTGCTCACACTAAAAGATGGTTGAATAATGACTCTAATTTATGCTATAAAAGGAAGCCATGGGTGCACTACATTTTCAAGGAATTCATTTGTATTTTTATGTTGCTGATATTATCTTGGAGGATCCTCTTACCTCATCAAGAGTATGCTAGCACCATTGCACTTAGCCATTCATATCACCTCTTGAGTGAATGTACTTTGGATTCTCTTCACCATTTCATTCTAGTTCCTCGTGTTGTAAGAAGAGCTCAAAATTTGGGGGTCCAAGAGGCCTCCCTTGGAGGAAGAAGGGACCCAAAGTCTCCCTTTCTCTTTGGTTCTTTCTTTTCACTAATACAATCCTTTCGATTGGTGACATGAGTCTTGTTTGTTTCTTTTTCTTATGTCCTTATGCACTCTAGCTTAATTGTTTTTATCATTCTTAGTTTAGTTCTTAGCTTAGCATTTTATGCTTTGTTCTTCTAACCCTTTCCTTTATTGTTGTCTTGCCTTTCTAACCCAACTAGGCTTGTAAGAACCTTTGTTTTGCTCATTTAGGTGACAAAAGAGGTGCAATAGATTGGTGACTCCGTTAGGAAAAGGTATCAATTTCCTACCCCATTTGGGTTATTTTAGCTCTTCTTTCTGTTTATTTAACCTGCAAGTACCATAACTGGCCCAAGCCGACTTGCAAAATGTCAAATTCAAAGTTGAGTTGAGAGAATTCCATCCAGAATTTTCTTCACGGTCATGTGATAGTTGTGCATGGATTTATTGGCCCACAGTCGTGCATCGTGCACACATGCGTCAAAACCTCTGTATTACTCAGCGCATTTTGCACACCTGCGCCCACAATTCCCTTTTAGTTCGTGTATTTGTGCTCAGAGAGCCTCTGTCTATTCTGAGACCCGTGCACCTGTGTAGAAAAATACACATTGTAAGCTTTTTGTGATCTGTGGAGGGTCCATAGACTTCTTAAAATTGAATCCATGCATATTTTAATTTGCACCACACTTATATTCCCTCTACATATAAAGGGATTATTCAAAACATAGGCACTCAGGGGTTAAAAATCATTATTTTTCCTCTTTTTTGTTTTCATTTCGCCACATTGATGGCTTTCTTTGACTAAAAAATAAGTTGGAATAATTTTGCATCACATTTAAAACTTGCATTGGGACCAAAAATTGGATATCAATCATCGAGTATGCTCTTCTCTCATGCTCCAAAGTGATCTTGAGAATCAGAAAGATGTTGAGGTGCAATTTCCTCTCCCTTAAAAAGACAAAAAATTTAGGAGAGGACAACAGACCCCCTTGAGACTCCTCTTAGTTTATTTTTCAAACGCATCATAAAATTGTAAGGGCCCATACATGCCCACATGCTACAAAGTAAGGATAGTGTTGAAATTTACTTTCATAGATCAAATCACTAGGGAAGTTTAAAGTTTTTGTAACGGGCTCATACATGCCCACATGCTACAAAGCGAGGATAGTGTTGAAATTTAATTTCTTAGATCAAATCACTAGGGAAGTTTAAAGTTTTTGGAACGGGCCCATACATGCCCACATGCGACAAAGTGAGGATAGTGTTGAAATTTACTTTCTTAGATCAAATCATGAGGGAAGTTTGAATTTTTTGTAATAGGCCCATACATGCCCACATGTTCACAATCTAGGATAGTTTTAAAGCTTTCTTAGATTAAATCACAAATAGGGAGTTAAAGGAATAGTAAGGACCCACATGTCCACATGCTAGTTTTCTAGGGACTTTAAAATTCTGCAAGGGTGTACCAATGACATTTAGTTAATTAGGTAATCAAAGACTTGTAAGGACCAAGTGAAGTCCACATGCAGTAAGGTGACACCTAATTTATTAAAATTATTGGCACACTTTCACTCATTCACATACAAAAGTCACTTCTCACTCACATAGTTTTCATCTCGAAACGTGGAGGTTGAAGTAAGTTTCCTCCAAAGGGATTCTAAAACACCCCACCCTTTTCTTGAAAAAACTAACCACTCCCACTTAATTTCAATGAGATTGACTCACACCCCCAATCTCTCAAACAACCACATCTAAATTTTTTCTAAAAGCTCAATAATTTTTCCTCCACAGGAGGTACCAAAAGAATTTTTTTAGTCTAGATAGGATTTCGGGGATGGGCATCCAAATAACTCCCCGTTATCTAGTTCTCACATTTTCAAAACAATAGAAGTTGTCAAATAGGGAACTTTAAATCCTCCAAGTCAAGTGTTCCTAACACCATAAGGCGGGGAGATACCTGTGAAGGGTTGAAGGTTGAGGTTCGATTGTTCTGTGCGTCCCCCCTTGAGGCACCAAAACTCTTGGACGCGATCCAACCCGTGACCCATTTCTTAGGCTGAAAATCTAAATGTTGCACTTTGGCCGAGGTACCTAGTGACCAAATTTTAGGACATCTACCTAGGTGGAAATTGTGGGCTGCAATTGCACCTTTATCGGATTTTGTGTGGCTATTGGGAAATATCACCAGTTCTTTCGGGATATGCCCCCTCTACCCCTTATTATAACTGATTACTTCATCCTTCACTAGTTTCTCTTCTGGTGGATTCAGACCCCACTGTTGAGTGTTATTGGAAGGTCGAGTGCTATTTTGAGAGGAAGGACATTACATCTTTTAGGAAACGAGCAATTGTTTTATTTGATCTTCCACACAGACAAACTCCACCTATCCACATATGTGCTTCTTTATCAAATCACTTTATGTATGATGCCCTTTTGATTACATCTAATTAGGATATATATTGTGAAGGTTCAAAAAAATACAACAAAGGCTCTTGTTTATTTATTGCTCTCACCACCATTCGGACACATCCATTCAGCCATTCGGACATCACAGGGGACCCACAGAATCCTTGTCGTTCTAGATGCTTGCTAAATATCCCTCCTATTCTAGGGGGAGTTCCTAGTTTGGCCAACTCATCGGCTCCACATTCTCACATCCCTGTGACTGCCACAATCTTAGGATCAACATTGCTTGGGTCCACTTCCCAAGGTCAAACATCCCCCCACTCTCCTTTACACAGAAGCAAGGGACCAACTTCTTCTCAAGGGGGAAGTACAAACCCACCTAGTCCCCCTCAAGGGTTGGGTAGGCCAAACACTCACACTATGGCTGAAAATAATCATCGATCACCACCTCAAATGCCTTAATTAGCTTCCTTCAACATATTGGATCTGACTAAACTCACCAATGATCCTATATTGCACAACCCTGCATGGCTAACAATGCCTACCAAACTCCCTTCAGACATCCCCAAATTTGAAGGAAAACCGAGAGACGACCATGCCAACCATATCATGACGTTTCATTTATGGTGCTCTTCAAACAACATCACGAACGATTCCATTCGATTGAGGTTATTTCAATGCACACTCACTGGCCCATCAGCTAAGTGGTATGTAGAAGAAAAATCGGGGTCCCATGTGACCTTTGAATCCTTGGCCAAAGAATTCTTGACCTTCTTTCAACTACCAATTCGTCATGACAATGGCCTCGAACTACTCTCTGATTTTAAACAAAACTTCATCATGCACATCGCTGACCATATTCACAAATGGCGATGGTGGCATAATCTTTGCAAAGCTGAAGCTACTCCACAACAGTGTCTCAATTGGTTCATCAAATCACTTGTTTCCCTCCTTGCCAAAGATGTGGCCGCCACCTTCCCCAAGTCTGAAGAATAAGCCATTAGCAAGGCCCAACAGTTCGAACTCATCTATTCCCAGTCTGGATACTTGTATAAAATACCCCTTCACACCCCAAGACCTGTTCCATTTAGCCAGGACAAACCTGGGATGTCTCACTCAGCGGATGGATTGATTGGTACCACTACACACCACAATTCACATCCCCAACAACCACCAATGTATGGAACCCCTCAGTATCCACCGACATATGGAGTAATACCTTATTATCCTCCTCCCCCTTATCAACACCATACCCTGTTTCCCTACCTCCACCCATAAGTGGACCCCGGACAACACCCACAATACGCCCACCTATCCAACCAAGTGTTGGTACTCCCTCTACCTCATCCTATACTCTAAGAAATAGTGAAAGTGCCATGCCTTCCTATGTACCTTATGGATCATCGCCACAACATAATCCGTACTTTACATTTCCTGGCCCCCCACAGCCTATGGCTCCACCACAAGGACAACCACATGTTGGGGTTAATTTTGTTCAACCCTCTCCCATTCAACAATATCAAAATTTTGAACAGCTGAATATGGAAAATCCATCCCATCAGTTGAACAATGCTATAAAGAAAGGAAAAAATCTCAACAATAATAATCTCGGACCATGAGGAAACTAAAACCAACCCCAGTAGAACCAGTCTATCGGGGGCAACCAAAACCAAGGGAATCAAAACCCCCAAGGGGGAAACAACAAAAAATGACAGGGGAAGAACAACAACATTTTAACCAACTTCCCTTGTGACTTTTGCGATGAGTTTGGTCACTATAGTCACCATTGCCCCCAAATCACTGACTTTAAATGGATGAAATAATTTGGTAATGGCCCACATCCACCAACACCGCCTACCCCCCAGCAGGCCCCACAACAATATGTGCAGCACCAACCCCCGACCATGTTGAAAAAACCCATACCACACCAAGGGGTGATGAATACCCAACAAGACATGTAGCCTACCCAATCACAGTTCGGACAGTATCCCAATCCGGGTAATCTGGCCGATTGCACTATCCTTCTCACCAGTGAGGAAGAAGTCCTTCTACAAACATGCAGTTGTCAATATAGCACACCCATTGAGTCTTCTCCCACTACCTTGGAAGCAACCCCAGTCACAACTGGACCCCCTTTAATGATTCCTCGCCCTAATACTGAAATACCCATTCGTATTCCTCGCATCCCATTATGCAGCAATGTCCACAATCCTTAGGCTAGGGAGGCTCATAATTATAGTTTGGTTGATGACTTAGCACAATATTCGGCTTCCATGTCAGTCTTAGAAGTCCTTCAAAGTTGTTCCACTCAGCGAAATTCATTACTTTCTGCCCTAGGGTCAGTTGACCCTACTGATACCCGACTCATCACATTTGATCTCGACAGTGGAGAACCTCGCCTCCTTGTTCTTATCGCTTTTCAAATCCCCGTGAAAATATGGAACATTACAGTTCATCGATGCATCATTGATGAAGGTGCATCCACATGTATCATGTCCAAATCCGTATGGCAGAAACTTGGTTCCCCCGAGCTCATACCATCTGCCATTACCTTAAGAGCTTATGATGGACGACCATCTTCTCCTGAAGGGATTTTCGAAAATGTCCCTATAGAACTCGGGGGAAAAAACATTCTCATTGATATTGAGGTTATCGATGCCCCACTCGATTATAATATCTTGTTCAGTCGTAGCTACATGTATGCTATGAAGGCAGTTACTTCTTCTGTATTTCGAACCATGATGTTTCCCCATAATGGGAAGATCATTACCATCGATCAAGTTTCACATTATGAGCCCAACCCTTCTGCCAACATCGATAATGTCCTCCTGTTCGTCCACACTTATCCTGATACATACCCACTCATCGAGATGGGCTTCGAAATTTTTAAAGACCTATCCTTGCTTGGGACGTACCATGGCGCACCACCTCTCATTCATCCTCCCAATCAAGTATGTGTTGTCTCATCCAATGAAACTACAAATATTCTCCCTCCCACCGAGGCCTGTTTTTCCCCTGATGTACCATTAGTCGCATAATACCTCCCTCAGGAATCTCTTGAAACTTATTCAGCTCGACCCATTCCTGATCTCCCCTAGGGCCATATCCCAGTTTGGGAAATAATCCCCCAAGACATTACCCAAATCCATTTCTTTTACCCCCCACTAGGTGTACAAACTTTCCAGGTAGCTGTAACTCTTACCCTTCCTAATATGGTGTTGGCAATCCTAATTTAGTATCTACATCCACCTAAGATGGTCCCTCAACCATCCCTCCCTCCCCAAACAGAAGGAATTATGATGCAGATTCCCATACTTACCCCTTTCGTCTCACCCACACCCCTGCTACAGTTGGGGGCAGATGAAAAAAGAAGGAACCCACTACTCCACTTCCCCCACGTGGCCAACCTCCTTGCGCGCTATGTGAAAAAGATGGACACCCAACCAATAAGTTCCCATCTCTCCCAGAGTTACATAATCTTATTCAACTCCCTCGAGCACCACCACCGCTCGTCGCTTCATCAAGTACTTTCGCCACCTCCCCAAACATAAGTAGAAAAGGACTGTGAACTAAATTCACATGCACCATTTGTTCAGAATATGGCCATTACACACACCATTTTCCAGCATTACCTCAATTCCGGCAGACACTAACAGTAGTACGCCAAAGCTTTCAGCAAGAACCTAATCCATCTGCATCAGCCGCAACCAACGTCACGAAAATCCATTATGTCACGAATTCAGTCAACTAACGTATGAGATGTCCTTGCTCTCTATGTGAATCACTTGATCATTTCACATATCAATGTCCTATGATCATTGAATATAGGTGTTTCCAACTGGCCCTTATTCAAAATTGTACCTCCCCTCCTCCAGCAGAGCCAATAAGTACCCTTACCCCATCACTTGATATGGTTCATATATTTTCACCAGAACCTAAGGAACTCCCCACTCTCCCATGGTTCCTTGATGATTTATATGAGGAGTTACCCCCAAATCCCCCAAATTCTCCAATTCAT
The DNA here is from genome assembly GCA_010110895.2 of Picea sitchensis. Classification (NCBI taxonomy): domain Eukaryota; kingdom Viridiplantae; phylum Streptophyta; class Pinopsida; order Pinales; family Pinaceae; genus Picea; species Picea sitchensis. The sequence goes on along the minus strand of SNQJ01S0007505.1, from coordinate 225,741 downwards.
TTCCCCACGTAAATTCTACGCCTGACTACCATTTTTAACCCACAATATCTTGATATTTGGTTTATGTCAAGCAAGCCATCACAATCCCCTTACATCAAACCCCCTACTCCTGTTTCAACAAGAGATAATGACACAGTGACAGTCACTAAGTTCACTCCTCTCAATCCTCTATATTCACGATAGTTTCACTGTGACGAAGATATCCTCGAGGAGTTTACTACCCCGGATTGCCCATGGGACGCGCTCCACCACAAAGTGCTCTTTCTTTCACAGGAAGCCTTCACACCTCCTAACCAGCACCCCATATACACAGTTGAAACCAAATATTTTCTCCCATCAGGGAATATAGATTGGTTCAATAACCCTATCCCTGCCCTTGATGCTTTCGAAGAAGGCAATATGGCCAATATTTCCCCAACCATCAAAATAGATATTTCCATCAAATTTGGAATTATCGAGGAAATCACCATTGGCCCTGCCTGCTCTCTTGAAGAAGTCACCTCCTACAAAGCCCTCTTCCAGCAATACCAAGACATTTTCGCCTGGTCATACATAGAGATGCCTGGCCTTGATCCCTCTATTGTTGAACATCGCATAGACACCTGGCCTGAAATCATACATGTCCATCAAAAATAGTGACCTCTACACCCATCCAAAGAAGTGGCCATCAAAGTCGAGATTGACAAATTATGTGTTGCAGGGTTCATTTACCCCATCGCCTATACGTCATGGGTCTCCAACCTTGTCCCTGTTAACAAAAAATAGGGCACTATCTGTGTTTGTATGGACTTTCGTGACCTCAATCATGCTTGTCCAAAAGATAATTTTCCAACACCCTTCACGACCAAATTACTGATGATTGCGCGGGTCACGAGGCTTTGTCCTTCATGGACAGTTTCTCTGGCTACAACCAAATACAAATTCATCCAGTCGATTAGTACAAAACCACATTCACTACCCCTTGGGGAACCTTTGTGTATCGTGTCATGCCATTTGGCCTCAAGAATGTCGGCGCCACTTTTCAATGGGCCATGACCTACATCTTTCATGATCTGGCTCATATAATTCTCACATACTTGGACGACCTCACAGCTCGATCCAAGAAATGCACTCAGCATCTCGATGATTTACAAATCATCTTCCAAAGGTGTCATCGGTACAACATCCACTTGAATCCCCTCAAATGCGTATTCTGCATCACTGTTGGGCACCTCCTTGGGTTTATCATGTCCCAATGTGGCATTACCATTTAGCCCCTCAAATTCCAAGCCATCACATAAATTCCCCCACCACAAAATTTACGCCAACTGCAGAGCCTACAAGGCAAAGCTAACTTTTTACAGCGCTTTTTCCCAGATTACACTACTCGTGCACATGGCTTCCTTCGATTACTCGGTCATGACACCCCATTCCAATGGGATGAACATGCCAAAAATAATTTTGATGATCTTAAAGAAGCCCTCTCCAATGCCCCATTGATTAATCCACCAAACTATAACCACGACTACATCCTCTACATATCAGCCTCAGTCATCTCAGTAGCAGGCACTCTCATCCAAATAGGGGATGATGATCATGAGAATGTCATTTACTACATTAGTAAAAACCTTTTAGGGACACCCTTGAAATACAATCACAAAGAGAATCTAGCCCCTGCAGCTGTCCTCGCAGTCTAGAAGCTAGGCCATTACATTTTTCTTCGAACTACCAAAGTCATAGAAGATTCCAACCCCATGCAATATTTTCTCAATCGTTGGAAAATTAATGGTAAAGTTTCTTGATGGATCGTCATCCTTCAAGAGTACAACCTCAAATTCTCAACACCCAAGAGCAAGAAAGATCTCATCCTCTCCGAACTCATCACGACATTTCCCTCAGATACTACCAGTTCCCCCATCAATACCAACTTCCCCGACGAACATCTTTTTTTCATCCCCTCAGATGATCCTTGGTACGATGATCTTCTCGTCTACCTCCAAACCCAAAAATTTGGAAACCACCTCTCCAGAGACGATTGTTGACGGCTTCATCACCAAGCCCCATGTTACCTACTCATCGAGGACGTTTTATATCAGCAAGGAGTCGACACTGTACTCCATCGATGCTTGACCATCGATGAAACCGATCGAGTCTTGAATGGCTGCCAAAATGGCGCTTGCGGGAGCCACCTCTCAGGGATGTCCACCACCCATAAAATCATTTGCACTGGTTACTTTCGGCCTACCTTGTTTCATGATTGTATCCATGCTATGAAGCGATGTGACAAATGTCAGCTTTTCGCCAACAAATCATGAGCACCACCTACTCTTCTATACCTGTTCATCACTGCTGGACCCTTTTGAAAATGGGGCATAGACTTCATGACTTGCAACCCTCAATCCAACAATGGACACAAATACATCATCATGGAAGTCGATTACTTCACCAAGTGGACAGAAGCCATGCATACCTTCAACAACACCACTGAGACCATGGCCCTTTTTTTTCTTTAACCACATCATTTCCCACTTTGGATTACCACTACAACTAGTCTTTGATCACGGGAAATATTTCAAGAATGATATTGTTGTCGAACTTTCATCCAGGTTAGGTTTCTCCCATAAGTTTTCCTTCCCTTACTACCCTCAATCAAACGTCTAGGTCAAAGTAGTCAACAAGGTCCTCAAAACCATGTTGCAATGTACGGTTGACAAACATAAGACCAATTGGCATCATATGTTATTTTCCATGCTATGGGCTTATCGCATGGTAGTCAAAACTACCACTGGTTTCACACCTTTTCATCTAGTCCATGGGGTGGAAGCCACTCTTCCCATTGAGTGTGAAATTCCCACCTTATGCACCACTATTGAGCTACTACCCAACACTGCTCTAATGGAGCAACATTTGTGGAGCTTAGAGTCCCTGGATGAGGATCGTCAATCTTCATTACAACATAATGAGGCAACCAAAAAATGATCAAAGGCCACCTTTGATCACCATATCAACCTTCAGTCATTCAATGAAGGTGACCTCATCCTCGCTTACGATGTCGCTTACGATATCCTCGGCCATGGAAAATTCGAGTCACTATGGCATGGACCTTGTATCATCCAACATTGCCTCACTAAAGGTGTGTATGTTCTAGCCTCCCCCGAAGGCCACCCTCTCAAAGAACCTGTCAATGGGTTGTACTTAAAGAAATTTTACGCTTGAACATAGCCATTCTACACTAGGATTTTTCTTTTTGTATGTTTGTTTTAGAGTTTTTAATATTCTTTCATCCATACCTCACATCTAATCTATCACTCGTGTTATTGACAGATGCCACCCCCATCGGCCTACCACATCAGTTACGCCGATGGAGTTAGCCGTTGGACACAAGATCTCGCTTTGGCTGCTTGGGCCCTCTATTCACCTTCACATGAACTGCTCCACTCCAGTGGCATATGTTTAGGCTTAGTCACCAACAATCAAGCAGAATACACCACCGTCATTGGTCTCCTCGCTAAGGCCATCCATTGCCATATTCGTCACCTTAGCGTTTTACTTGATTCCCAACTGGTCATCCTCCATATCAATAATGTGTACTGCATTTGCGATCCTTGCCTCTTCCGCAAATACCTGCAAGTTAGACTTTTATCTCAACATTTTGATTCCATTAGATTCATACATATTCCAAGACAATTTAATCAAACGACAGATAACATGGCTAACCTAGTATTGGATTGGCATTTATCACATAAGGTTACTAGTACACATCCATCAAACATCAATAATCTATCACAACACATAAATTAGACATCATCAAACAAAACACAAAACACATGTAAACATCACCAAGATCCCAAAATGTATATCC
>SNQJ01S0007505.1:166554-215218 GCA_010110895.2 Picea sitchensis | reverse complement strand
AATTCTTTTCTTTAATTATCTTCAGGGCCTACATGTACAATTCACTTTGTCATCTTCAAAAATTCATTTCTCCTCAACCATGAGGATCCACGTGACGTGCCACATACCACCGGAAACAACATGATGTATACTATCCATCCATGAGTGTTGTATCTGCATGTGCATTTTCCTTCATGTCCAAATAACTTCATCAATCTTGTGGTCCAAAACCCATGACTAGGGTTGACATCAATGACAACAACCAATCTTCCAACACATGGCCCTATGGAATGTTTCCCCTGCATTGATTAACCCAAAGGGCATGCATTTTTAAGCGAAGGTTCCCCACTTGGTTCGGAAGGTAGTATTCAAAAGTTCTTCCTATAAAACTAAAACTTGGTTGTAAGCTGAAAAAACGTCCAACGGGGAGAAAATCTTTGAGCCAGACACAGTCTGGAAGTGTTTCTCCATTGGTGGGATTGGGTGGCTGTCCTTTTCTGAAGCTTTGTTGAGGTTCCTGAAATCTACACATAGGCGGATCTCCCCATACGTTTTCCTCACAGGAACCAAATTTTCTACCCATGTGGAGTGTCTAACCTAGAAGATAATATTGGCATCTACTAGTTTATTTAACTTCTGACACATGAGGGGCTCCAGGGATGAGTGGTACTTCCAGAGTTTCTGCTGGAAGGGTTTCACTTCAGGATTTAATGGGATAGTTTGTTGAATGATATGAGTATCATAAGTTTTCAGATCTTGGTAAGACCAAGCAAAAACATCTTGATATTGTCAAAAAAGTTTGAGATAGGCCTTCCTTTCCTCTTTAGATACTATCCTACTGAGATTTATATTCTTGGGGTTTTTCGGGGTTCCTAGATTTATAGTTTCGTGCATGGGACAAGAAATCCCCATATTTTCGTTTTTTGACTCTTTAAATATTTCCCTTATGTCAAAAAGGTTTTCTAAATCGGATATTCCCTTCAATATCATGTGATACCTTGGTTTTTCAGTCGGTTGATCTATTTGAGGATCGGTTTCTGCTGATTGCTTCTAGAATACTTCATCGTCAATAGCCAAGTCTTTAAAATTATCCTAATTGGTCAAAAAAATTATGATTTGTTCATCTCCTTCAAAAATGCTCCAATTAGAAATATTATCGGGCACCAATGGTTTGTAGAGTAGCTCCACAGTGAATTGGGAGGCTTCATAGTATTCTAGAGGTGATAGCCTTGAGGAAATGGTGGAAAGAGAATCAACAAGAGTGTTCTTTGTTCTGAGGATCATTGTAATGTTGAAGGCTTCAAAATGTTCTATTTGTATGTGCACTTCCTGTTGGTAATTCCTCAGGTGGGGAGAGTTGCAATGTATAGTGTTCCCTACTTGTCTAACGATGATTTTAGAATCTCCGAAAAACTTCAATTCTTTGACGTTTAAGTCTATGGCTTTCTTTAGACCTTGTACTAGAGCTTCATACTCGACGGTGTTGTTTGTGCATTCAAATTATAGTTTATAGGACAAGAAAATTTTCTTACCTTTTAGATCAATGAGGATGCACCCTGCCCCTGATCCTTCTCGCAATTTTGACCCATCAAAGTATAAGGTCCAAAATTGTGGGAAGAACTTATTAGCTTCCTCTTTCTTATCACATTCCTCCTTTCCTCCTATCTGTTTCGGGGTTTCTAACACCGGTTCCTGACAAAAGAGGGTTTCCCCTACCGTTATTGGAAAATTTTCTTGAAACATTACTTCGAATTTTTGAGTAAGAGGAACATAATATGAGAGGGGGAAGAAATTCATGAAATCAGAATTACAAGAATAATTGCCTAGCACGGGGAAGTATGTTGATGAGGGCTCCTTAGGGGTCTCTAGGTCAGTGACAATATGTTTTAGATATATTTCCCTATCGATTCTGATCATATTCGTGTGTCCCTTTAATGGAAACCAAAGGTGAGCCCAATTTGTACTAAATTATTTGTTTAACTTCTCAGACTAGTCTCAACTCAGTAGCAATCCATAGGCTTCTAGTATATCTACTACAATGATGTCAATTACTTGAACAAATTTAGGGTGTGTTTCTATTCTGATCATTACATATTTGAGATCTCCCATAACCTTCACATGGGTTCTATCTAGTTGTATTACATGCTTATCTCTTTTGAGAGGGATTTTGTTTAATGTTTTGCAAATAGAAAATGGCATAACATTGGAGGATGCTCCTGAGTCAACCAATCAGTTATGGAGGTTTATGTTGAAGACTTCAAATGTCAAAAGGAATGGTGGGACAAAAGGTTTTCCCTTCTTATCTTCAGAGAAGACATTCACGGTTGGTTTATTTATTAGATTTGTGGGAGTTAGATTTTATCCTTGGTCAGTGCTTGTTGTAGGATTTTCTACTGATTTCAATTCTTGTAACATAAAGTCCTTTTGTTGAGGGATTCTACACATGTCCATGATCGATATATTTGCCTTCAATTTTTTCAAATCTTCCACTATTTTGTAGTCCACCTTAGGTGATTCTTGTGTATGGATGTTTATAGGTTTTGTTCGGGGGATAAAAGGTGCTTTAGGGTGATCGAGAGCTGGTTTTCCTCCCAAAGTTTGGGTAGTAGTAATATCATTTGAGACAAGTTGACCCCTACTTCGTGTTTTCATAGCCAAGACCTCTGCGACTGGTTCTTGAACCTTAAATAGGTCATCGAAAGGCATTGGTAGGTCAGGGTCCCATATAAACGTGGTTGTTTCTTCTAGTGGATGAACTTCTTCCTGATCAATGATATTCATAACTGAGCCACTTGATTGTTCGATTAGGGAAACTTCATCTAGAAACCAGTTGGCCATCAAATTCATGGAATGCACCCATTGTGGGTAGTCTCTTTCAGAGCGTTTCTATTGGTGGTAAGTATAGAAAGATTTGGATGCTACATTTCCCAGATCGATGTTTAAGTTGGCTGGGGGAGGTTCAATCGCTTTGAACGGTGGATTTCTTTTGAAAAAAGTTTTATAGGGATTCTGGCCTTGGTTTCCTTCCTGTGCACTTCTTTTCATGTATATGATTTCATTTGAAAACTTCTTGACCATGCATTGTAGTTCTTTGATGTCTCCACTTCCCTTTTCAGGACCTTGTTCTGCTTGTTTCCCTGGGGCTCTAGTCAACATGAGTCCTCTTTTGGGAGGAGATTAAACTTCCTTCTTAACTAATGAGAACTGGACTTCTTTGCATCCCTTCATTTGTAACTCTGTTGTTTTGGCTTCTTCAAAATTATCATCTAAGATTGTTTTGACATCCCTCTTCACAAACATAGAAACATAAGTTGGGAGAGCATTAGAATATACTTCGATTTGCAACTCCTGAGTGGGTTTAGCTTTGGGTTGGAATTTTTTTAGGATGGTGTTGAACCATTGATTAAATTCTTTAACCTTCTCCTTTGAACTCATGGTGGCGGAGAACAACTCAGCCATTAAATATCCTCTAGTGGTTTCTTATGCAAATTTATCTAGAAAATCCTTTTGAAACTTCATCCAACTAGTTATGGATCCTATAGGTAAGTTGAAATACCATGTGGAGGGAGAATTCTCCAAATTATAGGGGAAAATCCTGCATACTACGTATTCATTTTGGACATTCATTATTATGATAACTACTATGAATTTTTTGATATGGCCTTCAGGCAATCCTGAGGTTTCAGGGTCAAATTTAGAGAGTAACATTTCTGGATGTCGGGGATGGCCAGAGAGTCTCTAGCCAACCAAAGTTGATTATTATGAGGTGGGTTTCCCCTTTCTTCGTTATGATCATTGTTGTCTTCCATGTCATTCAATCTCTAAACTAAATAGTTTGAGTTAAACCCTTCCTCATTCAAAAAATCGTCGGGCTCAGAGCAGTTGTCGGCTAGTGTTTCAGGAATTAGATTAAGAGGATGCTCGATTTAGGCGAGGGAGAAATCTATCAGGTCTTCTACTCTGTGCACAAAAACCCGGTTGGGGGTATCGACCACTGGTCTACTTACTTGTTTTCTACGAGGAAGTAATAGAGCTAAGGGAAAATCTCTGATCTTTCATGTGTAAGCTCTTGTGGCTCTTCTGATCTGTTTCAAATCCTCATGAGGAAGAGTGTAAGGTATCTCAGGAAATAGATGTTCTTCCTCTTGCTAGGTGAGTTACTCATTTCAGGAGTATTCAGTGTGTGTGGGTTGTCTTGAGAATGACTAAGCATGCATGTGGGTTGTTTTAAATCTATAGGTTGTGTGAAAAAGTCTGTAAAAAATATTGTCATCCATTCATTCTATAGGCCCTTCTTCTAGCGCCAATTCTGTTGAGGGGTCCTAAATCCCTTTAACTCAACAGTAGGAATCAAACCCACCACCGAGGCCCAATTAGACTCTGCAGTGTTTAATAGTGGAATGGTTCTCCAGATCTTTCGATCTGACCAAATGATCGATGGGCTTTACGTAGTTATTGACATGACGTCTTCTTGTGAAAGATCCTTCTTCAATTCGAATGTTCTCTTTTTTGTATTTTCTCTTATAGGTGGGACCGATACAAGATAAATTCTAGTATAAACTAGCTAGGTAACACAAGGGGAAGGAACTAACTACTGAAGAAGGTTTAGTTTGGGATAACCCTTCTACTCAAGCATGAAGACAATGATTCTTACACCTACAACAAGTCTAGTACTAATACATTAACTTGCTAGTGTTCCAATTATTGACTGAGATATGATTATCAGGAGAAAACATACATACAATAAATGATGGAAAGAAAAATAGTTTCCTTAACTCTAATCATCAATCACATATTAACACAATGATTTATTTTTCATCATTAAAGACAAGAACTATAAAAAAATTGAATCAGATAACTCATCAATAGATTTAGAGGCTCTTACTCGTTACAACATCCATTCATGAGATAAAACAAGAAATAATTCTTCTTCAGATCCAACCACACACGCTTTTGATGAAAAACACAAATTTGTCTCTAGTCCTAAACATGACTTCTCAATTCAGGCAACTCCGAAATAGTTCTTTACAAATCCAAAAATGAGGGTCTTTGCAAAAACCATCTACCTTTGCTAATAGGTCGATCCTATTATTTATAACATATTATTAACTAAAAATAACTATCATAAGTGCAGCTAAGTAAAACAAATACTCGTCACATGGCACTTCATCTCTCAATATTCTAAGAGTCATCAAATGATCTCACTTGAGTGGATGACTCTTCTCATACTCTGACCATTTGACGAAGAATTCGTCGCACGTGTTGGCGTATAGGAACCTGTGTTGATCCATCGGGGCCGAAAGGATCTCCTTGATCTCTACTTCTTGTGCCCGATATTTGACTACTTTAGCACTCAACTTCTATAGTACTTTTAGAGCCTTGATCGGTTGCTCCATCAACTGTTGCACTTGTCTTGGCACCATGTTCACCACCTTTGCTATCTCCACAACCCATGATGAGTCTTGTTCAACATGAAATTTGGCTATGTCGTGCAAGTCGACAAAGTCATCGGGTGTGTCAAATTATGAAAGGCCAATGTCTCTCATCACTCGGTTGATTTTGGTCCAACACTTTTCACACTCGGCCCACTTCTCTTGGATTTCTTGATGAGGTTGTTGGGCCATTCTCACCCATTATTCGACCGACTTCTTTATGCAATCGATGTTGTTGTCCCTTAACACTAGAATAGCATGCTCTTCGGCATCTCGACCCTTTTGAACCATGCTGATGTAATAAATTCTTTCCACGGCTTGGTGGGACTTCTCGTACCACCTTTCCATGTATTTTCACGTCGCTAGCGCCATCAGGGTGTCTTCTTGGAAGTCAACTATCATTGCAGTGAAAAGGTGTCGCTCATTTGTGAATTTACCATAGGCGTATTGGAATTCAGTTTTCAAGAACATCGTGGCCTATGTGGTGTCCTGATAATATTTTTCCAAATGGCATAGATTTTCTAGCTCCCTTGGTGCAGCAGCCAATTCCTCTTCATCTCTTTTCACCCTATCTAGGGTGGCATCTGTGATTTCCATCCCTGTGCCGATAAGATCAGATGTCTCGGCATGCTTCATGCTAATCAATTTTTCCTCTATGGTGATGAGGATGGAGCGATCCAGAGTAGTCCTCCTCTTCTTTGTAGTTCACTTCACGATGGATTTCCTCTTGCGGTCATAGGAGATGGCTTGTATATTAGCAACCTCATATACAGGTTTGGGGATTTCTTGATCTCCCCAGGATCCAAAAGGAGTATATTTTTTAAGACTGGGTTCTTGAACCTCTTCTGTGTATTTTGAAGGTCCAACCTCTGGTTGTTGTTCATAGGGAGGCAAAGTATTGGTTGAAATTGAAGAATTAGGGGTAGGCTCAGTACTTAATTGATAATAAGTTGTTGAGATATCGATTTCCTACTGTGGAACTTCTTCCTTTTGTTCACCCGACCCAGGCTCGTCCGTCGAACTATCCACTTGGGCCTCTGGTACATCAAGTAGCTCAGTGTCTAAGACACTTTCAAACTCCTCGTAATTCTATGGAAGGCCTCGAATTTCATTGTCGGGCTCCTTTTCCTATGTGATATGCACCATAGTCACCAAGGACACCTCCAAACTTTCATCATCATCATAGATTGTTATCAAGTTGTGGAGGGGGGTTGGTGCACTTTCTCTCACTGATGTTCTTTCTATCTCTAGTTGATCTGAAATGTTCCCTAGTGATTTGACATGTGGCACTGAAACTTTAGGGTAATCCAACCCGACGATTTCTTCAATTTGTATTGGCACTAGGCCACTTGGACTTGCTCGACTTTCGACTGGGTTGTTGGGAAGGAACCTTGCCATTTCTATGAGGCCTGGTCATTCTGAAATTGATCGATTACTCATTGCACATGTTCTATTAGGATCATTCCCCTTGCCTGTGCCTCGAATGTCATAATCAGACCCTTTTTTTGCACCTTTATGGCCTCTGTCGCTCTGACAGTTTCCTTGGCTCTGAGAGATTCTTGATCCTACTTTTCTATTGTCGTCACATGTTCATCCAGGCTCATGGCCCTGAACTTGGTCATTTTTGGGTCGACCATTCTTTGTACCACCTCATCCCAATCCTAGGCATTCTCTGTGAAGACTTCGTCTTTGAACTTGTCATGAGTGTACAACTAGCAAGATGACACTTGTGAATCATGTTGCAAGACCAGGTCCTTTGGATCGTTCTTGTGGAATCGACCCATCAGGAATCTGAACTCAATTTGGCTCAACCCTTCTTTTTTGTCTTGAGTGGTGACCTTAACCAAGTAGATACCTACATGGAAACCATAGGGTATGAAGGCCTATTTCTTGTCCTTAACCAGGGTGGCATTGTAGCCCTGCAATATGGTTTCATAACATATTTATCCTGCTACAAGTCGGTCTGGGACATGATTTGGTAGGAGATGTGGTGCTCCGGTGGCCCCAAACACCCTGATGTAGGTGCCGCGCTCATCCAAGTACCAATGGCCTACCTTGGATATCATTTTCTTGGTCATGGACAATAGTCTTGGTAATTCCTTCTTAAAAAGAATAAAATAAATTCGCGTGATGATTTCATCGCATATGAGATATTAGGATTTCTTGTAAATGTTTTCCCATAGCATGCTGAAGTAGACATGAACCAGGAGTTCTGCAACATTCCAACTCAAATTAATTCCTTCGAAGATGTTTCTGGTGCACATGACATCGAGCAAGTATGAATCCATGTAGAAAGATGGTGTCTCTCCTTCCTTCGATGCCTGGGCCTGCTACACACAAATGCTCAGTTTCTTAGATATTATTACTCCCTAGTTGATGTTGCTCCCATTGATTGCAACTATGTATGCCAAAGGCATTCATGCCTCTGAAAACCTAGAGAAATCTTTCTCTCCATACAATCGATAGATGAGAGCCATCAGATAGACATATGGCTCCCTTAAGTTGGTTGTCCCATACCAGTCGGTGCTCCAGTTGGTGAACATATTGTCTTCCCTCCACCATGAGGCCATCACCCGGCTAGTGTCATGGCGTTCATAGAAACTCATAATGAAATCTATATTTAGACGCTCCTCAGGGTCTCTGATTTCGTAGTATTTCTAAAATTCTACTCGAAGGAACACTCTAACATCGTTGATTAAAAATTTATGTGTGTCTGTGTTGTCGATGAGACACTTCAGGAATTATATGTAGGGAAAAATGGGGTTCTTCTTACCACCATATGTAGGTACGACCGTCGAATGTTCGGGAACACCTCGTTGTCGAGTGCTCTTACATATGGATAACTGTGTGGGACATATTCTAGGTATTCCTTCCAGTTGATCTTGTTAAAGAGTTCTCCCCAATGTGGGAGTTCCATCTTGGACCTTGTGCTTGCCTCTGTATCTCCAAAGGACGAAGGTTGGATGAAAACCTTATTTGTTATTGTCTTAATGATAGGTTTCGACCTCGGAATGTATTCCAATTGTTTTGTGGCCCCTGGGAAAGAACCTTCTCCTACCTATGGTTCTTTTAGCTTTAGTTCCCTCGGTGCTTGTCTGGTGGTTGGCCTCCTTGGAGACCTTTTTCCTTTCAATCTTATTAAAACCTTGTTATTTTGACAATCACGGGATCGATACAACCTTCAAGTCGCTCATCTTCCTCCTTCGAATGCTCTGACACTCTCTTATGCATAGAATGATTTCGTTTAGAATGGACCAAGAGAATTTAAATAGGGAAGAACTTATCTTGTCGCATCAGTCATTCAATTCGGGTTATGAGTGAAATTTTAACAAATCTGTCGTTGAATCGCTATAACTTAAATTCATCATGGGTTAACGACTAAGACGTGGGTGGTGATGTGGTTTATCGGTAATTTTAAACGGTTGTTTTGATTGGTGCACAAGGTAGCAACTAATCTAGGATTTGGTATTAATTAGCTCCTTAAATTCTCAAAATATGATCGTATATTATACTAAAACATCCCATCGTGACGCTCTCTCAGTGGGTGGATCAAGGATCGAGGGTGTGCTATGAACGTTTGCATTGATGTCTTTCTACAAAAATCTCTGACACCGATCAATTTCATCGTATAATGTTGTTGTGGCAAAGCTGACTCAGAGGTGTGACTCATACCTAGGGAACCAAGAATGACTCGAGATAAAACTAGAACATACGACCCTCCTACTGGGTAAAGACACATGGCACTGAATATCGGTGAATTAATTAGCATGTATTAATTAGAGTCGGGACTTTCCTTAAGTTATTCATTCTAAAAAAAAACTTATCTTGCCAATGCCAAAAAAGTATCCAGGGTCAGGGATCGACAATAAACCTATCAAGTACTTTCTTTGGATTATATTACTCAAAAAAGAGTCGATGCCGAAAACACATCGGGGATTGGCAATCAGGAATAACCTTTAGCATGGTCAAAAAAAAATTTGTGATCCTTTTAGGTTTTCCCTAATTCTAATAAGCACATTGAGCATCGACTATCGGTGATATATTTTCTCTCTTCGTTAATGTCTATCCCCCTCATCTTTTACCAATGGCAAAGGGGAATCAGATATCGACAATATCCTTATGCAAGACTTGACGAAAAACAAAAAATTCCTTTTTTTGATGTCAATGAAGACCGACGCTTGATGACCGAGGTTTCCCAAGTGGTTCTTTTCCTTCTTTGAATTCCTTCCGATGTCGAATCTGAGCGCGTTGAGTGAAGTGTTGTGGATATCGATTCTTTATTCAAGTGTTAAGGGATTTTAATTGATGGGGTTTCATAAGTTCAAGAAAAACTAAATAGGTTATGAGAGTCATGAGAACAATCAAACACAAAACATTTCTCAAAATGAAGTCGAATCAAACAGTGCAAAAGATCAAGTGGTACCCAAAAAAATAAAAAAATTGACAGAGGATTTTTAGGATGTGTTGAGTGCTCAAAAAAGTGGTGATCCGGTATTGGGTTAAAATAAGACAAGGTTACACATCCAAGAATATTGATAAACCTTCAAATAAAGGGAATTCTGAAAGTAGAAACCGATGGACATCATTATAAAGAAGCTCACACCTTTCGGACCTCTGAAATATCACAAGGGATTTCACTTGGTCAACCGAATGAGACAAACTAGATAAGAAGATCATAGTAAGGATCAAGTTTTCATCCACATAATATAATGCAATAATATTTATTCCATGGAAAGGAAACAAAAATAGAATATAATGCAAAGGTGAGAAAATAAAATCTGGTTGGGGTTCTGGAAAGACAAGTCTTGATTCCAGAAGTTGAATGTTAGCTTCAAATAGTAGACAAGATAAAATAGAAAGAGGTTTAGTATGGAGGAATAATATAATGGGGTATGTGGTCCCCCCATGCATTTCAAGGTTGAAACGATCGTGTAAAATAAGTGACTCTACAATTATGCTCTTGCAACAATAAATAAATAAAAAATCAGCTATGTAGGGAAGAAGATACTTTCCAATATATCATAAAAATTACATTTTATTTAACAAACTTATGAATAAGAATTGTTTTGTTTGAAGAATGGAGGAGTAAATAAGAGAATGTTTTCTGAAATATAATCATCCATGATCTTTAACTTTCATAAACAACTTGTTGTTGTAATTAAATGTCATGAAAGTTGTGTGTATCTGATTTCAAACTCATAGAAAGAATTAGTAATCTTGTGATTCTAGTTATGAGTTTAAACTGAAGAATGTGATTAACATACATGAGATTGAGAATAAATGATGATATTAGGTACAAAATGCAAGAAAGAGGATGAAAAATGCACATATGTTCTTTGTTTAAGTCATCCATTTAGAAATTCCTCAAAAGAAAACTCATTCAATGCATGAAAGAGCATCAAACTTTGCATTCATAAAAGATTATCAAATACTTTGAAATATGAAAAAGGTCCATGTTATCCCTATTTTATGGATAACTAAGGAGATCATATCTTGAGGCCCTTGGGTTGCAGATATGGAGTGTCGAGAGAATACATGACCAACAATAATCTTTTTCATGGATGGAAAACCCACTCACCACCACAGATGGTCATAGTTTGAAAATGGAATCCACCACACTAGCTGGCTTCCAGACCATAGTGGGGCTTGCTCCATGAGGTACAATTCATCATTATGGTGAGCATCATTTCAATATTTAAGCCATTTGATTATGTTGTGTGTTACATTGCTCTAGATTTCATGATATGTGCTTGGACATTATTCCTTTTTCCCTACTTCACCTTGGTGGTTGACATTGTTCCCTAGTAAGTGGTTTTCCTTTGGGATGGGTTTTCTACTGGAACTCCCTTAATGATCCATCATACCATTCTTGACCATACTTACCACTTTACATCACATTTCCCCTCCATTTCCTTGTCTCTTTGGATTTTAGGGTGTATTGACCTAAGAAGGGGTTGTTCCTCATTCTATGGGAGGAAGGGTATAAAGTGATGCAAACCCCAACCTCTCACAGGGTCTGTTCAACCTCCCAGTCTAGGATCATTCTAGTTGGGAGCTAAAATCAGCTCATGAGATCCCTCTGAGCCCAAAATATCAATACACAGGTCCTAAAAAAACTCTTCCCAAATGCATATTTTCATTTTCAGAAGTCCCCCAGTGCTTACAAATCCTCCCCGAAGATTGAGGGCCAAAACTGTGGGCCAAAGATTCAAATGCCAAAAGTTTTGGTACTTTCAGACTTCTCTATCCCTCATATATCCCAACAAAAATTCCACGAACTGTAGAAAACTAAGAGGCTAGATCAACGGTCCACAATGAGAATCGAGATCAACAACTCAGATTATGTGTTCAGGCTTTGGTGATTTCTTCACAATGCGCTTTTCTAAAAATATCCCAGATTGGTGAAAAATAAATTTTTTTAGTCTCAGATCGACGGTCCACAATTCTCTGACCAATGGACAATGTATATCAATTCCCTTTGGGCTTCAGTGATTTTATTTGGTTGTCAAATGACACAACACTCTCTATCTCCTGACACCAAAACACCAAATGATTATCCTTCCTCCATGTGTCTCCTCCTAGATCGATGGCTAGGATGCCTTTGGGACTTCAGGGGATTTCCATTTGGTCTGCACGATGATTGGATTTCACCAAAGTGACAAGTCCCCAAAATGTAAGATTTTGTTCCATGCATCTTCTCCAACGGATGATTGGGATTGAATCCATCCTTCAAGAGTCAAAATAACAATACACTCTATTTTCCCCGGGTTGTCAGACCTCCGGATTTGTTGCCACATGTCCTCGAGTGATCAACAAGCCAGATCTACTCTGGACTTTGGGACTCCAGAGAGATCGACCTCCTCTTCTTGCTATTCTTATGAAGTATCTACCCTTCGTACCTTCTAATATGATGATGCATGTCATCTCCAATGGATATCCCAAATGAACTCTGCGTCTTTGGCACTTCGAGGGTTCCTCCACTCTGAACTTCCTCTGAATTGCTATTCCACTGGAGTACATGATATATTGACACTTGTCCTTGGTTTTTGGATGGACATGATTCACTCTAGCCTTTGGTACTTTGGGGGTCTAGAATTATCCACGTGTCGAATCTTCTAAATGCGCGAAGTTTGAAGGACTTCACCGATTAAACCTTGCTCAACTTCTCTTGATACAAGGACTTTACTCTCTCTTGAAACCTTCTGAATGGATCTTGATCGTAGATATTAGATTTTAGATAACTTCTCCTTTTAAACTTGATATACGACTTCTTTGAATGTGTGAAGTCTTAAAGGATTACAGGGTCAAACCTCACGCTACTTCTCTAGATCTAAGGGTGACAAAAGACCCTGGATCCTCCTAAACAGATCTCCACCATTCAACTTTTAAAATAATGAACCCTCTCCTCCTTGAGTATTCTGACTTCCATCCTTCCTAAGCTTGACTTCATGAGACAAATAATATCTCTAGAACCCTCTTGTGTGTTCCACTAATACTTTAGAACTTTTGACTTATAAATTTTCTAAGTCCCTCCTACAAAATTATTGTACTCGTTATCTCTTTTGAGCTTTGTTCCCAAGGTATTTCAAAAATCTATTGCACTCCTTTCATCCTTGGAACTTTTGAGAAATTCTTAGACGTAGATATTTTTAAAAAAAATATCCCTTAAACACTCCTTGCATTTGTCTCCCTCGGACTTCTTCAACACTTAAACAAAGTGTTTCCCCAATGAACTCCTTGCATGGGTCTTCTCAAATATTTGCTCTCCTCTAAGAAGCTGTGCACTCTATGCACTTCAACTGAACAATTATGCACTCCTTACACTTCCACTGTAAATTCACATTATCTCTTCTGAGCTTCTGAGTCTATCTCAACTCGACCTATGCACTCCTTGTGGGCATTGTGCACTCCTTGTGGGTAATGTGCACTCCTTGCATCAGGAATATCATAAGAGAAACAAATGAAACTTTCAAAAACATCAAAGGTTTCCACACTTAACCATGAAAAACATATTCATTCATAAAAGATACATATACAGATAACATAGAGAACATAAAGAAACATCACATGTACTCAAATAACTCAAATGATCACACCACCATACAATTGGAATTAAACCTCTTTGTTTGTATTCATTTAGTAAATATGTACATGGACTCATACAACTCTCTGCAAATCTTCATAAGCTTCAACATCTCTCTCAACATCAATAACAATAACATTCATCAACAATAACAACATTCAACAACCTCGTTTGGGAATACAACACATATATTTATACAACGAGTGGCTTCTTGAGCCTTACCTCTATACTACCTTAGATATATCCTATCATAGTTAATTCAGTCATCTACTAAGGAATATTACATTGAATGGAAATTACAATCATATATGAGTCGATACTCAGTATCTATACAATTGTATCTGCTAATTAAAATGATTACAATCCTTGGTGGCCTTATGTTATGGCTAATGCCTCAAAACATTTAAAAATTTAAATTTCAATCCTTTCAAAACAAAAAAATGTTCACTCCTTGGAATTCAAATAAATTTTGAAATCGACACGTTGGGTGTTGATTTGTCCTCCACTCATCCTCTTTAAATGTTCATGGTGATGCTCCTGCATCATACTACTCTAGCCAAAAATTCATGGATTCTTGTCCATGAGCTCCTACACTATTTTTGCATGCTTCTGTATGTTATATTCATTTACCCAACTAGCATCCTCTGTTGGGTGACCCTTCCACCTCGTTAGGTACTCAAAATAATTCTTCCTCCTGGTATTCCTACCAATCCTCTGATCTATGATCTTCTCCATTTGTGGATTTTCTGCTATGTGAATAATATTCTCCCATTGAATCTCCTTTTGATCATTGAATCCTCCTGTATCATCCACCCTGTAAGGGTATAGGTCTATAACATTGAATATGGGTGATATTCCCACATCCTCTGGCAAATCAATCTCATATGCATTTGCATGAAACTTTCTGAGGATCTTACATGGTCCTCTTTTCTTCATCTTCAATTTATTATATGTTCCCCTTGGGAACCTCTATTTCATCAGTTGTTCTCAAAATTGATCTCCAACTTCAAAATGAACCTCTCTCCTTTTCAATTATCAACTTGGATTTTATACTTCTGACTGTTGTCTTGTAGCTGTCTCTTTATCTGATCATGAAGTTCTGCATCTTTGCAGCAAAGTCTTATGCACCTCCACTTATGAACTCATCATGTTTCAAATCTCTTAACTCTAAAATTACTCTTGGATGCATTCCATACACTATTTGAAATGGAATTTTTCTAGTGCTTATGTTTGAAGAATATTTATAATCAAAATCTTCCTGGGGCATAATCTGATCCCACTAGTTATGATGTTTAGTGACCAAAATCCTCACCAAATTCCCTAATATTCGATTTACCACCTCCATCTATCCATCTATTTGAGGTTGATGTGCTAAAATGAAATAAAATTGTGTCCCCATCCTTTTCCATAGGGTTCTCCAAAATAATCCTACAAACTTGGTATCTCTTTCTGAAACTATACTTCTTAGAAAGCCATGCAATCTCACAACCTCCTTGAAAAATAAATTGGCTATGTGAGTAGCATCACTAGTTTTCTGGAATGGTAAGAAGTGTTCCATCTTTGAAAATCTATCAACCACAAAAAATATGGATTCACTCCCCCTCTGGGTTCTTGGAAATCCCAACACAACATCCATGCTTATGGCATCCCAGGGCCTGTCACGAATAGGCAATGGCTGATACAAACTAGTGTTTTGTTGCTTCCCTTTTGCATACTGGAAAACTCTACATCTGTCCAAAAATTTCTTCACATCAGATCTCATACCTTGCTAATGGTATGAAGAACACAGTTGTGCATAAGTCTTATCATGGCTGAAATTTTCAGTCAATCCTCCACTATGTTTTTCTTTGAACAAGTTGTCTCTCATTGATAATTTCAGGATACAAATTTGAATTCCTTTGAACAAAAAACCATCTTGAATTAGATACTCTATCCACTGACTTTTGTCCCTTAGAAAAGGGTTCTCACATTCTTCATAAGCCTCTTTAAAATATGTATCTTCATGATACATTTCCTTAAGGTGTTCAAACCCTAAGGTATCCACTTGAAATTCCTTCATAATCAAACATCTCTTTCTCAAAGAATCAACAACTTTGTTACCGCTACCACTAATGTGCTTAGTAACAAAAGTAAAATTCTGCATGAATTCTACCCATTTCGCATGTCTTTGGTTTAATGTCTCATGGTTGGTTATGAATTGTAAACCCTTATTATCATTGTACAAGACAAACTCTTTTTGAATGAGATAGTTCCTCCACTTTTTCAGAGCTTGTATTACAACATAAAACCCTTTATCATATGTTGAATATTTTCTCTTAGTTTCATTCAACTTCTCACCTAAATAAGAAACAGGCTTATTGTATTGGGTCAAGACTGCACCAATATCTACTCCACTTGCATCACACCTCACTTGAAATATATTCCTGAAATCTTGTAGAACCAAAATAGGTTGTTATGCTATCTTCTCCTTTAATAATCTAAATCTTTTTTCATCTTTTGTTGTCCAATTAAAATAATTGTGCTTTTTCTTTATGGTGTCCATCATAGGTGCACAAATTCCACTGAAATTCCTGATGTATTTCCTATTAAAAATTGCTAATCCATGGAAGATTCTTACCTCAAATTTGCTTCTTGGAGAAGGCCATTCTTTGATTTCCCTCACCTTCTCTATATCCATATTCAATTCGTTTGAACAGATCACAAAACCCAAGTATATGAGTTCTGTGTTCATGAAAGAAGATTTCTTCAAATTTATCAACAACTTCTCCTATTGCAACCTTCGCATCACTAATGTCAAGTGCCTTAAGTGCTCTTATTCAATTTTACTGAAGACTAGGATATCATCCAAATACACAATTAAAAACTTACCTGTGAAGTCTTTCAGTACTTCATTCATCAATCTCATGAATGTTCTTCGGGAATTTGTTAATCCAAATGGCATAACAAGCCATTCAGACAACCCTTCATTTTCCATGAATGTTATCTTCCATTCATCTCCTTCTCTCATTCTTATCTGACGATAGCCATTTTTCAAGTCTATCTTAGAAAAATAATTTGCTCCACTCAAGAAATCCATCAAATCATCCATTATGGGTAATGGGAATATATACCTGATGGTTATCTTGTTGATGAATCTAGAATTTGTGCGCATTCTCCAACCTCCATATTTCTTTGGACTCAACACAATTGGTATTATTCATGGACTCAAAATGTCTCTGACCAAACCCTTATCTAACAACTCTTGGACCTGATCCTTGACCTCTTCACTCTCTTGAGGTGTCAACTTATATGATGGTTTGTTTGGAAAAATTTCTCCTAGAATAAGGTAAATGTGATGATTAATACTCCTAATTGGTGGAAAAGATCGAGGTAACTCATCCACCATAATATCAACAAAATTATCCAACAGTTCCTGAATCTCTTCAGGAAGATCATCCTCAAAAGTACTTTTAAGGATGATTCTGGGCTTTATCACCATAGAAAACTACATCTCTTGTTCCTTCTTGAAATCATTCAATATT
Organism: Picea sitchensis; assembly: GCA_010110895.2. Lineage (NCBI taxonomy): Eukaryota > Viridiplantae > Streptophyta > Pinopsida > Pinales > Pinaceae > Picea > Picea sitchensis. The sequence goes on along the minus strand of SNQJ01S0007505.1, from coordinate 198,203 downwards.
TCCTTCCCAATCATGAGAAGTATGCTTGGGCCAGCTTCTTCCTTCACTTTAGTATCCTCCATTCAAAGAAACATATGTGTATGAGCATTCTTCTCAAGGGTGTAAGTATTTTTTCACCCATCGTGTATGACATTTCTGTCAAATTTCCATGGTCTTCCAAATAGAACATGAAAAAATTCCATGGGTATTACATCACACAAAATCACATCTTTATAATCTCCTATCTTTAATTCAGCATTGCATTGTCAACTTACCATGACTTTGTGTCCCTTCTGAAACCACGATACCTTGTACGTGTTTGGATGTGCAATTTTCTCTAGCTCCATATTTCCCACCATTTTTGTGCTCCCACTATCTATGATCACTTTGCATACCCTATCCTTGGTCTTGCAAGTATTTCTGAACAAATTTTTTCTTTGAACTATCTCTTTTGCTTCTTTCTATGGGTTTAAGAGAACTTTCCTCATCATGACGAACTTCCCATCTTTCGTTGCGTATGCCTCAAAATTCCTTCTTTGAGCTTCATAAATGTGAGCTTCTCCACCTCCTTCTTTATTTTTCCTCTTGGGACATTCCCAAGACATATGCCCCGTATTTCCACAAGCATAACATCTCACTTCTCTTCCTCTACTTCTTCCTCTTCCTCGAGAAAAAGATTTTCTTCCACTATGCTTTCCACCTCTGGAACTTCCTCCTCTTTTTGTATGACTTTGATACTTTCCATCTTCAGGTTTGGGTTTCTAGAACTTCTCTCAGACAGTTCCTTTTCCTCTACTTGGAATTTTTCCTCTATTTTGTTGGCTTTTTTTCTTGGTCAACTTCTCCTCTGCTTTCATTGTTGACTGAATGTTCCACCGTTCTCATTTTCACCATACTAATTTTCTATTGTGTTTCATATCTTAGGCCATTAATATACCTGGAAACCTTTTCCTCATCGTTCTCATGATGTCCTCCTCTAATGTTTAATCTTTAAAAGTCCTCAGTGTATTCCTTCACTGACAAACCCTTCTATCTCAAGCTATGCAATCTTTTGAACAGATTGATATGATAGTCCTTGGGCATGAACTTAGCTTTCAATTTATCTACCATCCTATCCCAATTTTTTATCTTTTTCTTACCTTGTGCCTTATGTTGGCTTGCAATTCATCCCACCATAGCGTACCATGTCCCTTTAGTATGGTAACAACATGTTTCACCTTCCTTTCATCTTTTATCTCTTCATAATCGAAGTACTTTTCTAAGGCTTATCCAATCCATCATCTCCTAAACATCCAAATTTCCTTCATAGATCCGGATTTCCATTTTTTCTCTGGCTCCCATTTTTGCAACATTTCTCAACAAGCATTCCTCTAAAGCATATTTTCATGCAACTTATTCAATTTCCATCGCTTCACTCTCATCTTCACTGATGTCACCATCATCAGGTTCTCTTCTCTGTGTTATCTCCATGGTGTCCAATCTTGCACGGAGTTGCCTCATTTCTTCTTCCATAGCTATATTTTCTACAGGTATGTCCCTGCGTCTTCTTGGTGGAATGGTTATGAATTTTATTCACACAAAGATTAATTATGGATCTGATACAACTTGATGCATACCCCACCCTCTCACAGGGTCCGTGCAACTTCGTGGTCTAGGATCGTTCTAGTCGGGAGTTGAAATCAGGTCACAGGCTCCCTCTGAGCCCAAAATATCAATACACATGTCCTAAAAAACCTCTTCCTGAATGTATATTTTTGTTTTCGGGAGTCCCTGAGTGCTTACAAATATTTTGTGGAGACCAAGGGCCAAAAATGTGGGCCAAAGCTTCAAACCTCAAAAATTTTAGGACTTTGGGACTTCTCTATCCCTCTTATCTCCCAACACAAATTCTGCAAACTATTGAACACTAAGTGTCTAGATCAATAGTCCGCAATGAGACTTGATATCAACAACTCATATTATGTCTTCAGGATTTGGTGATTTCTTCACAACACCCTTTTCCACAACTCTCTTAGATCATTGAAAAACAAATTTATTCGAGTCTCAAATTGATGGTCCATAATACTTCGACCGATGGATGGTCCAGATAAATTCACTTCAGGCTTTGACAATTTTCATTGGTCATAAAACAACACAATGCTTTATATCTCCCAATGTCGAAATTTCAAATGATTATCCTTCCTCCACATGTCCCCTCCTATATCGACAACTAGGATGCCTTCGGGGGATTTCCTTGTGGTTTGCATGACGATTTAATTTTTCCGAAGTGCCAAGTCCCCAAACTGTGGGATATTGCACCACACATCTTCTCCAATAGATGGTTGGGATTGAATCCAACCTTCGGGAGTCAAAACAACACTACACTCTATTTTCCCCGGAGTTTTGGACCTTCGGATCTATTGCCATGTGTCCTCCTATGATCAATGGTCTAGATATACTCAAAAATTTGGGACTCCAGAGAGATCGACCTCCTCTTCCTACTATTCCTTTGAAGTATATTCCCTCCATACCTTCTAATATGCCAACGTGTGTCCTCTCTAATGGATGACCAAGATGAGCTACGGGTCTTCGGGACTTTGGCGGTTCCTCCACTCCAAACTTCCTCCGAAGTGCTATTCCACCAGAGTACATGATATGCTAATATTCATCCTTAGATTTTGGACGACCATGAGTCACTCTAGCCTTCATTACTTCGGGGGTCTCGACTTCTCCATGTGTTGAATATTCCAAATGCATGAAGTCCGAAGGACTTCACTAATTAAACCTCGGGCAACCTGTCCTGATCTAAAGACTGTCCTCTCTTCTGCAGCCTCCCGAATGGATCTTGACCATAGATACTCGATCCTCGATAACTACTCCTTTTAAAATTGATCTACGACTCCTCTAAATGCATGAAGTCTTAAAGGCTTATACGGTCAAACCCCACACTACTTCTCTACATATAAGGGTGAAAAAAGACCCAGGATCCTCCCGAACAGATCTCCATCGTTCAACTTTTAAAATAATGAATCCTCTTCTCCTTGAAGATTTTTACCACTATCCTTCCTGAGCTTGTTTTCACTATATAAATAAGATCTATGGCACCCTTTTGTCTGTTCCTCTGATACTTTAGAACTTTTGACTTAGAAATTTTCTAAGTCCTTCCTGCGGAATTCTTGTACTCGCTATCTCTTTTGAGCTTTGTTCCTGAGCTATTTCAGACCTATGGCACACTCCTTGCATCCCTTGAAACTTTTAGAAATTCTTAGAATTAAATATTTTTGAAAAAAATAGCCCTTACGTACTCCTTGCGTTCCTCACCCTTGAGACTTCTTCAACACTTAAAAAAAGCGTTTTCCCGATGCACTCCTTGCATGGGTCTTCTCAAATATTTTCCCTCTTCTGAGAAACTGTGCACTCTCTACACTTCAACTAAAAAATTGTGCACTCCTTGCACTTCCACTATAAATTCATGTTATCTCTTATGAGATTTTGATTCTATATGGACTCGTCCTATTCTCTCCTTGCGGGAACTATACACTCCTTGCACCAGGAATCTCAGAAGAGAAACAAATGAAACTTACATAAGCATCAAAGGTTTTCACACTTAACCATGAAAAACATATTCATGCATAAAAGATACATAAATAGATAATACACAAAGAAAATAAAGAAGCATCATATGTACTCAAATAACTTAGATGAGCACAACACCATACAATTGGAATGAAACCTCTCTGATTGTATTCATTTAGTAAATATGTACATTGACTCATACAACACTCTACAACTCTTCATAAGCTTCAAAAACTCTCCCAGCATCAATAAAAGTAGCATTCAACAACAATAAAAATGTTCAGTATCCTCATATTGGCATACAATACATATATTTATACAACGAGGGGCTTCTCGAGCCTTCCCTCCAGACTACCTTAGATCTATGCTATCATAGTTAATTCAGTCATCTACTATGGACTATTCCATTGAATGGAAATTACATTTAGATATAAGTCGATACTCAGTATTTGTACAACCTTATATTCTAATTAAAATGATTACATTCCTTGGCAACCTTATGTTATGGCTCATGCCTCAAAACATTTAAAATCTTTAAATTACAATCATTTCAAAAAAGAAAAAAGTGCCCTCCTTACAATTCAAAAACAATTTGAAATCTACGCATTGGGTGTTGAGTTGTCCTCCACCCGACCTCTTTAAATGTTGATGGTGATGCTCTTGCATAATAAAGGCCCAGAGGGGTTGATGTTGGGTAAAAGATAAAATCCTTGTAATAAACCTTCCAGATGCGTCACCCAGGGATCACCCAAGAAACAATATGAAACACTTATCTTTGAATAAAGGGGACCCACAATATAATGAAAAATGCTTAAAAGGTTAGTTTAAGGATAGTAGGTCTCATCACGAGTCGACCTATAACGTCCATGGATATATAGTGGTATGAAATTTTCATCATTTGGTCACGAAATGAGGGCAATGGCTCTCAGTTGGATGGCTGAGAGAAAGGGGGTCTCATCACAAGCCAACCTTCTCATTTCAATCTATCCTTATTCTATATTGAAATAGAATAAATAAAGAAAGATAAAATTCAATTGATGGGCTTGGAAAAATTGCATTGCAGATGAAGGTACCACACACCCTCTACAAAGGCACCCATGAATGAGACACTATGACCCCTTGTATGTCATGAGCCCTATTCCCATTGATTCTTTACCCCTACCATTTCATCCACTTTACATGGATTAGAGAGGGATATCTTGGAAGCTCTCCTTGACCTAGGACAAGACCTACCCAATAGAACACCTCATGAACCCTCCCATATTTAATCTTGACAAGTCGTATGGTGTCTTTGAGATGTTAATTTTTTGATATAGTGATATTTGATGCACATTCTTGGATGGATTATTTCTTGATTAGATTCACACATCATTATGTTATGACCTGAGATACTTGGAGGGCATGTTCATTTGTTTTTGCAGGACCTATTTGGTGGACATTTTTAGGAGAAAAACGCTAGCTTGGGCTTCGATGGGGCTACAAGCCCACATGTTGGATGCCAGGGGCCCACATGCCATATGAGAGAGATCAAACTTGGATGGCCTTGATGATGATTTGGAAAGCCTATTCCACCCCTTACTTGCCAATTAATTTTCCTAGGAGGAAACAAATGTTCAACTTTTGAGTTTGACATCATGATCTTGGGGGATGGGGAATGGTGGTGAGGTGCCACTCTTTGACACATGGACGTTTGGGGAGGAGAAGGGTATTCACCATGATGAGAGTTATTATATTCTTGACAGCTGGCCTTTGGAGGTCTATCCATGCTTCTCCAACACCAATGACTTCATAAAAGTGGAAAAATGTTCCTTAAAGGGGTGACGTCCTCCTAAATTAGGGTTTTATTTGTGAAAAAAGTGAAATTTTAAGTCAATTTGTTATTGATAATTTCTTAAGGGGGAAATATTAGGGTTGTTGACCCCTAATAACGTGTTTTACTCCTTAATTTATGGACAAGATATGTCTGCTACATTTAGTATAAATAGAGATCATAAGATCTCATTTTAAACATAACTCTCCCTCTTTTGAGAGGACTTGGTCTGAAATTTTTGAATATCTTGGCTCTTTTATCTCTTTTTCACTTGTGTATGGCTATACTTATGAATGGATGATGGAAGAAGTGATGTGCTAGCCTTGGAATGCTATTATAATGCTATTGTGGTGGATTGTCTTGGCATTTTTCCTTGAATTGGTATGGTTTTTTCTTTCTTTCTATCATTTGTTTCAAGTCAATGTTAGTGTGCTAGGAACTAGGTGGGAAGTATAAGGGCATACATCCCCACCATAGTATTCACAACTTTACGCTTCATCTCATTGATTTTGTAAGGGTTTGCTAAGAGAAGTATAAGGGCATACACCCTCTTAGCCTAAACCCTAGCCTAGAGAAAATTTCATTGGGAAGTAAAAGGGCTTACACCCCCAAGGAGGTAGATTCTATAAGCTACGTTTGACTCTATTAACACAATAGTAAAGGCACTATTCAAACTTTTTTGCATTGGAGATATAAAATCACTACCTTGGGAAACACAATTTTCGATCTTTTGAAAGGTCTCTTGCTTGAAGTTGATTTGTCTCATTGAGAGGAGAATTACCCCACTAAGGCCTCCCCTCTCTCCCAAAACTCTAATTTATTGTAAAAACATTATCCTACATCCATTAGGTATGGATAATACTAGCTAGTAACACTCTCATAAATCCTAAACTACGCAAATTTACTCATTTACTCTACTAACTAGGCCGCATATTTTGAGATATGTCTTGGAATGTTTACATTGTTGATTTATATTCTTCATGTCATTGAATTCTACGTCCATAAGGATGATAATTTACTACATGAAATACCTGTTTACAACAACCATTGTTTCTTGCTTCTTAAGTGCCAATTTCAAGCTTTTATTCATTGCTAAGTTTGATGTTCATTTACCTAACTAGTCTAGATATTTATATGTTGATTTAAATGTTTTATTTGCTAATATAAACTGATATATACTGATGAAAATTAGGGACAACAAGCTTAAATTTCTGATCCAACTAACATCTATCATTGCAAATTGTCTTTTCTTGTGTCTTGGGCGGGTACAATCATCCAGAGAAGTACTATACATGTGGGGAAACAATTACTTGACTTGAACGAAATCTATACCTACATTTTATTCCACTTATATTTGACCTCTAAGGGCTTCACTTCCATTTACATCCATCTCCATCTCAATCCCCCTAGGGTCACCGGGGTCATATCCCTAGAGTGACCTAGTCACGCTTGAAGTGCGAGACCTACATCAATGTGACATTGGGTGTAGGATTCCCAAGTTGTATCACTCTCCTTATGGTTGGGTCAGGATTTTACCAACTTACAAATTGCACTATAAAAATTTGGAGCCATTGTCGGGGAATATTTTGAATCTTCTTCGTACCCTAACTACGCTTTGGTAAGCTATCCCAAAGTATTTCCATTATCTTTCCTGGCGACTCCACCCAACAGACGTTACCTTTCCAGTTTTCTTGATGAGATCATATTGAATCTCATTTGGCGATTCCATGTTGTTGGGAAAATCTCCCTACGGACTAGCAAATAGAGTTCAGACTTTACATGCAGATATGACCGAAGAGAAATTACTTTCTACCTTCATCCCTAGATTTAAATCCCCTTTTCTTAGTAAATGCATGGAAAGATCAAATTACCTCATTCCCGGCGTTTGATGTCAATCCTTTGTTGTGCTTGATTACTTGTTCGCAATACTCCTTCCAAAGTTGACCTGCATCCAAGACAAGCAACAACTATGCATGCATACTACTTATATACTAACGGGTTAGAAATCAAAACATATATTGATCAAACTATAAACAGTTCATGAATTGGGACAGGAAAAGCATTCTTTTTATTATTTTGAATGAGTCAACTTACAAAAGTTGAGACTGGCCACCGCTCCTCGAACCTGATCCTGGGCTCCTCTTCTTCTGTCCTCCAACTGCTTTTCTTTGAATCTCCTTTGGCATAAGGAAAGGCTAAAGGGTTGGAACAATGGGAATACATAAATGGGTAGAGTTTCTTTGCTATATTTTTCCTCCTCCAAATGGGACCCTACCCCTTCTTTTATAGGCTAGAAGGAGCTAGGTATTTGGATGAACCCTCGGCCATGCATGGCCGGAAGTTTCAGTTAACTCACCCATAGATTTTTGTTTCGTCGACAACTTTCCTTTTTTCATGCTTTTTCCGGTCCACGCGGGTTGTTTTGGGTTAGCCAGCGTGTACACGCATGCAATAATGGATTAGGGTGTGCGGGCCTTTATAAAAGAGGATTTTCAAAGAGTTTTGCAGCAGTGCTTTGGCAAAGAAGGGATATGAGTTGGACTAATGCCAGGTAAGAATGTGTGGTGCAATTTAGGGTTATAATAGATTCCCCCTAATGTGTGAGGTCAGAAGAGAATCTGATGGTCGAAATACAATACCAATCTTTTCTGATGTGTCGAACGATTGAGCCTAAGGATCAGGAACTGGGAGGCGCCGTCTGCAAAATAACAAATGTCTCACCGAGGCAAGCATACCCATGCTCAGGATAAAATAGAACCATGGCTACCAATCAAATACATTGTAGATCCATGTTAAATAACTATAAAGAGTAGCCGCGAACAATACATAGAGGAGCTACATCTCGAAATCAGAAAGATATACATATAGAGCATCCATCTTCCAGAAGTTGATTAAGCCTGATGGATGGAGATGATATCTTCAGACCTTGAGCAACAACTTCAAAATATTCAAAACTCGGGTAGGAGTGTAATATGAGTGTACGACTGCACTACTCAGAGGTCTTCGACGGCTCATCGGTCATGGACTTGATAATCTTGATGATTGGACTGAAGGCTTCAGTGATTTTGAATAAGGACTTGATTGGATGTTCAGGATGGTCGGGTATGCAGACAAGAGACATATTGCAGAGGGGCCGACTCAGGCTTAGTGACAAACTTCCCTTGGATAATAGCATGAAAAATGATGAGACTCAGGCAACATGTATGTTAATCATAAGTCTACGAAGTAGGAGGTAACACAAACTATCCATATGTTTGGAAGGATAACCAAACGGTGGAGGACACAACTCTATATAGTGAGAAAATATTCCTAAGGTCATACTACATCCCATAGTCTGATGAAAAAATGGACATATGTGCTTTATCCAAGGGCAACTCATTATGCTTCCAATAAAGAAAATACTTTTCCCTTCCTCTTTTTGGGGTATATTTGATTTTTTTGTTCTTTTCGATAATTGTGGAAAAATAATGAAGGAATATTACGTTACAAAGGAGGAATGAGTGTTGCAAACATACAAGCTCAAGGCACAAGGACAAGACTGATGTTCTAGTAGAATGATACTCAGGAAAAATCCTCCGGGGGCCAAAGGTGTTTAGACGCAGAAGAAAACTGTTACAAGGCTGACGTATAAGGTATGCAAACATGGTTAACAAAACACACAATGGTAACGTCCTTCGATGTAAGTTTAACGAGCCCAGAGAAGGTAAGCTCGGTGGTTTTTCATTTTTTAGGGAGTCTAAAAAAACATAAAAGGAGACTCCATTGGGGTACCTTTTTCGAAGATAGTCTAGTCGGTTTGAAAAAGGGTAAACTAGCACTGATTAGACGTCGATTCAAAACCATTTTAACAAGTGTGACAAGGACAAGATCACTTGGCTATTTTTTCATTTTTAAGGAGTCTGAAAAAAGATTAACTATGGACTCCGTCGGGAATGTTCTTCTGGACCAATTTAATGAGTGTGAAAGAATAAGGTCACTCGACAATCTTTTAAATTTTAGGGAGTCTGAAAAGAGCTTAACTATGGACTCCATGGGGGTTTATTTTTCGTAAGTTTAGTCCCTCGGGCCTAAAAATGGGATAAAATTATACCTGAGAGTACTCTTCTAAAGAACGAAAGTTCCATAGAGTATACCTTTGTTCGTACAGTTGGTCGTCCGGACCAAAAAAAGGGGTAAACTACCGCCAGACAGACATGATTTCAAATTTCAGTTTAATGAGCGTGAAAGGCCACAAGATCGCTCGGCAATATTTTCATGTCTAGAGGGTCTGAAAAGGGCTTAAAAGGAGATCCACCATTTTTTGGGAGTCCTGAGGGTGAGATCAAGAGCGAAGAAGAATCATGCAAATGAGGCTCAAACTCATATTCAGGAAAGACTATAAGGACTCTCGAGCCTACAGTGTGTTAGAGACGGCATAGACACCATAATGCAACCAGGACCTACCTAGGGAATCCATGTTCTGGTAAGCTCTACCGCCAAGTTGTGACACTTCTAAAGAAGATATGATGGTTCCATGTCACAACCTGATGGGATCGATCCTATGGCAGAGGAAAAAGACAACGAGACACAAAAGTCGAGGTAGTAACCTAACCTATATGCTCAAGTTGATTCTTGGAAAAAATTTCATGGACCGTCAAAATTTCCTCAAAACTCAAAAAAAGTGTCCCAATACCCGATCAAATCCCTCCCATATAACTCTTGAATCACTCTAAATGGTTTTTGGTATAAAGAAAATGATAAGGGAGGCCAAAAAAGTGACAAAAAGAGGCAAAAAATTCTATAAATAGAAGTTGGCAGCTCATTATCACCATTGTTGATTTGTAAATTGACTCTGGAGCCAAAATACCCCCTTTGATAAAAATGGTGATTCCGGGAGCTACAGTGGACGAAACAAACTTCCTCTTGGACCAAGTAAGTACAAACTCCCCTATCTAGCTATTCAATTCTTCAATTTTTCTTTTGATTTTGTTTTTTGAGTGGGCGTCGACCTTTAAAAGGTCGTCCCTAGGTCCATGCGGGCTGTCTCTAGACAGACCACATGTACACTCGGGTAGAGTAAATCCTGCCCACATGTACACGTGACTATCACTTAGATAGCACATGTGAACCCCCCTTTTATAGACAAAATAACTAAAGAGCACTCACTCACCCCCCTGAACTTTGTTGTGTTGGTAGGATGTATGTCCATTGGAGGAAAAGGGAGAATGAAGAAGTTAGTGAGTTGGTCGCGGGAGACCCGAATATAGTGGTCGTGTTGATGCAATGTGGTTTACTAAAGTTCTTCCTGTGTCCTTATATGCGGGCACAACTGAGGCTACTGAATGCCTTGGTTGACTATTGGTACCCTGATGCAGAGGCCTTCATGCTAGAGGGGAAATCACTGGTTCCCACCACCGAGGATATCTATTTTTTGACTGGCCTCTCACGGAGAGGGGAACCAGTCAATTTCAGGACATTTCCATTGGGTCCGCATAACATAGAAGAACTGATAGCCCTGCACTGTGAGGCTGGGAAAAATCGTTTGAGCTCCTAGGTGCCCATAAGTAAGATTACTAACCTATCACTGCAAGCGATATTATTGCTTATTGGGCAGATTACCAGTTTAGCAGCCTTGCATCAGGCGTCCCACGCACAGTTGAACTTTTCTATTCAGTGCTTGAATGCACAAATTTTTGACTGGAGTACCACACTACTGGAGTGTATGAAGAGGTAATTGACAGATTGTCGTCAGCGGACATAGAGGAACTTCGGGTTCAGGACGATTTTGTGTTTATTCTTTTTTGAGAGAGTTCTAATATTTAGTCCTCGGGAAGTGGTATGAGGACATCAGGCCTCTTTTCCTACTATATGTAGATGGGCAGTATTACTGCTGCGACAGGGTGGTGGAAGGACCAATGAGTCCTTCGATGATGACTTTTTTCATGGCTGTCACGGCAGATCCCTGTGATCGAGGATTACCCATATGCAGGGATAGACTTTTCTAGAGATCCTGAGATACCCATGCCTCCTGGTGAGGAGCGAGGGGAGATGGGTAAGTATCCACCTTTGTAGTTTTTTTTGTTTTATATGTAATTTTTATGTCATTTTTGTTATATATGGTTTTTTTTTTATCTTTTGTGTCTTATGGATCACGTGTGCAAAAATGTATTTACATGATTATGTCAATGTTCTTTCATATGTGTGCAAGATGCCAATCTAAAATTTGATTAGCTAGAGTATCTATAATTTGGTTTAATCTCCTAAGAACATGAAAATATGTAATATAATCAAAGTTTCATTCTAAGAGATGTACCTTAAGGATTCGTCAATGTAAGGTTGGATCATGAACTCGATATACTTTGTTTAGCTGAGACACAACTAGTTGAGCATCAAGATAGACCCGGAGATGAGAGATACCCAATGACAAGGCGTCACGAAGCAACTCAATAACTGCACTATACTCGGTGACATTATTTGTGGTGTCACCTAAGCATATACCTCCGGAAGATAACAACTGGCCCTGAGGTGTAAAGATTACCCAAGTTGCGGAGGCAAGCCTCCGAGTGTGCCGACTAGCACCATCTACATACCCAACGAACACCTCAGAATCACTTGACGTCTACCATATTGATGAAAGATAACATCAATGACACGTCCATAACACTTAAAAGAAACTAAAAAGTAATAGTACAAAGACTATACATATGTTACAAAAAGTTACCCACAGTGACTTGCCTATGAGTAATACTTCTTAAGGTAGAGCCCATTTCTAGGTTCCTCCAAAGCATTCCCTTCAAAATCAACCAGATGATAAGTGCCCTTTTTTAATACCTCTTTTATGATGAAAGGTCCGAACCACATGGGTTTGAATTTTCCTGCCCCCAAGGGGTCCTTATCTTGGTCATAGACCAGAACAAGGTCGCCTTCAGAGAAAATCTGAGGACAAACGGACCTATCATACTGACACTTGACCTTATGTTTGTGAGCCTCGTTGGCCAGGGCCGCATCACAACGTTGCTCATTGAGTTTCTCAAGGTATACTAACCGTTCTTCAAGTGGAGAAGTGTCTGGCAATAATTGTACTTCCAATTTTAGAGATGGGATCTGACATTCGATGGGCAAGAATGCCTCCAGCCCGTAAACGAGTTGAAAAGATGAGAAATTAGTTGCAGTCTTAACAGATGTTCGGTAAGCCCATAATGTCGAGTATAACATCAAATGCCAATTTGACTTAGCTGAGTTGATAGTTCACTGTAGAATAGTCTTAAGAGTTTTGTTTACATCTTCAACCTGCCCATTGGCTTGGGGGTAATAGAGTGATGAATGCTCTTTCTGTAACCCAAGATTTGATGTTAATTCAGTCATCATTTGGTTTTGAAAGTGACTGCCATGGTCAGTAACAATCTCTCTCGTGATGCCAAACCTTGCTATGATCTGGTTGAATAAAAAGAGAGCTCCAATCTCTCCATCATCTTTAAACATTGGCATAGCTTCGACCCACTTAGTGAAGTAGTCGACAACTACGATGATATAGCGGTGCCCCCTTGATGAAGGGGGGTTGTAAGTAGTGTAATCAATCACCCATTTTGTGAAGGGACCAACTGTGATGACAGGAAACATGGGAACGGGATGTGCCCTCATTTTATGAGAGAAGATTTGGCACAGATGGCACTTCTTGACCGATTCTATACAATATTTGATAAGTGTCGGTCGGAAGTAACCTGCTCGTAGAATTTTTTGGGTTGTTTCCAACCCAGACAAATGACTGCCACAAGCTCCAGTATGGAAATCGTTGAGTACGATGACTGCCTCCTCATGTATGAGACATCAAAGTAAGATGCAGTCTACACCTCTCCGATACAATGTATCATCGAGTATGAGATAATTCTTAGCCTGATGGTGTATAGGCCGACGCTCATTACAAGAAGCAAAAGTGGGGCACTTCAAAGTCTAGAGATAGATAAGTATATCTCTGTACCAGGGATCTGAAGATGTGTTCAAAAACAGATCTCCTCGGATAGGCGATTCTTCAGGCACAATTTCACCTGACTCAATCGGAAGTTTTGAAATAAGCTCTACGAAGACCAATGACTTTTTGGACTTTGCTGAAACGAAGTCTAAGTCAAACTCCTGGAGGATGACTATCCATCTACTGATTTTTCTGCCTATAACCCATCGTGTCAACATGTACTGGAATGGATTCATGACAACAATGACAGTGGTCTTGTGAAACAAAACATAATGACGGAACTGTTGAACAGCATGAACTGCTACCAACACAAGTTTTTCTATGAGAATAATTGAGTTCATGTCATACGAGTCCTTGGCTCAGGTAATAGATCATGTATTTTGAGTACAAATCATCTTCCTGAACTAAAACCATGCCAATGGTTGACTCTGCGGTAGCCAGATATAATAAGAAATCTTTGTTATAGTTAGGTGGCCATAGCAGAGGGGTCGTTGTGAGGGCATGTTTTAGTGCGTCGAAGGAGCACTGAGCAACATCGTCCTAGTAAAAAGGAACATTATTCTTTAGTAAGCGCATAAATCCCTTGGTGATTTTGACATAGTTGTTGATGAACCGTCGTAAAAAGTTTGCCTTGCCTTGTAGAATCTGAAGTTCAAGAATTGTGCGTAGGGGGGCAACTGGATTATTGCCTCCAACTTTAGAGGATCGACCATGATCCCTATTGTTGATACGATGAAACCTAACAAACGTCCTGATGTTACGCAGAAGATGCACTTGTTTGGATTCAAGCGAATCCTAAAGTAGCAACAACGTTCGAAGATTAGTCTAAGGTGTGTGGGATGATCCGTTCTCTTGCGAGATCATGATGCTAAATCATCTAGGTAGGCCTTGACTATATGCTTGAGATCATGAAAATCAAAAGACATGGCCCGCTGGAAAGTGGCTCCAACATTTTTAAGACAAAAAGGCATCTTACGATATGAGAATGTACCCCAAGGACAAATGAACGTTGTTTTGTGTTGGTATTTGGGTTTGATTTGGATTTGATTATATCTCGAAAAATCGTCCATGAAAGAAAAGGCTTCGCAACCAGTACATTCATCAATGATCTGGTCAATGAATGGTGTTGGAAAATTATCTTTCGGACATGCCTTGTTCAAATCATGGAAGTCGGTACATACATGAATCGTGCCTTGTTTTTTATTAACCGTCATAGGATTTGACACCCATTGAGTCAAATGGATAGGATAGATAAAACCTGCCTTTAGCAATTTCTCCACCTCGATCTTGATGGTTGTTTCTTTCTTGGGATTAACGGGATGAATCTTTTGTCGAACAGGCTTGGCATCATGATAAGTTGTGATTTTATGTTCAACTATTTTTGGATCGATGCCTGGCATTTCCTCATAAGACCAGGCAAAACCATCACAAAATTCTTTGAAAATATCCGTATAGATTTGAATCTCTTCGGGGGAGCAATCTGCTCTGATGAAGATGTTCTCCACTACACCAGGGTTTTGGGAGATGTTGATTGGTATAGTTTCAGAGATAGTTTCCATATTGCCCTCAGCATAAATTTCATGTGTACGTAAGAGATTAATAGGACACGGTTGATCTCCCGTCATGGTCATGGTGAATTCTCTTGCTTCGATTCAGCTTAACTCTAGGAGAAAATATGATCTGTGATGAAGATCTTCCCAAGGTTTGTCCGGACTAGTCATTGCTTCGATTACTGCTTCATCAGAATGCAAGACTAAGTCTAACGAATCAATGTTAGCGAGAGAACCCTGAGCCCAAATAGGCTCTAGAAGTGGATCCAACTCTTGTGCAGGATTCGTATCAGGGTTAGTTGAAGCTTGCTGGACTAAAGAGTATGCTACTTCAGTGGTAGACAAGGGCATGGACATGCCTGGGTTCCCTCTCTCATCCATCGTGGCCGATGGGGAAGGAAGTATCCACGGATCCTCAAAGTAATTCATGCGGAATGACGAAACTTGAAAAATCTCAACCTTATGGTAATTGGATATAAATTTGATATCGTTGTGAGGAGGTGGGTAATCAAAGGTACCCATCAAGGATGGGCACAACCAAATCCTACATTGATGACATCTATTTGAGGATTATCAATCATCAGGACCGTGGATGCCCCCAAAGATGGGTCAAGTCTGTAGAAAGACAATTGATCGATGGTCACTATCCGACCCTCGTGTGGAAACAACAAGACCTAGAAAATTGTAGCAACCACAACTTGCATAGAATAAGTCCAACTCCTCCCTAACAAGAGATTATAGTCGAGGGGAGCATCGACTAGCTCTACTTCAACACACATGATCTTCCCTCCTAACTGTACGGGGAAAGAAGGAACGATGCCATGTGGTCGGAATGAACGACCGTCGAAAGTAGTGAGGAGAGTAGGTGATGGAGACAAAACGGTCTGGCCAATGGCCTTCCAACATGTCAACGACATAACGCATGTCGATGCGCCTTTGTCGACCACCGTGCGGAAGATATTCCGTGTAAAAGTTTTCATGGGATAAGCCACTACTATCTGAAACACTACGTGATAAGGCATACGAGGTTTTAAGTCAGTTGTATCTAACATGATGGTACCTGGATTACAAGTATCAATAGAGCCCAAAGCAGTTAACAAGGCTTTCCTCTGAGAAGGGAAGCTTTGGAGGACCTCCAAAGCAGACAACGCACAAGGGGTTTTTGATAAATCTTCCACCACAGAGTAGTTATGGGCGGCCCTTGCGTTTTGGTTATGAGAAGATTTTTTAAATGCACCTTTTGGAATGCGTGTCATTGTTTCTCCCAACGTTTTCTCAATCTGTAGAGGAAGAGATGGGTGGTCAGCTTATTTACCCTTCTCAGAAGCGCTTGGTTTACCATAATCGTGTGCTCTAGTCAATATGAAAGCATCACCCCTAACCATATATACATTCACGGATGCAGGGTTGTTCAGAGGCGGACAGTTTTCTTGGCTTCCCCCTTCCGTACTTGCAGAAGCTTGAGTTAGATTTTTCCCATGTTGAAATGGATTAGTCAACACCACCTCTTGTTGCTGCATGAAAAATGTTTGGGCCTCTACAAGTCGAGGACATAGATGGGTTGGGTGGTCTTCCGTGCACAAGTTGCATGGATACCTTGCCTTCCATTTTTCAGTGTTGTCCCCGCCAGCATTATCATTGGGTTTTTTATCCCCCTTCCCCTTCTTTCGTTGCTTTTTCTTCCCTTTAGACTGTTGGGTGGCCTTGGGGTTAGTCGACTGCACTATGTGTACTTCCGACGTTTTGGTAGAGGGAGCATCCAAAGTAGTAGTTTGCCTGGCCATTGTGTGTTGTATGGATAATTGTTGCAACTGCTTCGTCAATTGCTTAGTGGGATTTGTTTGTGTTGAACCAACAATACCATCAGCATGTGGTCTAGCTTTCTGTCTAGTTTTATCCAGTATTGAACATGGCGCATCTGGCAAGATGTTGTATAATAAACCAGACTGAGAATAGATGAGCTGAAACTATTGAGCCCTCATCATGGCATCTTCTTCATAGAAAACCCCCGATGTCGGGATGTCTTTGGATAACTACAGGACCAAAGACTTAAGGAACCACTCCAGAAGGAATGCTGGTGGGACTGGTACCTTGATTAAACTCTTTCGGCATCTCCATTCTCGGATGTGATCAGAGATATGCTCCGTTGTTGTCTGTTCGAAATTGGCGAGCAGCTTTGTGCCAGCATCGTATCTCACAAGTAACTGGAAATGGTTCAAGAAAGCCATCGCCAATTCACCAAAGAGAAGAGTATCTTGAGCGATCGAGCTCAATGTACCATTTCGCGACACTCCCAATGAGAGTACATTGAAACAATCGCAACTGTACTGAGTCATATTTCAATGAGTTAGATGAACACCAAAGATGGAAGGTAGCCACATGATGTCCTGGATCTTCGTTAGACTTGGCTTTGAACATTGGAATGTCCGAAGGAAACTTCATCAGCATAGGAGGCCAACGCGGATCGTGACAAATAGGGTCATTCAACAACCTTGTCAAATCTGGCAAGTGTAAATTTGCCAGGAATGGTAGTTTGGGTTGCTGCTGATAACCTGGGAAAAAGGGTCCTAGAGTTTGACTAGCACCAGGTTGCCAGGAAAAGTTTGGTTGCTGGCCCAGATTCTGGTAGAAACCATGGCCCTGGCCAGCGTAAGGAGTTTGCATATGTGGAGACATCATCGGCTAATTTCCAAAATATGACATAGATTGTTGGGCGTGCATTGTATTCAAAGGACTTTGGGAAGGATTACCCCATGCCGGTCCCATGGGGATAAGCATAGTAGTTTTTCCGGGGTTCCATTGATTGTGGAAAGAATTACCCCAGATCAAAATTCTAGAGGAGGGAACAGATCCTTGTCCTGAATTCCAAGGTCCTGCTAGGTTTGCCCCCTGTGCAGGAATAATACCCTGCACAGGAGTAGATTGTCCAAAAATGGGGTTTCCCCCAGTCAGGAAAGCGACCGACGAGAAGGTGTTGTTACCAAAAATTTCATTCAAATAAAACGGTGTCGAACCTACCATCATACTATGCAAAGGTGGTCCTTGACTCCCCACTCCAAATAAACTATTGTGTGTAGGTTGCCTGGCGGATTGCTGATGCGAGCCACTGAGTGAAGGGGACGAAGGAGGTATATGAATTCCTCCGTAAGGGAAAGAATTAAAGGGAGCAAGAGTGCTCCCCATGTGACCTTGCAGAGGAGTGTTAGAGCTCCCTGCCCCTAGACCCAAAGTTTGTAAAGTGGAGTAGGAAAGTACGGGACTTGTACCCGAACTAGGCATCTCGTATGAGAACAGAGGGCCTGTCGCACTTGGTGTGAAATGGGTTGTGGCCGCCACCAAAGATGGAATCGGACCACTGTGCGAAGTAGTTGCGGTCGAGCCCATGGTGGTTCAGACCAACAATGGTGGGTTAGGAGATGAAAGCTCTCTTGTGGTGACAACCGTGGTGGGAATTGAAGAATTCCCAGAAGGAGTAACAACATTTGTTTCCATTGCTGTGTGTGACATTGTCTGGCGCTCATAAAATTGAATTGGTGCAATGAAAGGTACCAACAAATCAATGGTTAGGGTTTCAAATGGGCCAAGAGCGGTTGCTTCAAGGTCCAAAATGGTCGATTCCTCTAGGGGTTGTTTTGGGCACAATGGTTTGTAACCTGGTCGCTTCAAAAGACCCTTGTTAGTCTAGCTTTCGCCTTAATGGTGGTGGGGGTGGCTCCAGTGTAACCGGCGATAGGCCAAGAAAACTTCATGACTAGCGGAGCTCGAGATCCTCCACTGTGTGAGAATATCCAAGACACTCTAAGGTATTCTAAATGGTCAAAAGTAACACACACTAAAAGAAAATCCCTAGAAGATAAGACAAGAAAACACTAAATTAATTGGAAGAATAGTTACAACAACCAACACTAGAGCAACTTATCAGTGCAAGTGAAACTTGAACATGGAAGCAACCTCCAGGTATACTCTGCAAAGTGTGGCTCGATGTCTGTCCTAGGTACCAAGGTATACCCCTACAGTCACCTGTGTATGTCCCTAAAAAGATTGGCAACTAGGTTGTCAGTGTGCGAATAGTCACCAGGTGGGTATAGTTGAAAGTCGGGTAGACCACAATGAGAAGGGTATCAAGCCCGAAATATGTCAAGGGTATCGAGAGAAAATGTTTCGAAAAACAATTGAGGACCTCGAACAGATTCGAGACCCACAAAGCCCCGTGGAAAATGCAAACGACAGAATCCCAAAACAAGCCCTCTATATGTGTTCTCCACTACGATTGGTCCAGCTTTGGAGGGGTTATCTCCGCTACCTTTCTGCACGCGACCTCGTGTTTATCCCTTGTATTAGAGGGGGGTCCCAGAAAATTTCACGACAATGGACTTAGACACTCCCTATCTCAGACTCCAATGTTTGATTTAAAATGGCCTTGAAGAGTTTCCTCTCCAACCTAATCCAAGGCCCTAGTCCCGAACTAGTTTGTGAACCTTATAAACATAAAAGTCTAGTAGATTTTAAATTTAGCATTGATTTTATGGCTTTGTCTTATGTCAAGGGGTATGAAGGTGAAACTGATGATGTATAAAAGACAAAAGCAAAAAATGAATAAAAAAGCTAGAAACAAAACTTTTACTGAATGAAAAATTTCAACAACTTTTCAAAAGAAATATTTTTAATTTTTCTAAGATTTTGGACAGCGAACTCAAAGGAATTTCACTCGACTACGAGCTACTTATGATCTAAGTGAACTGCAAAAACTTATGAAATAAAATATTTTTCCCTGGCTAATGATATAGAAACACACTCTTCAACCAACAAGAAAATGAAAAGAGATTTTTTATTTATTTAAATGCTAGTAAAGCAAGAAAGGAAAAATACTGACAAGCAAAAAACCAAGAAAAACATTTTTGGCCTAAATCGCAGATCACAAAGAATCAAGTCAAAAATCACTTACTAGCAATTTTAAAAACAATGACTCTCACACTTGTCTAAAAACGTTAAAAATTATTTTATTTTTACGACAACTTTTTAATTGAGAAAAAGTAGGCTAAGGGTAAGATTAATCCTAAGCTACTGACTACTCACAACAGAGATTCAAACACCTGAGAGGAAAAATTCTTATCAAGGGAAAGGATGACTGATTTACCCTAAAAAAAAAGTATCTTGCACAAGCACACGACTGCTACTCAAATAGCATGTGTGTGAATGCATGTTGGATAGAGACAAAGGGCATGTACATGCGGGCTGACCTTGTACAGGCCGTGTGTATACCTAAATTTTGAGAAAAAATGAAAACAAACAGACCAAACTAGGAAGAGACCACTGATATTGATAACCATGATCCCTTAAAGACTTGGACACTCTTTCTAATAGAAAAACAAATAATGTAAGGAAAAAAATGACAATGCAAAAACAATCTGAGATAGGACTGCTATCAAACAAGACTTCAGACAGAATTCCAGAAAACCCCCTGAGAATGTGTGATTCTGACAGAGAAGAGGATGACTACCTATGAGGTTCTCTAAACTCTACACGCTACTGCTACCTCTATAGCTAGCATTCACACACGGGTTGTAAGAGGGTAGGGAGCGGGTACACACATGCAGACCTTGTGCAGGCCATGTGTACCTCTCTGGATCCCAAAAAAAATAGTCAAGCAAAAGACAGGGAAAGCTGGTATGGAAAACTAGACTCCCTGCTAGCTCAGACTTTACAAAAACTAAAAAGAAAAGACAGGCAAGAAAAACTAGTCTTTAAAACTACCCAAAAACTAAATAAAATTCCAGGAACCCTAGAGAGTCTCCCCAGTATGGTCTCCAATTTTGTTGTTGGTAAAATATCCTTACAGACTAGAAAATAGAGTTCAGACTTTGCATGTAGATATGACCGAAGAGCAATTACTTTCTACCTTCACCCCTAGATTTAAATCCCTTTTTCTTTGTAAATGCATGGAAAGATCAACTTACCTCATTCCCGGTGTTTGATGTCGATCCTCCGTTGTGCTTGAGTACTTGTTCGCAATACTCCTTCCAAAGATGACCTGCATCTAAGACAAGGAACAACTATGCATGCATACTACTTATATACTAACGGGTTAGAAATCAAAACATACACTGATCAAACTATAAACAATTCATGAATTGGGACGGGATAAGCATTCTCGTTATTACTTTGAATGAGTCAACTTACAAAAGTTGAGACTAGCCATCGCTCGTTGAACCTGATCCTGGGCTCCTTTTCTTATTTCCTCCAACTTCTTTGCTTTGAATCTCCTTTGTCATAAAGAAAGGCTAAAGGGTTGGGACAATGGGAATACGTAAATGGGCAGAGTTTCTTTGCTATATTTTTCCTCCTCCAAATGGGACCCCCACCCCTTCTTTCATAGGCTATAATGAGCCAGGTATTTTGATGAACCCTCAGCCATGCATGGTCGGGAGTTTCAATTAACTCATCCATAGCATTTTGTTCTATCAACAACTTTCCTTTTTTCATGCTTTTGTCGGTCCACGCGGGCTGTTTTGGGTCAGCCAGTGTGTAGACGGGTGTAGTAATGGATTAGGGCGCGTGGGCCTTTATAAAAGAGGATTTTCAAAGATTTGTTCAGCAGTGCTTTGGCAAAGAAGGGATATGAGTTGGCCTGATGCCAGGTAAGCATGTGTGGATAAATTTAGGGTTATAACACTCCACCTTCCCATAACCTTTCCTTTCAATTTTTTCCCCCTTTCTATCCTTTTATGAGCCTTGATCTCATCTAGTGACTCCATTGAGGTGTCCTTTCAATCAATGAAAATATCGCATAATGGGATGAACCCCCATCAATAAATTGTTATTCCTTGAAGAAGGAACTTTTACAGATGGAAAAGGAAAAGGATTCCAATAAAGATGTTGAGGAAATGATGAATCTCATAAGAGAGTTTTTTCCTTCCCCGGACAATGAAGAAATGTTCAAAGAATAGACATATGAATAAAGTCATCAATAAAAGAACACAATCAGTTGTGACCCTTTCGAATACTTTGATGATGCTTTATTCCATGACCTTGAAAGTGAAAAAGTATTGGAGGAAACCTTGGATAAGATACATCCCCTTGAAGAAAATAAAGGAAAGGAATATTCACTCAGAATCAAGCCTCTAGTGATGAAGAGGCAATGGAGAGGCTTGCCTATAAAAATAAATAAGAACTATGATA
Source organism: Picea sitchensis (assembly GCA_010110895.2). NCBI lineage: Eukaryota > Viridiplantae > Streptophyta > Pinopsida > Pinales > Pinaceae > Picea > Picea sitchensis. Next base: position 176,182 of record SNQJ01S0007505.1, on the reverse strand, counting down.
AAGAGAAACATATTTAGGCACCGCTATATTTGATCTCGCTTGATGAAGGAGAAGTTGTCCAACCTTTTTCACCTCCTAATGTTGAAGAAGTGATCTATCTTGATGATGAAGAATTTGAAGGTCTAGTTGAAGACATCCATGCCTATGCTCCTCCTACACACAAAGATGAAAAGATGGTCATTTTCAGTCATACTGATGGTCTTATAAAAGTACCCTTTGATATGGTTAATGATCCTATATATATTTTCGTACAGATTGGCAGACATAGATGAGATCTTAGTTTTGATAGAGACCCCATTTATGACATCGAGGGTAGCTCTCAAGAAGAGGGGGTGTCATCATCAGAGGATTGCTCCTCATATGTATATGATTCATATGTTTGGTAGCCTGGTTATGATATGGCTAAATAGTTTTTCCTCCACTTCGAGGATGACTTGTCACAACATACTTAGAGTGATTTCTAGTCATCCTTTGGTACGTACCCTTCTGAGGATGTAGATTTGTTTTATGAGGAACTCCAACCATTGTTCTTAGATTTTAAGAAATACCAGGATGTGGCCATCTCAGAGAAGTCAGAGGTTCATTCTTCAAAATGAAATTATTTTCATGTTGGATATTTCCATGGATATTCACAGGGGAAGAGGTGGTGTTTTTCTACACCTGAGACTGTTCCTTACCTATGACCCTCTTCTCCAAGAGACCATGGATTATTATTTCGATCTCTCATTTCCTCTCATCCCTCCACAAGCAGTGAGTCTTTATGCGTATATGAAAATATTCCTTCATATACATATAGTATCCCCCTTCAAATATGGATTGATAACTCTTGTGGCTACACTTTCAGGCTGGATGATCAAGATGATGGCTTCTCTTTCTAGCAGGATTTCCTTCCTCCCACCCATCTTCATGAGTTTATTTCAGTATCGATTATATGTATTTTTATACTCATGATTATTATGTGTTTAACTTATCCTTGTTGTATTATATGACTAAGCACAAGGGGGGATACTTTGATGAGATGATCAAATGGTTGCACTGGTTGTATGACTTCACCTGACATCATCCGACACATGATACTCAGGACCCCAGGTAAGTAGGTAATTCATTTTGATTCCTTGCATTTTCATCTTGATTGCTAATATTAGTTTAGATGCATTTGATTTTCATTTTCTCTACTTTCATATTGATTTCATTCTTAGTTTATACTTTATTGAAAAATGTCAAAATTTTCTTTTTTTAGCTCAGTTGGCTTGGATTAGGATCATATGAGAACAAGGATGAGTAGTCCATCCTACACTTGACATTTTGATGTTTCCTTTCAGGAACAAGTCTACCAGGAGATGTTGTGGTTCTCATGCACTCTATGACAAGCACATGTCTCCAAGTAGGAGCCATATGTTATCCCCATTTTATGGATAACTAAGGATGTCATGTATCGGGGCCCTCAGGTTGCAGATATGGAGTGTTGAGAGACTACATGACTAGAAGTATCATTTTGCAGAGATGGAAAACCAACTCACCACCACAGATGGTAACACTTTGTAGATGACATCCACCAAATTAGTTGGCTTCTGGAAAGTAGTGGGCCTTGCTCCATGAGGTACAAGTCAATATTATGGTGATCATCATTTCAATATTTAAGCCATTTGATTATTTTGTGTCTTAGATTTCTCTAGATTTTATGATATGTTCTTGGAAATTGTGCCTTTTTCCTTTCTTAACCTTGGTGGTTGACATTGTGCCCTAGTAAGTGGTTTTCCTTTGGGATGGGTTTTCTACTGAGAACTCTCTTAATGATTCATCATATTGTTCCCAACCATAGTTACCACTTTCCATCATCTTTCCCCTCAATTTCCTTATCTCTTGGGATTTTAGGGTGTATTGAACCAAGAAGGGGTTGTCCCTCATTCTATGGGAAGAAGGGGATAAAGGCCTAGAGGGGTTGATGTTGGGTAAAAGATAAAAACTTGTAATAAAATTTCTATATTATTCACCCAGGGATCACCCAAGAAAGAAATGAAATGCTTATCTTTGAATAAAGGGGACCCACAATATAATGAAAAATGCTTAAAAGGTTAGTTGAAGGATAGGAGGTCTCATCACGAGCTAGCCTATCATGGCCATGGATATCTAGTGGTATGACATTATCATCATCTGGTCACCAAACCAGGGAAATGGATCTCAATTGCATGGCTGAGAAAAAGGGGGTCTCATCATGGGCCAACCTTCTCATTTCTATTAGGTGTTTATGGGTGACATTTCCACCACCTAGTCACCACGCCAGGGCAGTGACCTTCAATCTCTCCTTATGCTATATTGAAAGAGAATAAAGAAAGAAATATAAAAGTAAATTGATGGGCTTGGAAAAAGTGCATTGTGGACGAAGGTACCACACACCCTCTACAAAGGCACCCATGAATGAGACACTCCGACCCCTTGCATGTCATGAGCCCTATGCCCATTGATTCTTGACCCATACCAATTCATCCACTTTACACGGATTAGAGAGGGATATGTTGTAATCTCTCCTTGACCTAGGACAAGACCTACCGAATAGGACACCTCGTCAACCCTCCTATATTTAAGCTTAACAAGTCACATAATGTCTTTGAGTTGTTAATTGTTTGATATAGTGATATTTGATTCACATTCTTGGATGGATTATTTATTGTTTGGATTGACTCATCATGATGTTATGACTTGACATCCTTGTAGCACACATTCATTTGTCTTTACAGGACCTATTTGGTGGACAATTTTGGGAGAGCAAGCCTAGCTTGGGCTTCCATGGGGATACAATCCCACAGGTTGGATGTCAGGGGTGTGCATGCCAGATGAGAGAGATCAAACTTGTAATTCCTTAATGATGACTTATACAACCTATCCCACCCCTTACTTTCCAAACGATTTTCCTAGGAGGGGAAAAACATTCCACTTTGAGCTTGACGTCATGATCTTGGGGGCTAGGGCATGGTGGTGAGGTGCCACTCTTTGACACATGGATGTTTGAGGTAGATAAAGGTCTTCACCATGATGAGAGTTCTTACATTATTTACATGTGGCCTTTTTAGGCCTATCCATGCTTCTACAACACCAATGACTTCATCAAAGTAGAAAAACATCCCCTACAGGGGTGACATCCTCCTAAATTAGGGTTTTATTTGTGCGAAAAGTGAAATTTTAAGTGAATTATTTAGTATTACTTTGTTAAGGGGGAAATATTAGGGTTTTTTAACCCTAATCTTGTGTTTTACTCCTTAATTTGTGGACAATCTATGTTAGCTACATTTTGTATAAATAGAGATCATAAGATCTCATTTTAAACATAACTCTCCCTCTTGTGAGAGGAATTGGTATAAAATTTTCAACTATCTTGGATATTTTATCTCTTTTTCACTTGTGTATGGTATACCTATGAATGGTTAATGTAAGAAGTGATGCACTAGCCTTGGGAGGCTATTCTATTGCTATTGTGGTGGATTGTCTTGGCATTTTTCCTTGAATTGGTGAGGTTTTTACTTTCTTGCTATAATTTGTTTCAAGTCAAGGTTATTTTGCTAGGAACTAGGTGGGACGTATAAGGGAATACACCCCCACCATAGTATTCATCACTTTATTCTTCATCTCATTGATTTTGTAAGGGTTTTCTAAGAGAAGTATAAGGGCATAGACCATCTTACTCCAAACCCTACCCTAGAGAAACTTGCCTTGGGAGGTAAAAAAAATTATACCCCCAAGGAGGTAGCTTCTCTAAGATCCTTTTGACTCCATTAAATCAATATTAAAGGCACTAGTCATACTCTTTTGCATTGGAGATATAAAATCACTGCCTCGGGAAACACATTTTTCAGTCTTTTGAAAGGTCTCTTTCTTGGAATTAATTTTTCTCATTGAGAGGATTCTTCCCCCACTAGGGCATCCCTTCTCTCTAAAAACTATAATTTATGTTAAAAACTTTAACCTACAACCATTATGTCTGCATAAGCCTAGCTACTAACACTCTCATAACTCCTAAACTAACCCTAGACTAGCTCTTTAACTTTGCTCATTTACTCTACTAACTAGGGCACATTGTTTGAGCTACTTCTTGGAAATTTTCCATGGTTGATTTAGATGTTGCATTTCATTGAATGCTATAGCCATAAGGATGATAATTTACTGCAGAAAATACATGTTTACAACAACCATATTTTCTTTCTTCTTAAGTGCCAATTTTCATCTTTTATTCATTGATAAGTTTGATGTTGATTTACCTAAGTAGTATAGATATTTATATGCTGATTTTAGATGTTTTATTTGCTGATATAAACTGATATATAATGATTAAAATTAGGGACAACAGGCTTAACTTTCTGATCCAACTAACATCTATCATTGCAAAGTGTATTTTCTTGTGTCTCGGGCAAGTACAATCATCCGGAGAAGTACTATACATGTGGGGCAAAAATTAATTAGATTTGACCTCTAGGGAATTCACTTCCATTTACATCCATCTCCATCTCAATCCCCCTAGGGTCACTGGGATCACCTCCCTAGATTGACCTAGTAACCGTTGAAGTGTGTGACCTACATCGAGGTGACATTGGGTGTATTATTCCCAAGTTGTATCACTTTCCTTGTGGTTGGTTGGGATTTTCCCAACCTACAAATTGCACCATAACAGTCCCAAAGAGATCTTGTCCATTTCATCATACAAATCTCAACCAAGCATCATAAGTCAAAAAGCATCTTGATGACATTTTAAAGTATAATATCAAGAGGATTAAAAAACCTCCTCAAAGGAAATCATCAAAAAAATCCAAAACCCCCCAACTCTCTCAAGGTAGGTGAATAATAATCATTAGGCTCATAGTAGTAGAGGATTAAGCATTCAAGTTCAAATTTTAATAGGGGGGCCCTTTTCTTTTTCTTATAAAATAAAAATGAAAGGGGTATTTTTTGTGTCCACAAAAATAATATAACTAAAATAAAAGAAACCTAAAACAAAATAAATAAAAAATGTTAGTCATCAAAAGAAGAATCAAATAAAGGTAATCTTGTAATCCTAGCGGCATGGGACACTTCATGAAAATTATTTGTGAAGACTTGGAAATTAAACCAAGGGAAATAATTAACCATTAAAAATAAATCCCAATAGAAAGATTCTCATGGTGCACATATATAAGGAAAAAGAAGAAAGATTATGATAAATGATAATCTAGTAGAAAACAATCGCAATACAATCCTCCAATCCAACTGTCACATATAATTTCTCTTTCATTTAGTGAAACAAAAAAAAAATCTAGGAACCTAGAAAAATTGGTTAATGGGGATGCTTAGTCAAAACATATTTTTAAATTCATTCACGTGAACATTCCACAAATCCATAAAACCTCAACATTTCAATATTTCATGTCATAAGTATTTTACACACTAGAAAGCATTGAAATTTTCAATATAAAAAATTACAAGTGGCATATTTAACCAAATCATCAATTTATCTTTGCCAAAGATTCAAATGATTCAATTGGATGAGGCATCACAATGGATTGAAAATGATCCCAAATATAAATTATTTTCTAGAATGTGTTTAATATTAGATTATGAGAAGCCAACTGTAGATTAACACTTCCCTAAGTTTCTTTCATATAAAGAGAAAAAATCATGAGATGTTGGTTGCACAAGTAATTTTCCAACCTGCATAACAAAAATCAATCTCATGTTCAACTATTTGACAGTTTGGGAGAAACTCTTCCTCTAATGATTAACTTATTAAAATTAAATTATACTAAAAAGAAAAATAAGGAACATGATTAAAACTAATCCTATGAAAATCTTGCTAAGCTACTCTAAACTTGAACTATATTGGGTTTCATAAAACTTATGTAAAAGAATAATTCCAGTGCAGTCATTAAAGTTTTCATCTTTTGTTCATTTAGCCAAATCTCACATCCTTCTTCCCAAGAAATAAGCACTATGTCTTTTCCCACAATATTCCCTTTGACATAAGACTCAAAGTCATTAATTGTTGTAGGATGTGGACCCCTGTACACATCATCGTGTTTCCGAAATCAGAATCATTCAAATTAAACAAGTATAACAATAAAAATTCAATTCCATCCATCTTTTAATGATACTTGTCCACCACTAATACTTTAGCATGCTCAAAAGATAAATGAAAATATGATTCAAAAAATCACCAACATTGCACACCAAAGTATTTATTTTCTCTTTTCATAAATGATGATAATGTGAAACATTTGTATGATTATATTCAACCTTACAAGATGAAAGAGGAAATCACTATGTATATGAGAGAGATTAAGACACTCTAATAAGGAACAAATAATTTCAAATAACAACCTAGATTGATTGATTCGCCCAATATAAAAGAAAGATATAATTGGAAAACATAATTTAATTGAATGGGAAAAGCCTAATTTTTAATGAGTTCATGTTTTTCATGATAGGTAAATCCATGAGACTGATATCCTAAAGTTTCCAAGAGTCCTCCAATAAGAGAAACTATGAATTCCGCTTCCTTGAGCTTACATATCACATGCAATGTCGATGAGTGTGTAATTTGTCTCTCTACTTGTAACACCCCAAGGTCGAGCCCCTGCTAAATTGTAATTATGTTTATAGGCTAGTGAGCCAAGTGTTTATAATATGGAAGACTTATGTGTTTATTAGGCCAGAGAGCCCAGATGCTAAGGCCAATGAGCCTAATTTTGTATATGTAAAGACTCACATCATTAATAAAAATTGCATTGTTGTCTGTAGACCCTCCACGAAGAAAGAGTTATGGGGGACTAAGCTCCACTAGGTAGGGAAGGGGCTAAGTGTTTAGGGATAAGGGATAATCTAGAGGGATTACCTCTAAAGGAATAATATTATATTATTATTTCCTAGAGGCTGAGGTTTGACATAACGGTGTTGTCCTAAGTTCCTGGGGAAAGGGAAGAGTGTTAAGTGGAGCTCATGCAGCTTCAGGAAGACATATGTCAACTTGGGCGCATGCAGTCTTTAGGTGGGAAAGTCATCTCATTGGGGGTTCCTTCACCATTATGTCTCCACTATCGCAATGTTATCCACCTTGGAAGTCAACCATACTCCCCACTGAAGCACGTAATAAGATAGGAAGAGCCCAAAACCTGCAGTTATACTTGAGTTGTCTTGTGTATTTCTTGGGAAGCCCAACACACCTATATTTTCCTGAGCTCATGTTGTGTCTTATCGATTGGCTTCTGATACCAACATAGTTCCTTCAATGAGCTTGTCTTGCTACCATATTCTATGTCCCTGCCTTTTTTCATTTGTTACCATCACCTTTTCATTAGCCAAATTCTATTGTTGAAATCACCTGTGTCCATTTGACATAAGAGTTGAATTGAAGAAGCAAGTTGTCAGGCATATGAGAAACTATTCCCAGGTGAGAGAGTTTGTAGGGGAAGTGAGTTCTCCTGGAGGGAATCTCGTAGCAGCTACAGTATTATAAGACTTCCGGTCCATCCTATTGTTGAAGCCCAAGGAAAGGGAGGTGTAGTACTCGATGGACTTGTGATAGTGAATGTGTACACTTCTTGGGTGGGATGGGCACGTGGGGAATAAGGGTATGTGGGTTGTGGGCATAAGTGGCTCCTAGGAGAAAATCCTTCATATTCTTCTATGCAGCTTCCTTGTTGTCCTTGCCAATCCTAGGAATCTCCTTTCCGGTGGAGTTTAGTCCCAGCTCGGGGGTGACCCACTGCTGAGTGTGATGAGCAGTGTGGTCTAAGCCTGGGAGGCTTGTGTAAGGTCTGCACGCAGTTGGTGGTCCTCAATTAAAATATAAGTACCCATTTCTTTGTTCATTTACATACTGTGTATTTTTATATGTTGTTATATCTATGGTTTTGTCTGTGATTATTGCATGTATCCTTTTACTATTATTTCTTCATTAAGTTGTGTGATAGAAGAATGTAAATCATCCATTAAATATTGGTATGTGTTACTGTCTCTTCCGCAAGAATATGTGTATGTAGAAAATGTTAATGTCTAGTTAAAATCTAATTAGAAATATATACATATATATGTGTGTATTCTCGAGCATGTTAGTTTCTGAGGTGATGTCACCCGACCTGTTGGTTTAAGGATGGGAAGGTCACAAAAAAAAATGGTATCACAATATAAAGATGTTTCCACTGTGGCATTGCCCAGCCTGTCGGGTGGCTCGAGACTTACAAATTGGTATCAAAGCCAAGGTTTTGAAACTGAGCCTGGATGGGAAATGTTAGTTGTTAATGAGACAAATATTTAAGAGTGAATTGTTGTCGAAAGGGATAAAATTTGATGTTCAGAGCATCCCTGGGTGCCAAGAGAATACCTTGGTCATGTTATGAAGCTTAGGAGGTATACCAATTTATGGAATGGAAACAGAGAAGGAAGTTACAACAACCGTTGTGCTGGGATGCGAGGTTTGAAATTTGGGTCGTAGGATCGTTTCAGGAGAAGGAATACCCTTCACAGTCATCAGATCTAGATAATGTGTAGGAAAGTAAAACCCCTAAGTCCTTCAGAATTCATGACTTCAAAAACGTTTATGTGTTATAAGAAAAAGAGGTTGAATCTCGAAGTTCCGAAGTTCCGAAGAGGATCTACACTGTAGATCCAGGGAAAAGTGCTTGACTATTGGATTGGTCGAAGTCATATCAGAGCCATAGATCAAGCCAAGATCAAGAGGTAAGGCACAACGACATATCAATGTATTCGGAGCTCGACACTTTGGGCTAAATGAGGTGTGCTAAGGTGAATCCTTCTGAAGTCCCGAAGTGATGACATCACCAAGGGTGAAATGGACTTCCTTATTCCTACCGCATGTCAGTCAGAATGGAACTTTGACGAACCTATTATACCAAAATAAATCCAACATGTGGGGCCACATGACACCACCTTAATTTTTTATGGTTGTACCATGTGGACCCCGGAAGGTAAAGTAGGTCAGAAATTCAGAGTTCAGGAGATTTGAGGAATACAAGTGTCTCGTGGGTTGAGAAATCACAAAGGACGAAGCGCCAACGTCATTGTGACTATTGATAGTTGTGGATGTGCATCATAAGATTTGAAACTTCGGGGAGTTTTCACTTCGAAGGTTTGTGGCATTGAAGGATTTGGAAACAATCGAAGCCTGAAACTCTGAAGAACAGAGTAAGAGCTTGTTGGTTTAGCACTTGGACCCATACGTGGTCACATACGAGTTAAGGAATGAATAAAAGGGGCTAGCATCAAATGGTGAATTATCACATATTAGAACAAGGCTTAGATATAGAATCCTGGGGATTCTTGATTGATGCAGACCCACCAAAAATGGAGTCTGATAATATTTATGTTGAATGAGATTGCTTAAGTTACTCTAGAAAATTATTAAAGACTGATAGCCTGACAAAAATTCAGTTGACTATGTTAGTCAACTGAGAGGGGGGGGTGAATCAGTTGTTACCGTGCTTAAACAATTATGCTTCTTTTAATCAGTGTCGAGATGCACATGTCTATAGACTTCCCGATCCCCGATTCTCCGATGTCGGAGATCAACGGTCCAGGTATAACCTTGGCTCAACGGCTACGATTGAGTCGCGATATCGCATATCGCGAAATCGGGGTTTCTGATGTC
>SNQJ01S0007505.1:133080-166544 GCA_010110895.2 Picea sitchensis | reverse complement strand
TGAACCGAGTTGTCGCATAGTACAGAGAAATAGATTTCCATTTGGGAATTGAAGGAAAAAACTCCGATGGGCATGGAGAAGAAATAGACAAAGAAGTGAGCATGATGAAAATCATTAAGAATTTTCAAAAAGATGTCCAAATGCACCAGGTAGATAAAAAAAGTCTTATAAGAGCCAAGGAGAAACAAGGAGACTTCAATATGAAGTTGATGTGAATCTTGGAAAGAAATGAAAATAAATTGGATAAGGAGAGTGGCTCCAACAAATCAGAGAATCAAAGAACCCCTGATGAGGAAAGAAGAGGAAGAAGTGGTAGCATACATCACCATCACTCCCGAAGGAATTCCAAAAGGAGGCCACACAACAGTTCAATTCCATCTCCTACCAGAAATCAAAGGAGATATAAAGTGGATGAAAAGAAGGGTGAAATGAATAAAATTAAGCCTCCTACTTTTGATGGAGAGCACAAGAAAGATGAAGATGTTGAGGCATGGTTGTTGGGCATGAGGAAATATTTCCAACTTCAGAACTATTCTTCTCATGTAGAGGGAATAATTATCATCTACCAACTTAAAGGAAATGAATCCATATGGTGGGATCAACTTGTGCAAGTGCAGCAGGTCAAAGAGAACAATGTTACATGCAGGGAATTCAAGAGACATTTTGAAAAGAAGTACTTAACTAAGAGGTATTATGACAAGAAAATGAAAGATTTATTTGAACTCAAGCTGGGAAGTATGTCCATTGATGAGTATGAAAGAAGATTCTTGGAGTTGTTGAAGTATATCCCCTTCATCAAGGATGAGACAATTAATATTCAAAGGTATCTAAGTGGGCTACCATATTTCATCAATGATAAAATCCAATATGATGATTCTAAAATTATGGAAGAAATTATAAGGAGAGAAAAATGCTTATTTGATCAACAAAAAGGGAAACCTATTTTCCAAAAGGCTTGGGACGACAACACGAATTTTAAGAGGGAGCAAAGGTAGAAGGGAAACAAACCACAATTTTCAAGAATAGTCCTCAAGGACAACCAATTTTGACAGAGCCCAGAATGGATGAAGTAGGTGGGAAAAGGCCAAGGAAGACACCTATGGAACCTATGGAATGTTGGGGTTGTAAAGGGGATCATAGGTATAGATATTGTCCTCACAGAAAGGACAAAGTGAGAGTTTTTCACAATGTTTAGCAAGAAGAAATGGTAGAGGACATAGGCAGAAGAGCACCAAGAACCTATGCAGCCATGGAGAACAAGCAAGATGAGTTTCAATCACACATGATTGAAGTCGAAGGTATGATCGATAACCATGCCCTTAATATTTTAATTGATTCAGGGGCTATTCATAGCTATGTAGATACTAAGGTAGTAGAAATATTTCAATTTCCAAGAAGCAAGCATGAGAAATCTTGGTTGGTGCAACTGGCTACATGAGCCAAGAGGAAAGTTGTTGAGTTGGTTAAATCATGTCTAGTGGGCATGAATGGACTAAGTACCAAGGAATATTTGAACATATTTCCTCTGGGATCATATTATTTCCTAATTGGTATGGATTGGTTGGACCAACATCATACCATATTAGACTGCCATAACAAGGCATTCACTTGCTTCGATGAGGAAGGAAATCGGAGAGTAGTCCAATGAATTCCCAGGGTAGTTGTTGTCAGAGAAATGTCGACAATGTAGCTAAAAAAGTGTTACAGGAAGGGTTGTGAAATATTTTCATCCCATATGGAGGAAGAATCTAAGGATAGGGTGAAAAATCTGGAGGATCATGCAGTCCTAGAATATTTTTAAGATGTGTTCAAGGAGGTAACAAGACTACCTCCAAAGAGATATATTGATTTCTCTATAAATTTAATGCCTGGAGAAGCTCCGGTATCAAAGACTCCTTACACAATGAGTACACCAAAATTAAAGGAACTGCAAATGCATCTTGAAGAGATTCTGAAGAAGGGGTATATACTCCAAAGTGTGTCACCTTAGGGTGCCCTAGTCTTGTTCATGAAGAATAAATATGGAACATTAAGATTGTGTGTTGATTTTAGACACTTGAACAAAGTGAGTATAAAGAACAAGTATCCTCTACAAAGGATTGATGATATCTTTGATCAGTTGAAGGATGCTAGGGTATTTTCAAAGATTGATCTTAGGTCAAGATATCATTAGGTAAGGATTAAAGAGGAAGACATCAACAAGACCACCTTCAGAACAAGGTATGGTAATTATGAGTTCACAGTGGTGTCATTTGGGTTATCAAATGACCCAGTTGTTTTCATGTGCTTTGTTATCACATGAATTTTCCAGGGGTCGTATGTGTTTGTTGTGAATACCCAATTCTACAACCCTACTCCATCTGCCTCTTTTTCACATGCCATTCCTAGGATTTTTCCCTTCTGGTTGATAAAGTCAATTTCCCTTTCTGATAAGTGATCTGGTTTTCCTTAGTATCTTTCTTAGGAGATTCTCGGCTCAAGGTTTTTATGTTTTCTTTAAAGTATGAACACATATCATGATTTTATGTCCAAATTTCCAGTCATCTTATTTGTTATTGATTGATCTCGCATCGGTTTGTCCAATTCCTTTGTTTGTACAGTTAACAACCATGAGCACAAAGAGCATCTTTCAGAACAGTCCATTTCGGGCTTGAAACACAAGAAAACAAGAAGGTTCAGTTTTCAACAGCGGAGATCCCATGTGAAGTTCATATTAGCGGCCCTTGGGTATTCAGAATTATAAATTTGTGGGAGTTTTAGCCTCAATAAGAAGCCCCAGAATTAAAGATCAAGCAAAGGTTAAGTCTGAGCCGTCGGATCTCATTGGGGAGAGATCAATGATGGAGAAGCATTGTGTAAATCAGGACTCCAAAGGATTGTAATAGTTATTCGTCCAAACATTCTAAAGTCTTGAAACTTGGAGAAAATATGGGCCATTGATCAAGGGGACACGCGGTGCCAGATCTGATCTACAGAAAAAATCACTGCAGGATTTTCTAGGTTAGGAGTGTGAAAAGGTCCCAAAGAGTCGAAACCTCAACTCCTAAAATAATCGTGGGTGATTTATCTCAAACCAACAAGGACCACTGATATTGGCAGTAGTATCACCAGAATCCCCGAAGTACTAAAGGTCCCGAAGTAAATCTCGGTCATCTAAATCAAGAGGCCATGCGTCACCAGATCCCTCACTTTGTAAGATTTACTTCAGAGGATTATGAGAGTTATGCATTGAAAGGTCCCAAAGAGTCGAAGCCCGAACTCCTGAAGTAATTTTGAGTCGTTGATCTTCGCAGCAGGAAGCAAGGTCCATCCAAGAGCAGCACGTGGAAACAAAAGTGGGGCTTTCCCTAATCGTAGATCGCGATCAAATCAGTGGCTCTCGTGTATTCAACATGTGAAATTTGTGTGAGGATTAGTGGCTAGGTAGAAGCCCTAGAGTTGCAAATCAAGCACCACACGTCCTTATCCATCGAACGGTCAATATCTACTCCTGGAATCTAGACTTCGGGAGTTTTAGCTCCTCCCCTCTCTCTTTCATTCGGAGCATTTTCTCTCAAAGTTCACGCATTGTTGTCGTGTGTCCCTCCAAATCTAACGGTGGTAGTTTTCTTTAGAACTCCAGGATTCAAGATTTTCAACATCTCCACTCCCGATTTCATCTAGAGTACTTTCTCTCTGAGTCAAAGATCAAGCGTCACGCTTCCTCCTCAGATCGACATTCGTCATTCACTTCGGAGTTCCAACTCTACGTGCAGAACACCCCCGAGCTCTAAAGTTCCAAAATAACTGACAGTCATCAGTTCATATATGTGGTGCTCTCATCAGTGATGACACTTGGCATCCATCAGGATATGACACGTGGCACTCAGTCCAGGAACCTTTGGGCATATCATCCGCTTGAAGGATGCTAGGGTATTTTCAAAGATTGATCTTAGGTCAAGATATCATCAGGTAAGGATTAAAGAGGAAGACATCAGCAAGACCACCTTCAGAACAAGGTATGGTAGTTATGAGTTCAAAGTGGTATCATTTGGGTTATCAAATTCCCCAGTTGTTTTCACGTGCTTTGTTATCACATGAATTTGCCAGGGGTCGTATGTGTTTGTTGTGAATACCCAATTCTAAACCCCTACTCCATCTGCCTCTTTTTCGCACACCATTCCTAGGATTTTTCCCTTCTGGTTGATAAAGTCAACTTCCCTTTCTGATCAATGATCTAGTTTTCCTTAGTATCTTGCTTAGGAGATTATCGACTCAAGGTTTTTATGTTTTCTTTAAAGTATGAACACATATCGTGATTTTTGGTCCAAATTTTTGGTCATGTTATTTGCTATTGATTGAGATCACATCGGTTCATCCAATTCCTTTGTTTGTATAGTTAACAACCATGAGCACAAAGAGCAGCGTTCAGAACAATCCATTTCGGGCTTGAAACACAAGCAAATAGAAAGGTTCAGTTTTCAACAATGGAGATCCCATGTGAAGTTCATATTAGCGGCCCTCGGGTATTCGAAATTATAAATTTGTGTGAGTTTTAGAGTCAATAAGAAGCCACGGAATTAAATATCAAGCAAAGGTTAAGTCTGAGCCATCGGATCTCATTGGGGAGAGATCGCCAATGGAGAAGCATTGCGTAAATCAGGACTCTGAAGGATTGTAAGAGTTATTCGTCCAAACATTATTAAGTCCTGAAACCCAGAGAAAATATGGGCCATCAATCAAGGGGGCATGCGGTGCCAAATCTGAGCTACAGAAAAAGTCACTGTGGGATTTTCTAGTTGAGGAGTGTGAAAAGGTCCGAAAGAGCCAAAACCTCAACTCCCAAAATAATCATGGGTCATTTATCTCAAACCAACAAGGAATGTTTATCTTGGCAGTAGTATCACCAGAATCCCCGAAGTGCTAAAGGTCCCGAAGTAAATCGCGGTCATCTAAATCAAGAGGCCATGCATCACCATATCCCTCACTTTGTAAGATTTACTTTGGAGGATTATGGGAGTTATGAATTGAAAGGTCCCGAAGAGCCGAAGCCTGAACTCTCGAATTAATTGTGAGCCATTGATCTTCGTATCAGGAAGCAAGCTCCATCCAAGAGTGACGCGTGGAAACAAAAGTGGGGCTTTCCCAGATCATAGATCGCGATCAAATCAACGGATCTTGTGTATTCAACATGTGAAATTTGCACAAGGATTAGTGGCTAGGTAGAATCCCTAGAGTTGCATATCAAGCGCCACACGTCCTTCTCCATCAGACAGTCAATATCTACTTCGGGAATCCAGACTTAGGGAGTTTTATCTCCTCCCCTCTTGCTTTCATCTGGAGAATTTTCTCTCGAAGTCCACGGATCGCTATCACATGTCCCTCCAAATCTAATGGTGGTAGTTTGCTTCAGAACTCCAGGATTCAATATTTTCAGCATCTCCACTCCTGATTTCATCCAGAGTGCTTTCTCTCTGATTTAAAGATCAATCATCACGTTTCCTCCTCAAATCGACGTTCGTCATTCACTTCGGAGTTCCAGCTCTACATGCATACCACCCCCTAGCTCTAAAGTGCCAAAATACGTGGCAGTCATCAGTTCATATATGTGGTGCTCTTGTCAGTCATGACACCTGGCATCCATCAGGATATGACATGTGGCACTCAATCCAAGAACCTTTGGGCATATCATATGCTTGTTTCCAAGTGACATGTGTCACCTCTCTTTTTCATGACATGTTGGCATGGTGATGTCAGAACACCACGTCAGATCATCCTCCGAGAAGTGTTCTTTTTCAGTGCCAAAATTAGCGCCATATCCCAGCACGATTAGAATGATCCTAATTTTGGCGGGCATATAAGCTTTAGCGGTGGTGCTAAATTCAGAAGGAGTGCCTAGATCGTAGATCTCCACCAGATCAATGACCACATTTCATTATGGGGACGCAACATTCTCGAAGGATAAAATTTCAGAGCGATCCCACAATCGATACCATGGTATAGAGAGAGAGGTATGTGGCAGTTGGTGGTGAATTGTGGGCTCAAAATATGTGTAAATCCAAACCACCTTTGACGGCCCCGCAATCACGTGCTTATATGACAACAAATATGAGAGCAATGTATGGCATCCCCCTAGGCATTAAGCCTCATCCAGATCCCGATGAGAGATCAGTTAATGGAAAAGGAGAGGTGGTTGAAACCTCGACTCACTCCATAAATAGAAGGCATGGAGGCTCTGGACGTGGAGAAAAAACTGTTAGCCTAAGGTACCACGATGGATGATTTTCCTGCAGGCCCATGTCGATCCGAGATCATGTCTAACAGAAGGGTACACACACAGTCTGATAGAATAAGGTGCAGATGAAAGGTTTTAAATGGAATAGCCAAATCACAATCCTGGTAGTTGTGGAATGATCTGAGTATAAATAGATCAGTTCAATATTTTGTTAAGGTCGTCAACTGGTTGAGCCAAGCTCCCTACTGTGTAATTTTGATGCCAGAACTATTCTTTGGTTATGTATCAAATTTGAGAGTTTCGCATTAATAAAAGTCAAATTCTTTCATAGCTTGTTTAAACTGTGCTGAAACACTTGGGCATGGAGGATCCAGTCAAGGGTTGTGGTTTTATTGTAATGTAGGTTTGATTACAGTATTGTTGTGACTAGTTTTAGTCAGCTTCCTTGTTATCTCATTTCCCCTTATGCTGAAAGGCTTGGGCATGGAGGATCCAGTCAAGTTGTTGTAGTTTTATGGTAATGTAGGTTTGATTATTATGTTGTTGTGACATATTTCAGTTTCTGAAACTTAAGTTAAAGAGTGCTCTTGAGCTTGAGTTTTTCTTCACCAAGATGCTTGAAAGTTGGATTCTCATAGCATGCTTGTTCAATCCTCTCACCAAGTCTTCCTTCTGCTCACACTTAAACTAAAATCACTAACTGAAGTTAATGAGGACCTCACTTCCGTGTGAATTGCTTGTTCGGTTTCTGTGTTAAAATCATTCATGTACTGAGTTTCGTCCATTTGACCTCCACTCATAAAACCAACATCCACCAAACATTTTGATGGGCACTGGGCTTATCCTCTTGCAATCTGAGGGTGACTCTCAGTGCTAACATTCATGGTGTCGTTGTTGGGGAATGAATTGAATACATTTCCCTTGGATTGAATGACAAATAAATTATGATTTTGAAGGTGCATCAGAAATCAATAACTTGAAGATTGCAACTTGCACCTAGTGACTCCACTATTTTAGTTGTGGCTCCTAAAGGAAGACACACAAGCTCTACTCCACATCGTCCTCTAGGAACACCTAAAGCTAACCCAAAAAATATTATCAAGAAAGGAAATACTTGTCAAGAAGGGCTTTCAACTATTGTTCCAAGTGATTCTAGTAATTTACAAACTTCTTCTTTTAAAACTCCAGTATTTGCATCTAATTCTCCTATTATACCATCTGTTGGAGTTTCCAAAAGTTTAAATTTTGGACAGGGATGATTTTAAGGATGGAAATTTATTTTAAAATGTAGAAACCTTAGTGAATCTTACTAATCTTTCATATGCCAACTATCAATGTTTGGTGATACTTTTGTAAAAATATTCAAATTTCTAAGGATTTTATATAGTTTGTATAAAATTTTGACGATTTTTGAGGTAAAATAATATTATCCTATAGAATTTGGGCGAATCATTTTTAGAATAGAGAATTTGTTTTTGGTAAAAACTATGGAAAAATAGCCCATGAGCGAAATTTAGCCCCTAAAATCATCCATGATTTTGGAAGTTTTCTTATTGATTTATCCCCTCCTAGTCTTTAATTGGAAGGAGAAAGTTTTGAAACACTTGTCTCCCCTGATATTGTAAAGTGGTTTAGACCCAGAAGCTTAGAAGACTTTCCCACTTTGGGCTTTACTACTCCTCCTCCTATTAAAGTTACTACATCCAAAGAGGGGGAAAATTATTTTCCCTTGAACCCCATATCATTCTCCTTCGACACTCAACCGTGTCCCATTTCCCTTAGAAACATAGTTGTATTCGTACCTATCCCAACTCCATCCCCCCCTAGTTCTCCTACAGTTCACATCCCAATGGCAGGTGTTAATCCTCCTAGAAACATAATGGCTTACATAGTGGTTGCTAGATATGCCCCTCTTGTTTTACCTCAGCCTATGTATGCTCTCTCAGCTGGAGACTACCTTAAGTACATGCCCAAGTTTATAGGGGAGGAAGACATAACTAGAGACGAACACCTTTCAACTTTTTATAGTTATGCAGATAATCAAATCATTGAAAATGAAGATGTGTGGATGAGAGTTTTTGTACAGAGCCTTGATGGTGAGGCTAGGAAATGGTTTAGGGGATTGGAACCCGGATATATTGATGGGATTGAAGCTATGGATGATTCATTCTTGAGGCATTGGGGGGATACAAAATATTTTCTTTATTATATTACAAAGTTTGGGTCACTTAAGAGGAAAGAGGGGGAATCTATTTCAGACTTCTCAAAAATATTTAATAATATGTACAATAAGATCCCCAATGAAATTAATCCTACTGAAACCTCTTCCAAGATCACTTGACCCTGATTTATGCCTCCTGTTAAGAGAAATAAGAGCTACCTCCTTGGATCATATGCAATATGCATCCCTTGAAGTAGAATCCAATATACTAGTAGTTCACAAACTTAGGAGTAAGGATGATAGAGACATAAGAAAATTTAGGTATGAAGCTTCAACCTCTGGTTCCTATGCTTCCCACCCTCAAGTGGATGAGTTAACCAAGCTGGTAAAATCACTTTCTGCAGAAGAGGAAAGGTTGAAATTTGAAGGAAGGCAAAGCTATGGGAATCCCCAGAATGTTGATACTAGGGGAAATTTCAGAAGACCAAATAATTCCCCTTAGATCATCCAAAAAGATCAAATGAATAGGGATAGGGATGATCAAAAAATCCAAGATCCTCTCCAAAATAGCCTTGTTACTGATGAAGAAGGAGAGGAAGAAGAAGTTGATACTAAAATCCATTGTCTTGGTGAAACCTATACATCTCCTCATTTAATCAATCTATATATGAAGAGGCTCTCGTGGACAACCAACTAAATGAGATGAGAAAAGGAGAAAGGACCAGTGGCGGTCCAAATAGATAGAACCTCGGGTCCAAGAAGAAATAAGGAAATCCTAATATTCCTAATCAACCTACTAGAGCATAGAATCCTGCTAAAGAGGTGGTAGCTAACAGCAAAGAAAAAGAGGCACAAAACCCCCAAGCATTGATTAAGATCCCTATCCCATAAGTAAAGGAGATTATAAAGCCTCCCTCTTCTTTTATCTTTGAGAATGAGATTCAAAAGATTAAAATTCCTATAACTTTCTTGGAGCTAGTTAAAATTGAGGATTTCAAAAGGTACCTCTCTAAAGTGTTGCAGCCTGAGCCTTCATCTTATTCCATGGATTCAGTCAACCTCCAAGATGAAAAAATAGTTGTCATATTGGGGCCTTTGGTGGAGGATAGAGATGACTCCTCCCCTCCTTTATATACCTTATTGAACATACATGATAAGGTGTTGCACAACTTTTTAATGGATTCAGGAGCATCTCACAATCTCATGCCTAATATTGTCATGGAGGAACTCGGGTTGGAAGTTACAAAAACTTACCATGACCTATACTCATTTGATTCAAGGAAGGTGAAGTGCCTCGGGGTTATCAAATACTTGGATGTTTCCTTGTTCCAGTTGCCAATGAAAGGTGTGGTCATGGATATTGTGGTGGTTGATGTTTCCCCTAAGTTTGGGATGCACTTGTCTATATCTTGGATTAAAATATTGGGGGGCACTTTGCATATGGATCTTTCATATGCCAGTGTCCATGTGTTTGGGGGAGAGCATAGAAGGGTTTATAGGGAAGCTCAACTTGCTTACATTATTAGTGATGAAGAAAATCCGACCAACCACCCCATTTTTGCAGTAGACACTAATCTAGGAACCAATATGTTACAACTCATTGATGGACCTCAAGAACCTATTGAAATTAGAAATCATCTCGTCATCTCTTGTGAAGACCCTCCTTCCAATATCTTTGTTTGGAAATTGTTTTTTGATGGAGCCTCTTCTAGGGAAAGTGATGGGCCTGGGGTAGTTTTCATTTCCCTAGCCTAAGAGACCATATCTCTATATTATAAGCTTGAATTTGAAACAAAAAATAATTTGGCAGAATATGAGGCTCTTGTTTTGGGTTTGAGAGCTACCAAAGACATGAATATTGAGGAGCTAGTAGTATTTGGAGATGTTGATTTAATTGTACATCAGATCATAAATATGTATCAGTCTAAGCACCCCAGGTTAAGGGCCTACAGAAATGAAGTCTGGGATCTTGTTGACATTTTCTCCTTAGCTTTTAATATCTCTTTTGTTCCAAGAGAGAAAAACACTGTGGTAGATTCATTGGTTGTTTCAGCAAGTAATTTCAGGGTCCCTTTGACCCCAAAAATAAAGTATGATGTGGAAGTAAAGTATATACCTTCTATTCCTGACAATGTCAAACATTGGAAGGTCTTTGAGGATGATATTGAGATAAAAAAATATCTTGAGATTGTGGATGGATTTTTTGATTTGCATATTGATCATGATAAGGATATTGAAGAAAGCCCTCATGCTGATTTTTTCCCGAATAAAATTGTTGACCATCATCTTGTTCAGTTTCTAAGTAACCATATTCCAAAGGGACTAGTCCCTTTGGAGAGATTGTTTGATATAAATTATTTTGTTGTAAAGGCTAAAGGTTAGACTGAAAATGTTGATGTGACTGGATGAAATTTGGGAACAGAGGAAGACCCAAAATATGTCAAATTATCTAGCAGTGTGTCAAAGGAGAAAAGGGTTGAATATGTCAGGCTTCTGAAGGAGTTTGTTGATGTTTTTACATGGAAATATGAATATTTGAGAAAATATGACACCAACATCATTGAACATAAAATCCCTTTGAAACAAGAGGCCATACCTTTCAGGTAAAAACTCAGACAGATAAATCCCATGTTGTTGCCTATTATGTAAAAAGGAGTAAAGAAGTTGTTGGATGCCCAGATCAACATCCCCTTGGGATATTCAGAATAGGTGGCTAATTTGGTACTTGTGAGGAAGAAAAATGGGGAAATCAGATTATGTGTAGACTTTAGGAATTTGAACATGAGCTCCAAAAAGGTCAACTATCCCTTTCTAAATATGGAGCACATTTTATAGAGAGTGACTGGTTCATCCAGGATTTCTATGATTGATGGCTTCTCTGGCTACAATTAGATCTCTTTCATGCCTGAAGATAGAGAGAAGACAACTTTCACTACTCCTTGGGGAAAATTCATGTATGATACAATTCCCTTTGGATTGATGAATGCAGGATCAACCTTCCAGTGAGCCATGGACATTGCCTTCATTGGGGAAAAGGAAAAATTTATAGTCATCTATCTAGATGACATTATAGTGTTCTCAAAGTGTGACCAAGATCATTGTCATCATTTGAAGAAGGTCTTCCTGAAGTGAAGAAGGTTTGGTATCTCCCTCAATCCTAATAAATCTTTGTTTTCTATGAAGGAGGGAAAACTATTGGGACATATTGTGTCAGCGGAAGGAGTAAGAATCGATCCAAGCAGAGTAGAGACCATCCATACCTTGTTTTTTCCTAGATCTAAGAAAGAGGTTCAGTCTTTCTTGGGTAAAATCAATTTTTTGAGAAGATTCATTTCTAAGTTTGTTGAGTTGGTTAAGCACGTTATAGCTATGCTTAGGAAAGGAAGCGAGGTGAATGGAATTATGAAGCTCGAGATTCTTTTGACCAAATCAATAAGTATTTGAATAAAGCACCTGTGCTCATTAGCCCTGAATATCCTAAGGAATTTATAATATTTTCTTTTTCCTCATCTGATACATTGGTTGTTGTTTTGATACATAGAAATACAGAGGGGTTAGAGCAGCCTATTTCCTTTTTCAACAGAGCATTGAGGGATGCAGAAATGAGATATGATATCATGGATAAGTAGGCATATGCTTTGGTGAAATCCCTCAAGGATTTCAGAATATATGTTTTGCATTCAAAGGTTATTGCATATGTCCCCTCAGCCTCAATAAAAGAAATATTGATCCAGCCTGACATAGATGGGAAGAGAAGCAAATGGATTGCCAAAATTTTGGAATTTGACCTTGAAATAAAGCACACTAAATTGGTAAAAGGCCAAGGTTTAGTCAGGATGCTGGATGAATCAAACTGCAAGGCTTTAGGGGTTAATTTCATGAACATAAACCTAAAAAATTAGCAAACTGAGATTGTTGAGGTCAACCTCAATTTAGAAGAATGCACGAGGTATAAAGATATCATATATTTTCTACAGAAGTTGAGGCCTCTTGATGGTTTGGACAGGAACAAGGAAAGATATTTGAAACTCAAAGAAATCAAATATTGTCTCATTGATCAGGTTTTGTACTGGAAGGATCCTTGAGGAGTTCAATTAAGATGTCTAGACCCACAGGAAGCCCAAAATTTCAAAACATATTTTCATGACAGCTTATGTGGGGGCCGTCATTTCTGGAGGACCAGAACTTATAAAATACTTAGAGCTAGGTATTTTTGGCCCAACCTTTTTACTGATGTTTGTGAAAATATTAGGGCTTATATCAAATGCCAAAATTTTGATGGAAAGCAGTAGCTCAAATCCTTGCCTTTGAAACCTGTCATGGTTTATGGACCTTTTTAGCAGTGGGGTATTGACTTCATTGGAGAGATACATCCAGCCTCAAGTGGTCAAGACAGGTGGATTTTGACTGCCACTGATTATTTTACCAAATGGATAGAAGACATCCCTACAAGGAATGCCTCCCACAAGGTAATCATAAGCTTCCTTGAAGATATCATGTCCATATTTGGCTATCCAAGCATGATTGTTACAGACAATGCTGACTCTTTTAGAGCCAAACCATTAATTAATTTATGTAAGAAGTATGGGATTACATTAATCCATTCTACTCCCTAATACCATCAGGGAAATGGCTTAGCAGATTCCTCTAACAAGAGCCTCATAATGATCATCAAAAAACTATTAGAAGACAACAAGAAAGACTGGGATTCAAAGCTGAAATTCGCCTTATGGGATGACAGAGTTACAACCAAAAGGTCACTTGGAATTTCCCCTTTTCATATTGTGTGTGGTGTTGAGGATATTTTTCCTACTGAACTCACCTTTCCTGTGGAAAATTTCCTCTAGGAATACTAAGGAGAACCTGGTGATATGGTCAAGAGGATACTGCAGTTTGTAGAAGTACAACAGACCAGAGAACAACTGCTTGATAAAGCACAGGATCATCAGCAGAAAATAAAAGGAGCCTTTGACAAGAGTGCAAGCAAGGAGGATTTTCAGTTGGGGGATCTGGTTCTCAAGTGGGATGCCCCCAAGCAATAAAAAGGAAAACATGGTAAATTTGAAGCCTTATGGATTAGTCCCTTCAGGTTTTCTGATGTATTTTCAAATAACACTTATAAATTGTAGAACTTGGAGGGTTTCAAAGTTTTTGGTGGCCCTGTCAATGGGAACTTTCTCAAAAAGTATTTTGTTTAAGGTCGTGATTAGCTTCCCACCATTGTAATTACCATTTCTTTTTTATTTTTATTTTGAATAAGAGAATCCATAACCCAAAGGATAAGGCACTGGAACTGCATGTTTTTGGCAGCTCACAGGGAGCATGCCATCCCCTGTGGAGCCAATGTTATCACACGAAGTTGTTTGGGGTCGTATGTGTTTGTTTTGATTACCCAATTCTGCACCCCTTCTCTGTCTCCCTCTTTTCCACAAGCCATTATTAGGATTTTTCCCTTCTGGTTGATAAAGTCAATTTCCCTTTCCGACCAATGATCTAGTTTTCCTTAGTATCTTGCTTAGGAGATTGTCGGCTCAAGGTTTTTCTGTTTTCTTTAAAGAATGAACGCATATCATGATTTTTGGTCCAAATTTTCGTTCATCTTATTTTCTATTGATTGAGCTCACATCGGGTCTTCCAAGTCCTTTGTTTGTATAGTTAATAACCATGAGCACAAAGCGCAGCTTTCATAACAGTCCATTTTAGGCTTGAAACACAAGCAAACAGACAGGTTCATTTTTCAACGATAGAGATCCCCTGTGAAGTTTAGATTAACAGCCCCCCGGTATTCAAAATTATAAATTTGTGTGATTTTTAGCGTCAATCAAAAGCCCCAGAATTAAAGATCAATCAAAGGTTAAGTATGGGACGTCAGATCTCATTGGGGAGAGATCAATGATGGAGAAGAATTGCAGAAATTGGGACTCTGGAGGATTGTAAGAGTTATTCGTCCAAAAATTCTAAAGTCCTGAAACCCAAAGCAAATATGGGCCATCGATCAAAGGGACACGTGGTGCCAAATATGATCTATGGAAAAATTCATTTTGGGATTTTCCAGTTGAGGAGTGTGCAAAGGTCATGAAGAGATGAATCCCAAACTCCTGAAATAATCATGGGCCGATGATCTCAAACTAACAAGGACCGTTGATCTTGGCAGTAGTATCACCAGATCCATGAAGTACTAAAGGTACCAATGTAAATCTCAACCATCTAAATCAATAGGCCACACATCACCAGATCCATCACTTCAGAAGATTTACTACAGAGGATTCTGGGAGTTATGCATTGAAAGGTACCAAAGAGATGAATCTAGAACTCTTGAAGTAATTATGAGTCGTTGATCTTCACAGTAGGAAGAAAGTTCCATCCAATAGTGGTGCGTGGAAACAAAAGTGGGGCTTTCCTAGATCATAGATCATGATCAGATCAGTGGCTCATGTGTATTCGACATGTCAAATTTGTGTGAGGATTAGTGGCTAGGCAGAAGCCCCGGAGTTGCAGATCAAGAGCCACACAACCTTCTTCATAGGATGATCAATATCTACTTCGAGAATCTAGACTTCGAGAGTTTTATCTCCCCCCCTCTTGATTTCATCTGGAGCATTTTCTCCTGAAGTCCCTGGATCGCTCCCGCATGTCCCTCCAAATCTAACGGTGGTAGTTTGATTTAGAAATCTGGTCTTCGGGAGTTTCAACATCTCCACTCTCAATTTCATTTGGATTTCTTTCTCCCAGAGTTAAAGATCAAGCGCCACGTTTCCTCCTTAGATCGATGGTCCTCATTCACTTTGGATTTCTAGCTCTATATGCAGACCATGCACGAGATTTGAAGTACCAAAGTATGTGGAAATCATCAGTTCAGATATATGGCTCTCTCATCAATCATGACACCTGGCATCCATCAGGCGATGACATGTGGAACTCAGTCCAGGCACCTTTGGGCATATCATCTGCTTGTTTCCAGGTGACACGTGTCACCACTCTTTTTAATGACATGTCTTCATTGTGACATCAAGCCACCACATCAGATCATCCTCCGAGAAGTGTTCTTGTTCAGTGCCAAAATTAGCACCATCTCCTAGAATGGTTAGAATGATCCTAATTTTGGTGGGAGGAAAATCTTTAGCGGTGGCGCTAAATTCCACGGGAGTGCCCATATTGCAGATCATGACCTGATCAATGACCATGTTTCACTGCGGGGACCCAACATGCTCGAACGATAGAATTATAGGGTGGTCCCGCAATCGAGACCATGGTATAGCGAGAGAGGTACCTGGCAGTTGGTGGTGAATTGCGGTCTCAAAAGTGGTGTAAATCCAAACTGCCTATGATGGCCCCGCAATCATGTTTTTATATGAAGAAAAATCTGAGAGCAATGCGCGACAACCCCCTAGGCATTATGCCTCATCCAGATCTCGATGAGAGACCAGTCAATGGAAAAGGAGCGGTGGGTGAAACTTCGGTTCACTCCATAAATAGAAGGCGTGAAAGGTCTAGTCGTGGAGACAAAACCGTCAGCCTGAGGTACCACAATGGGCAATTTTCCTGTAGGCCCATGCCGATCCAAGCTCGTGTCTAACAAAAGGATACACGAATGGTCTAACAAAACAAAGCACAGACGAAAAGTTTTGAATAGAATGGCTAGATCACACTCCTTGTAGTTGTGGACTGATCTGAGTATAAATATATCAGTTCAATATTTTGTTAAGGTCGTCAATTGGTCGAGCCAATATCCCTACTATGTAATTTTGATGCCAGAACTGTTCGCTGGTTATGTATCAAATTTGATACTTTCACATTAATATAAGTCAACTTCTTTCATCTCTTTGTTTAAACTGTGTTGAAACACTCGGACATGGAGGATCCAGTCAAGGGTTGTGGTTCTATTGTAATGTAGGTTTGATTATAGTAGTGGTGTGACCAGTTTTAGTCAATTTCCTTTTTATCTCATTTCCCCTTATGTTGAAAGGATCGAGCATGGAGGATCCATTTGAGTTGTTGTAGTTTCATGGTAATGTAGGTTTGATTATTATGCTGCTGTGACATATTTCGGTGTCTAAAACTTAATTTCAAGAGTGCTCTTGAGCTTGAGGTTTTCTTCACCAAGCTACTTGAAAGTTGGATGCTCATAGCAGTCTTCTTCACTCCTCTCACCAAGTCTTCCTTTTGCTCACACTTAAACTCAAATCACTAACTGAAGTTAATGAGTACCTCACTTCCATGTGCATTGCTTGCTCGGTTTCTGTGTTAAAATCATTCCTATATTGAGTTTCATCCATTTGACCTCCACTCATAAAACCAACATCCACCAAACATTTTGATGGGTAATGGGATTATCCTCTTCCAATCTGAGGGTGACTCTCAGTGCTAACATGCTTAATGAATGGTGTTTTCCAGGAATATTTAGACAATTTTGTCATTGTCTTTCTGGATGACATCCTTGTATATTCCAAGTTGGAAGAAGAACATGAACATCATTTTAGGATGGTGTTGCAAGTGCTAAGAGAGCATCAGTTGTATGACAAATTGAGAAAGTTCTCATTTTATCAAAACAAAATTCACTATTTGGGGCATATCATATCTGAAGAAGGGATAGCATTAGACCCTGAAAATATTGAGGCCATAAAAGGATGGATAGCACCTAAGAATGTGATAGAATTCAGATCCTTAATGGGTCTAGCTAGCTACTATAGAAAGTTCATTGCAGGGTTTTCAATAATATCTCACCTCATCACTTCCTTGCAAAGGAAGAGGAAAAAGTTTCAATGAAAAAAAGAATGTCAAATGATTTCCCAACAATTGATCTAGTTGTTAACCATTGCTCCAATTCTGAAGATTGTGGATCTAGATGAAGATTTCATGTTTTGCACAGATGCGTGCAAAGAAGGACTAGGAGGAGTCCTTAGTCAAAAAGGATTTGTGATATGTTTCGAGTCCATAAAATTGAAAGAGAATGAAAGGCTCTACGCCACTCACGATTTGGAGTTGGAATCCATTTTACATGCTTTAAATAAATGGAGACACTACCTCATGGGAAAGAGTTTTGAGACGAGGACATACCATAATAGTCTGAAATATTTATTTGATCATTCTACCTTGCATGCTAGGTAGAGTAGATGGTTGGAATTCCTCTGTGAATATGACTTTGATATCAAGCACATCAAAGAAAATGAGAACAAAGTGGCTAATGCACTCATTAGTAGAGTGCATGAACTACATTTTATAGCTATTAGCAAGTATAAGACTAATCTTAAAGGAAGGATTTATGAAGCTGCAAAAGTTGATTTGTAGTACATGGAAGTGGTAACTAAATTGCAACAAAGTATAATGAAGAAGAAAGCTAAAGATTATAAATTGGAAATCGATGGAATTCTCTTGTACATAAACAAAATTTATGTACCCAATTCTCCTGAAGTGAGGAATGATATTTTGAAAGAAATGCATAATGTGACTTATGTTGGACACCCAGGATATCATAAATTAGTTTCAGAAGTCAAAAGACAATATTATTGGACAGGCATGAAGAAAGAAGTTGCAAAGTACATTTCCATATGTATGGAGTGTCAAAGGGTCAAAGTTGAGCATAGACACCCAATTGGGTTGCTACAGACGTTAACCATCCCTAAGTGGAAGTGGGAAGTGGTGACAATGTATTTCATCATAGGATTGCCTAGAACAAGCAAGTAACATGATTCCATCATGGTGTTTGTAGATAATCTCACAAAGGCCATCCATTTTATTCCATTGAAGACTACTAACAAGGAAACTAATGTTGTTGATATTTATATGAGGGAAATAGCACGCTTGCATGGCCTTCGAAAGACAATTTTGTCTGATGGAGACCCAAAGTTCACTTCAAATGTTTGGAGAGTATTATTCAACGAGTTCGGAAAAAACTTGAACTTCATCACAACCTATCATCCTGAGTCAGATGGCCAAACAGAAAGGGTGAACCAAGTGATACAGTATATGCTAAGGATGTATGTGATGGAAAAACCATGTAATGGGAATATTATCTACAATTGGTAGAATTTTCCTACAACAATGGGTATCAAGCATCACTGAAGATTAGCATATCTGAAGCATTATATGGAAGAAATTGCAACACCCCAGTAAGATGGGACAACCCAGCTGATAGAGCAGTGATTGGGCCAGAGTTGCTCAAGGAAATAGAAGAGAAAATGTTGAAGATTAAACAGAATTTGAAGGTTGCCCAAGACAGAGAAAAAATCTATGCATACAAAGGCATAAACCACAAAGATTTTAAAGTGGGTGATCATGTTTTCCTAAAAGTGAAATCCAACAGAATTTCCCTGAAGCTGGGAAGTTGTTCCAAGTTGGCAGCCAGATTTTGTGGACCATTTGAAATCCTAGAAAGGATTGGAAAAATAGTTTATATGCTTTCATTTCCTACATCCATGATTGTTCATAATGTATTTCATGTATCATTTCTCAAGAATTATATACCTGATGCTAATCATGTGATTGATTGGAATGTGATTCAGGTGGAACAAGAAGGCGCTTTGCAAGTGCAGTCTGTGTGCATAATGGACTGGAAGAGAAAGCACCTCCAAAATCAAATCGTAAATGTTGTAAAGGTTCATTGGACCTGGTACATTCCTAAGGACGCAACATGGGAGCATGAAGATTCTATGCGGGCAGAGTACCCACATCCTTTTGAAGATTTTGGAAATCTTGTTGTTGTTGTGTAAATAAGTTGCACTGAGGACAATGCAAAAATAAGGGGAGGGGATTGTAACACCCCAAGGCCGATCCCCTGCTAAATTGTAATTATGTTTATATGATGGTGATCCAAGTGTTTATAAACTGGAATAATTATGTGTTTATTAGGCAGAAGATCCTAGATGCTAAGGCCAATGAGCCTGATTTTGTATATGTAAATATTCACATCATTAATAAAAATTACATCGTTGCATGTAGACCCTCCACGAAGAAAGAGTTATGGGGGACTAAGCTCCACTACATAGGGAAGGGGCTAAGTGTCTAGGGATAGAGGCTAATCTAGAGGGCATACCTCTAAAGGCATAATATTATATTATTATTTCCTATAGGCTACGTTTTGACATAACTGTGTTGTCCTAAGTTCCTGGGGAAAGGGAACAAGTGTTAAGTGGAGCTCATGCAGCTTCAGGGACACATGTGTCAACCTGGGTGCATGCAGTTTTTAGGTGGGAAATTCATCTCATTGGTGGTTAATTCACCATTGCATATGCACTCTCATGATGTTATCCGCCCTGGAAGTTAGCCATACTCCCCACTGGAGCACATACTAATATAGGAAGATATTGGAACCTGCAATTATACTTGAGTTGTCCTGTGTATTTCCTGGGAAGCCCGACGCACCTGTATTTTCCTGAGATCATGTTGTGTATTAGAGGTTGGTTGTTTTTTCCAATGCAGTTCCTTGGTTGAGCTTGGATTGCTACCATATTCTATGTCCTTACCCATTTTCAGTTGTTACCATCACCTGTGCATTAGTCGAATTCTGTTGTTGACATCACCCGTGTCCATTTGACATAAGAGATGAATTGAAGAAGAAGGTTGTTAGTAATGTGACCAAATATCCCCAGGTGAGAGAGTTTTTTGGGGAATTGAGTTCTCCTGGAGGCAGTCCCGTAGAAGCTACAGTATTCTGAGACTTTCGGTCCAACCTGTTGTTGAAGCCCAAGGAAAGGGAGGTGTAGTGACCGATGTACTTGTGATAGTGAATGTGTACACTCCTGGGGTGGTGCAGGCGTGTGGGGAATGAGGGTCTATGGGTTGTGGGAATAAGTGGCTCCTGGGAGAAAATCCTTCATGTTGTTCTATGCGACTTCCCTGTTGTCCTTGCCAAGCTTAGAAATCCCTTGCCTGGTGGAGTTTAGTCCCAACTCAGGGGTGACCCACTTCTGAGTGTGATGAGCAGCGTGGTCTAAGGATGGGAGGTTCGTGGAAGGTATGCATGTAGTTGGTGGTATTCAATTAAAATATAATTACCCATTTCTTTGTTCATTTACATACTGTGTATTTGTATATGTTGTTATATCTATGGTTTTGTATGTGATTACTGCATGTATGTTTTTACTGTTATTTCTGGATTAAGTTGTGTGATATCAGAATGTAAATCATCTGTTAAATATTCGTATGTTTTATTGTCGCTTCCGCAAGAATATGTGTATATAAAGAATGTTAATGTCTAGTTAAAATCACATTAGAAATATATACATACATGTGTGTGTGTGTGTGTGTGCTCGAGCATGTTAGTTTATGAGGTGATGTTGCCTGGGATGTTTGTTTAAGGCTAGGAAGGTAAAAAAAAAATGGTATCACAATAGAAATATGTTTCCACTATGGCGTTGCTCGGCCTATTGGGTCACTGGGGACATTACACTACTAGATATATTTTCCATTCAAAATAACTTAAACATATAATCCGGAAAAAAAACCAACAAAATCATGAGCAAGAGAGATAAAATAAAAATGACCCGTATAGACTTATCCTTCCTAATTATGAATAAAACTAATCTCTTTATGGTGTTATTAGTTCGAATCCAGAAAATGATAAATATTATATGGCCGAATATATTTATGAGTTACCTCCCACAAGAATTGAAATTACCATGTCTAAAGTTGATGTAGATGTTGATAGATTGGGATATACAATCTTCGAAATTGCATTGACTTTTTTCTCCAAGGTATTTACAACCTCCAATCATTTGAATGATTTCAACATTCAGATAAGAGGAGAGTACTAATCAATGATAAAAATAAGATCAATCAAGAATGTAACTAGAATGAGTGACTTAAGATCAACAATTCCAAAGGATGGAAAGATGCTTTCCAAGAAAAGACTAGGTATGAAATCCCCATGAATTGGCATGACTAGGATTGAGTCTCTAGTCAAACACTAAATTGGGAATAAAATAATTGACCCCATGAATTTGTTTGAAAGATATTCCAAAAATAATATTTATAGAACAATGGTTTCCATAATGTCAAAACATGATTCTAGACAATATGAAATATGCCCCTTGTTGTTACATATAAGAAGAAACTCAGATTAAACAAACTACAAGATGAATAGACAAACCCATAATTAAATTAATGACTCAATAGAGAGAAATATATGCACAACCGAAAGAAAAAAAATTAACAATAAAGGGTGTTGAAAGGAAATAACTAAAAAGAAAAAATAAATTAAACTAAGCTCACTATGCTAAATCTATACTAAAAATCATTATGGATGAAAGTAACCAAAGAAAACACTCATTAGGTAATCATCCACCCTCATAAATCAAAAAATAATCATCCAATGGAATTAAATGGGACTGGAGTTGTTTTAATTTCAGATGGGCATAAATTTTAACGCTCAAACATCCATTTACTTTGTATGGGACAACAAGATCAAAACATAAAAGAAACTCAATCAAGAAAAACCTTCCAATTAGAATTATGTTAATATAAATATGGAACAACTCTGAGTGCTCATTTTCATCACAAGAGGAACTGAATAATATCCACTCTTTTTTTAAATTCTTCTTTTAATATGAGAAAATGCTTGTAAAAAGATTTGACATGGTGACCATGAAAATAATCAATGGTCTGAAAATTAATTCGTCACACGGAAAGTTTTGAGAATGAAACAAAATAACTTTTCCCATATAAAAAATAAATTTTACTAAAATATCCATTGAAGGGAAAACATTAGCACACAAGCCTTCTATTTCTTTCCATATTTGTTGAGAACTTCTTTCTCTATTTAGGCAATAGTAATAAAAAAGAAAAAGAAAAAGAAAAAATAAAACTGATTAAAAACTAGAAACGAAAACTAAACTATGAAAATAAAAGACACTATCTTATTCTATCCTACTCCTCTTCTAGACAACACTAGATGAAAATGAACTATGTGAAGTCATAATGCCAATGTAGCCATTCCTTTAATTCCAATATTGCAAACACATGTCCATCACAAAAAAATAGTAATAGAACTTGGAGTAAAAATAGACTAAAAGTAGGAAAAAATAAAACATCATGCTTCAATTTTGTCAGAAAATCGGGCATGAATATCATAGAATTGATGGAGGGAGTTTACGGGAAAGTAGCATACCAAATGAGAACCATGTAATAAATTTATATGAAGTGTACTTGGTGAGGAAATCTATGTGCTGATATATTTGTTAATTCTTGAATAAAAGAAAAAAGAACAAGGGCCTTACATAACCATCGATTTAGAAAAAAGGGCCTCATTGTCCTAGAAATCCTCCCTGAGCTCATACTTCAAGTCACCATCAACTTGTGATAAATTAGTGGGATCAAATGATATACATGTAGTAGCACACACTACGGAATAAAGGATATCTTTAATAAAATGGCGGAATCCACTAATATCAACAATCGCAACTAAAGGGTTGCTTAAACACGACGACTCTCTATTAATAAAAAATGAATATGAAACAAAACAATACATGATGTGATTCCCTACAACATTCCCTTCATCCAATGAAAAATGTTGATTAGGAATAATATTACTAAGATCATGGTAAAAAGCCTTATCCTATTTATCTTTCATATGTGCATTACCATCGTCAAGTACTTAAAAAGGGGTGGTTTCCTGCAATATTATACCATCAAAGAGACCATCAATAATGGGTGGTTTCCTGCAATATTAAACCATCAAAGAGACCAGGATAAAAAATTTAATAAGTAAAAGAATTAAGAGAATGAAAAGCCTCTATTGAACAAGAAACATTTCTAAAATATGCTTCTTTGAATGGTATTTCCTCTTCATTAAGAATATTGGTGAGTGATTGTGAATCAATATGCTCCGCACTAAGAATGGTTTCACAATCAACACCTTTTTCCTCAACATTATTTTTCTCTTCCAAGAAAAAAGTGGATTGTTGTGCTAAAACTGTTATGCCTTGTGTGTTTATTTCTTCTCCTTCAGTGGAATGATCAACGTTGTTTTTTTTCTCTTGAAAAATATGATAATCTGAAATATCTTTCAAAACATACTCATGGTTAGAAGAGAGGACAAAATCACAAGAATTTTTAAAACAAGACAGTTCAATAAAGAATCTAGCAAAAGTAGGAAAACATTCTTGATATATATCGATTAAACTAGGAGTTCTTATAATTGTAGAACCACTCATATTAGTAGAAATTAATTTCACTTTATCCATTGGTGAGGAAGGTATCATGTTATGAGTGTCCAAATTTTCTTCATTAACATACTGATCAAATTCCATGTATTTCTCCATATCTTCCTCCCCCATTTCCTGTGATGGAAAATATGAAATAGGATAATGAGAACTTGACATAACCATCTATGTGACCCAAATGTTCCCATTATCAACAAAAACCCTCCGTGGGCGTAGGCCTATTTTGGGAGAAAGATTTATTTTGGGTGCAGGCATATTTTTGGAAGAGAAGGTATATTTTTGGAGTGTGTTCCTTAGGAGGAAGAAAAGTAGCGTGTATAAAAAGAAAGAAAAGTAGCAAGCAGGAGGAAAAGCAACATGACGTGCATGTAGATAGGCCTAACCATGTTATGGTTATGATTTTTGACAAGATTGTAATGACTATAAGCCAATAGCATAGTATAAATAAGGACCTACAGGTCTTGGTGGGGGTCAGTCGGTTGATTATTGTAAGTTTTATTATTGTCATTGTTGTTGAGTGGAAGAATATAGTGTTTGAGGGTTAGGTCACAGGATGTGGAGCCTGGTGTTATCTAGTCAGCCTCCCATAGGGTACTTACCCTCCTTTTGATTGTGATACTAAAGATGTAATGTGCTCAACGCAGATTTTAATGAATAAAAGAGCGGAAGAGCCAAATATTTATGGATGTAGCCCCATGAGGGGGTGAACCATGATAAAATATTGTGTTTTAGGTGTTGTGAATTATTGATTTTACTATTATGTTAATCACCAATTAAATAATGAATTGTTAAAACTAATTATAACAACATGCATGCATAATATTACAATGAAAGAATCCTAGAAGTAGATGAATGATTAATGATGTTTATGCAAAAGGAGAATAATAAAAACATAGTCCCCACTCCTTCCTAGAGTGAAAACACCTGAGTATAGTATTCCCCCATAAATATATCTCAGGTGAGACTGCATTGTGCACTTTGTGCACATCATTTCCTTCTGGTTTACCAGGAGGGTCGATAGTTTTGAGGTTTTTTTTGGAAACCTATTGAGATCAGAACCTGGGTCACCCAAGAAACCAACCAATGGTTTCGTTGTCGGATGGAAATACATAGGATTGAGTGGACGAGATCTGTGGAAGAAAATCACAGAGGATGAAAGCATAGAAGGGAATTATCAAGCCATGGAATCCAACGAATCAGGATATTGAAAGATGGTTGAGGACAAAATAACCTGAGTTTGTGCAAAAGGACAACAAAAACCCTAAGCTTACACCGCACAAATATATTGATAAATATGTGTTTAGCGACTTGCATGAGGTATTTTTCTGTGATTTCCCACATCTGTTGCAAGAGTGGTTATTGAGTTTGAAAGACAACCATCCTATGAATAAGATAAAAAAACTAGAGTGGCATCCAGTGGAGATCATGCAGTTACAACAAGTTAAGAACAAATTTGTCCTCGCAACATATTTCTGGTTAGACAGTATTATTGCAACGTTTATCATCGAATTTTCAGTAGATACTGCAAAGTCCTACACTAGTACAGAGCATGATTTTCTAAAGGGACACAGAGGTAGGTACATCATATCACTTTATATTTCTATCAAAATTTTATTGTATGACAAAGGTGTAATGACTATGGAGTTAGACAACTAAACTTTTCTACATGCATGGGGAATGGGGGGAAGCATTGATAGAAGGTTGAGATATGGACAAGGAGATGGATGAAGGGAAGTAGAAGGAGGACATGGACCCAATCATGATGGAATAGGATCATATAAAGTAGATAATGGAAAAATATTGAAATACACCCAGCAGAATACCTTACCAATATAATATGAATAACAAGAAGAGGTCCATATCTAAGAGAGAGGGCTTGGAGAGTGATGAAGAAGAGGTAGAGGATCTTTGAGTTGTTGAGTAGATTAAGGAAATCATATGAACAACATATAAAATGAAATAATGAGGTCCAGGTTCAGGAACATAAGGAATAAATACAATCTAGATCAACATCAGTGTGGAACCTACAACCTCATGTGCGAATAATACACCTGAAAGAACACCAACATTTAGAAAACCAAATTTTAGTGGAAGAGAGGCAACGGATCAGGGGTCAAATCAAGGAAAACCAACTAGAGGAGAATGTTCAGGAAGTGACAGTCAATTATCTACACCATGAAGAGGAAGTAGTTCAACATAGTTCAAAATTTCAGGACAATATCCCACGATCAGATTACCAAAGTTTGAGGAAGAGGCATCAAAGGACCCTAAAAATCATTTTTTCATCTGTGAAAAGATATGGGAATAAAATTAGATCACAGACAAGGATTCAAAACTCATTCAATTATCTATCACACTAAGATACCGCGTGTTAGACTGGTACATGAGTCTTTATGTACACAATCCACAAGGAGTAACAAAGACTATCGCAAAGGTGAAACGCTTATTGGTAAACAAGTTTCAAAAGACAAGCTTAGAAAGCCAGTACATGAATGAAATGATTGAAATTAGGCATAAACTAGGTGATTCGGTTTGGGATATTGATCATAGGTTCAAACATCTAAAAGGTAAGTTGAAGTATTCAATTACTGACATGCAACATAGGAAATTATTTTTGAACTCGCTGTTACCACACTTGAAGTATCCTTTGAGATAACAGAAGTTCCAAAATCAAGCAGAGGCTCTACAAGAAGCCCTGCAACTAGAAGAAAACCAGTATCAACAAAAAAATCTAGCAATATAGGAGCCGAAGGAGGATCTAAATAACTTGACATTTCAACTGAACTATAATAAGGGAAAAGAGAAAAGATAAGTTGTCTAGTGTACGCTATGAAGGACAAAAGTACATCATAAGAATGAATGTCCAACTGTTGCAGAGTACTTGGCAGAAGAGGTTCCAAAACCCTTGTCAATAGGAGGACCATGGTGCAATATTTGTAAGATGCATGGGAATGATCCATATCATTGTCCAATGATGAAAAAGTATAAGAAAATACCAACAAGTTTTATTCCAAATTTTTCAAATTAGTGGATCATGATCATAAGGACTGTAGAACACTAGAACTGATGAGAGAAATAACTTTAGAAACTTACAGGGTGCAAGAAAATATGATGACATGGCAAGTTGTACCTCATTTCAACTAGGTGCCACTATTAGTTAACCCCTCACAACCACAATATAACAATGCACAACCATAGTATAACCCTACACAATATAACTAGGTACCCCAATACAATGTACTACGAGGAGATAGAGGTGGAGGACGAGGAAGATGAAGATTTAGACATGGTAGAGGGCCAATAGTGTGCCACAACTACCAAAAAGTAGGACATTATGCATGAGATTCTCCACTTTCACCCGCGACATGTATGTATTTTCACACAAGATACCATGACACAAAAGACTGCCCAACACAATTGGGAAAGATTCGAGAAAAAAGGAACCATAACAACCAGAATTTCTAGTGGATTTCCGCAGAAGCCAAGGATGATGGGAAAAACATTAATATATTCACTTGAGGAGGATCCAAGATAGGATTTGATAAGGAAAAAAAAGCTCTCACTCAACACCAATGGGTAAAGAAGAATATTGATCCACAAAAGTGGTTTGACGTGTGGAAAGAAAAGGAAACATTTAAGGAGGCCAGACAAGAGATTCTCAAGGAGAACATTACATCTACATCAGTTACACAACAAACTCAGGACACACCAATGTACAAGATTCCATCTTCAATGGATCACACCAGTAAAGGACGATCTTTAGAGAAATTAAGTACCATTAAGACTTTTTTGCAATCCTTTGTTAAGTTATTAAATGATCCATAATCCATTAGAGTCTTGCAAAATATGATAGAAAGATGAAACAAAAAAGTAGAAGGGAAGTTGGAGTAGAAAAAAGTTAATAATATTCATACAAGAAGAAGAACAAGCAGAGAATTCAGGATAAATGGCAACATTACGGATTTCAACATGGGAGATGTCGTACTTGATTTAGGCTCTGAAGTAAACATTTTTCCTAAGAATACATGGCAGTGTATGGGGAAAACCACATTAGGCTATTCACCTATCCAGTGAAAACTAGAAAATCAACATAGAGTGTTACTAATTGGAATACTTAAAGGTGTGAAAGTAGATTTGGATGGAGTGTGCACTGTGGAAGATTTCAAGGTGATAGAGATAGTAGATGTCACAACACCTTACCCAACATTACTTGGATTGGATTGGGAATTTTATAACCAGGCTTTGATCAACTTGGAGACAAGGAAAATGACTTTTGAATCAGGCGAATATAGAGTTATTGCACCATCAGATCCTTCAAAAGGAGAAAGGTTTATAGAGGCGACTTGTTTGGATTTGGAAGAAATAAATCAATTATACAAAACCACTGCGCGAGAAGAATATTATGTCAACCCAATTGTAGATGGGGTACTCACCTAGAGAAGAATTACATCATGTGATTCAGACTCAGATATAGGTATGGAGAATTGGCAATAATGACTACATGAAGTCTCCACAAGGAGGTGCGCAAGAATAGACTGCACAATAAGGTGGCTTGGTACAAATATCAGGGAACCTCATAGTTTTTATGGGTTGAATGACTTAGAGGAATTATTGAAAAAGTATCGGGAGGAAGTGTTGGAAAATTAGAGGATTTTATCCCTAGATATCTCACTCAATGCAACACCTGCAATATGGTGGGGTGCACAAAAAGAAACGATTCAGGACTGGTATCAGTGTAAATGACTACTACGCATTAGATTTGGAGCAGAATAGGGGAGAAATACGATGCATAAGTATGATGGGAGAGGAATACCAATTGAGCACCTAGAGAAATGCAAGACAAAATGGAGAATGACACCACTAAAGGAATTGCCTCATCACTTCATTCATACATTGAAAGGCATCCTAGGGAACTGGTACACAGAACAAGAGATACACATAGGCACTATAGAATGGACAGTATTAAAACATAATTTTGTAGTAACCTTCTCATTTGAGCATGAGAACCCCAACATTGATTCGAATTTGAAGCTAATACAAGCAATGATATTTGTTGATGAACCAGAGGTCGAAATTGTTATAGAATATGAATAGTACAACATACAGACAATCAAAGAGTTACTCTCATGATATCATGTCAAAGAGGAAGCACCAGATCAATATTATATGCGCAACATTCACATCACAGATATTGAAGGAGAGAGAGAGGTGGAAGATCCATCTTTGGAGTCAGAGGCATTTTATGCACCAATCAAATTCAATAAGTTCAACATTAGGACAAAGGAAAATCCAAAAATGGCAAGCATTGGGGAATACTAGGATGAGAAAACACTAGAAATGATAACAGGGTTACTGCACGATTGCAATGACCTGTTTCCAACAACCTTTATATATATGAAAGGAATAGCAAGTGAGTTAGGTGAGATGAAGATACCCCTAAAACCAGATGCTAGACCTGTCAGACAGAGACCTTACAGGTTGAATCCAGTGTATAAGAAGAAAGTGAAAGCGGAAATTCACCGACTCTTGGAATCTCATATCATAGAACTAGTGGAGGAATCTGAATGGATCAGTCCCATGGTAGTCCATGAAAATAAGCAATGGGGATAAGGATTTGTGTATATTTGAGGAAATTAAATGATGCTTGCTTACATGATCCTTTCCCTACCCCTTTAACAATTGAGGTCTTAGATAATTTGGGAGGCCATGAAGCATATTCATTCATATATGGATTCCCAGGTTACCATTAGATCAAAATATCTCCAAAGGATAGGTATAAGACTACCTTTGCTACAGAATGGGGATCCTACAAATATATAGTCATTTCCTTTGGATTGAATAATGCTCCATCCTTCTTTTCAAGGGTGGTCATATCTATTTTTAAGGAGTTTATACATCAATTTTTATAAGTATATCTAGATGAATGGATGGTGTTTAGTCTTTTGAAAGATCATGCAGAAGTTTTAAGACTAATGTTGGAAAGATGCAGGCAATTTCAAATATTGTTAAACATTAAGAAATGAATTTTTGGCACACCTTTTGGGATAGTGTTGGGACATATAG
Organism: Picea sitchensis; assembly: GCA_010110895.2. Classification (NCBI taxonomy): domain Eukaryota; kingdom Viridiplantae; phylum Streptophyta; class Pinopsida; order Pinales; family Pinaceae; genus Picea; species Picea sitchensis. Next base: position 136,948 of record SNQJ01S0007505.1, on the reverse strand, counting down.
TGTGCAAACAAGGTTTACTAGTTGACCTTCCTAATATTGTTGTCATTGTGAACTTACCACCACCAAAGTTAGTGTGCCAGTTAAGAGCCAATCTTGGACACATAGGGTATTACATGAATTTTATAAAGGGGTATGCACATATTACTACATAGATGGAAAAATTGTTGAATAAGGACACCCAGTTTTAGTGGAATGAGGATTGTCAACAAGGATTGGATAGTCTAAAGGAGAAAATAGTGATAACACATATATTAGTGTTTCGAAAATGGGAAAAGGCATTTAAAGTGCATGTAGATGCATCAACAATATCACTTGGAGCAATTTTGGCACAACAATATCATATAGCCTTTGCAAGCAGGAAGTTATCAAAACCTGAGTAGAATTACAACACCGTATAAAGATAAGGCCTAGCCATGGTGTATGCACTTCATAAATTCATGCATTATTTGTTGGGTAATAATTTTAAAATGTTCACAGATCATTTTTCCCTCAAATATCTAGTCAACAAGATAGTGTTTGGGGGGAGGATCTATAGATGGTTGTTATTATTCCAATAATTTTATTTTGAAGTAGTAGTCAAACCAGGGAAGTTGAATGTGAGGCCAGATCACTTGTCAAGGGTAACCAATGGAGAAGAACCTACTAACTTGAAAGACAACATCCCTGATGCACAGTTATTTTCAATAGAGGTAGCTGATGAATATTTTGTTGATGTCATTGAATTCTTAATTACATGAGTTGCACCACGAGATTTTAGTATTACACAGAAGAAAAATCTGGTAGTCAGAGCTACAGACTATAAACTCATTGCAGGTCATTTATACAATATGGGTGCAGACATCATTTTGAGGTGTGTATTAGAACATGAACCACCCAAGGTTTTAGCATAATCTCATGAAGGTATAGTTGGAGGGAACTATGCAAGAAAAGGCACCACATAGAAGGTATTTCTCGTAGGTATATGGTGGCCAACAGTTCATAAAAATGCCAAAGAATATTTCCAAACTTTTGATGTATGTCAGAGAGTTGGTAAGCCCAATAGAAGGGATCAGATGCCCCTAAGACCACAAGTAACTATTCAGGTATTTAACAAGTGGGAAAAATATTGTTTTGGACCTATTAATCCACCAACAAGAAAGTCACTAGCTAGATATATCATTACTGCAACCGAATACTTAACCAGATGGGAAGAAGCAACACCAATCAAGATTGCAGTGCAGAGACAACATCACACTTATTATTTGAGAAGGTGATCACAAGATTGTGATATCTCGGGATTCTAATGAGTGATCAAGTTACCCATTTTATTAACAGTACCATCACGACTATGATTATGGATTTTGAATTCTATCACCAAAAGAATACACCATGTCATCCTTAGGAAAATGGGACAGTAGAAGCATTCAATAAGATTTTGGAAAATGATTTGACTAAGATATGCAATGTTAACAGGGATGATCAGGATTTGAAAATAGCAGCAGTTCTATGGGAATACAATACCACATGTAAGAATTTGACAGGACATACACCGTTTAGATTGTTGTATGGATAGGAAGAAGTGGTGCCATTAGAATTTTTGGTACCCAGTCTATGCATAGAATCAATTACCAATATGACAGAAAGAGGCGTAGTACAAGAGAGGTTAATTCAATTGATGGAAATTGAAGAAGACGATATTCTTGCAGGATTTCACCAAGATGTACAAAAATCAAGGGACAAAGCATGACATGAAAAATGCATAAAGAAAAGAATATTTAAGGAGGGATACCTAGTTCTCCTCTATGACAATAAATGTTTCCAACATCCTGGTAAGTTCAAAATGCATTGGCTAGGACCATATGAAGTAAATGTTGTTGCATATGGAGGATTTGTGTAGTGAAAGGACTTGGGAGGAATAGAACTGAAATGAATGGTAAATGGTAGTCAATTGAAACTGTACAGGGAAATTCAACCTACTAACTCTTAATAGTTGCAATGCAGTGATGAAACCATGTATATACTGTACTATATTATATATTAGGAAAGAAAACTAATAAAAATAAATAAAAAGTAGAAAAAGAAGAAAAAGGAAGATAAAACTAGAAGAAAAAGAAAAATACAAAAAGAGAAGGAAGTTGGGTGAATGGTAGGACTCTGAAAATATCCGCACACAACAACTAATGTGACACAATGGAAAGAAAATGAAAAGGAAAAATTGTACTCAGTGCAAATCTATAGAAAAAGTGAAAAATACGACCAAACAATTATGACCAGGTCTATAAAGTGTGGAAATCACGGGTTCGCTTGACACTTGGTGATTTTCAAGCAAAGAGCAAGATAGAAGTGTGTGACCTAGGCGTAATTGTGTGAAAAAGAGAGAAATTGTACAACCCACATACACCATGAAACCATCGAAGTTTCGCACTCTAGGGAAATACGTATGGGTTACTCGATAGGGTCAAAGGAGGAAGGAAAGTTTGGTGGAGCCCGAGAATATCGTTGAGTTGGAAGATGTTACGCCCTCAAAGACAGAGTCACTCAGCTCGCCAAGGGTTGAGGAGGAAACATAAACAAAAAAACAAGGGGAAGTGGGGTAGATCTCTGGAAATCGAAATGGAAATACAAACCCTAACCTCGAAACACCTGATAAACCCTAAGAAATGAAGGGTCAAAAACAAGGTCACGATGAAGAGGAGGTGTTGGTCGAGGACATCACCAACCAACTGAAATTTGAGGGGGAATAATATCACACAAAAATAGTTGTAGAAGGCGAACCTGCCATCGGTCAGAAAATAAATATGCAGGATGCCACACAAATCACACTTTCCTACCTCTCGGACACATTGGTGACCATGGCGGACATGCTCATGAAAGTTCCTAAACTAAGGTACTTGGACCATGATGTGTGTGACATAAAACATTTCCCAGACTTGGCCTAGGAAGCTTACTTGGAAGACACAGGGTAAATTGGACCCTTAGGAAAACCTATCATGGAGCCCACGCAGTGGATAATATGGCTCTAAAACTACACCATCATGAACCTCCTGGACATACTTCACTTCGAGCGTGGTAAAAATATTGGGTTGTGAATCAAACAATTCTTATCCCAGGTAAATGGAGGCATTCTATATATGGATAGGTCATTCTATCTTGATGTGGCATTGATTGTCAAATTTATAGGATTACCAACAGTGGGAACACAACCAGAAGAATACTTGGACAAAAAAGTACGAGAAAGAGATCACTGAGATCATCAAGGCATAGTTTGGTACCAACAAAGGGAATAGGGGAATTTTTCTTAGAGACATCAACGATGACGCGAAAAAGGTTTTCCAGCAAACTCATGGATTGTAAGATGTTGATGAAGTGGAGAAAAGAAGAGGCTCCAGCATGACTCATGATAGTCACCGTGTAGTGCACAAAAGGGGTAATGTTTAGTTGGGAGCCTTACCTCCTAAAACAATTCTTGATTGACTACAGAGACATGCAAGATAATGGTTCTGAGTTCCATTATTATTGGATAATTATCCTCGTATCCTTGGCAGGGTGGCAAGAGAATTGTTTTTTGTCTTTTCTGGATAGAAAAGGGAAGTTCTATGAAACCATGTATCAATCCCTATGGTAGGCCAAGAACACCATGTTGGACAACTGAGAGGGGGGGTGAATCAGTTGTTACCATGCTTAAACAATCATGCTTCTTTTAAAACTCTTTGTTGAAACACTAAATGATGATCGCAATAATGCAAGGAAATAAACAATGGCACATTCAGCATCAGTCACATATATGAGAAACACAGAGACAGATATTTCCCGAGGAAACCCATACAGGGTAAAAACCTCTTTTTCTTTATATGATAAGTAATAGTTACATTCTTTACATTATCATACA